>BLSF01000010.1:292335-649756 GCA_012862575.1 Parietichytrium sp. I65-24A
CCCGGAAGACATCCGGGAATGGTGTCATTGTTGCACTTGCGAAAGATGGCTGCGAGAACCTCGGGGCTGAGCACCAACTCGGTCACTCCAACATGCTCGAGATTGAAAATGGGAACCACTGCGCCGGCCATGAACGGGTACATCTGGAGATCCGAGTACTTTTCGTAGTTGGCAGTCTTGAGTAAGCTGTCGCTGCAGGCAAAGTCGACGTTGCCTGGTATTTTGAGATCTTTTGTAGTGTCACACTCGGCGCAATAGTCCATGACCCTGCATTTCCCAGACGAGCTCCCGATGGCTTGGTAAGAAGCTGCGATTCCTGGATGGCTTGATGCAAAAGCAAGCAGAGCGGACTGCATGACAACCCCGGCGAAGGTGGAACCTGCACCTTGGAGCACGATCTGTCCAAATCCGTTTATGCTATCTTTGGTGGTCTCATAGAATGACTCGCAGGCGACATCTTGAGCGCCCGTCGGATATGGGGTCAGTGCTGCCGCGAAGAGCAAACAGGCTGCATTGAATATCATCTGGCTGCGATCGCGACTGATCTCGCAATGTGTTTGGGGATTTCAACTTTCGGCTGTATGTATGGCGAAGACGAGTTTTAGATTTGCTTCCCAAGCGATGCATTGGGAACTCATTTGTTCCTGTGACAAGAGATGCTAAACTCCTTCTTTAGGCTCCTCGCTAAAGTCAGGTTTGCAGTCGCAAGGCGTCGCAAGTATGATAGTTTGTGATTTTACGGAATTCAGGTAGTCCCCTCGGGTTTTGGGAAAGTATTTATTGATATCACTTCGACGTTGCAGTCATTTTGCGTGTCAAGAATTTGCTAAAACGTCGAGTTTCGAACTAACAAGTCCCTGAGCACTGGCCTCTGCGACCGCCCCCACCGACGGCGCCGCGCCGCGTGACCGTATTTCAACGGACACGCATAGAGATCTCACTAAGGGAACACTGGTATGACGAGATGAACTCCTATGAAAAAGAAACTTGCTATCCAACTGTGAATGTATTTCCTATTTTCTTCTTCTATTTCAACTCTCACGGCGAATGCCTGCAGATATATCATGAGACCTACTGGCAGGTACAAAGGAAGGCTTTCGAAAAAATGATTGTTGGCACATGGAATTTGCGGACCTGTCGTAAGCAAGCCCCATCGGAGATGTAGACGCTTTGCTAAGCGCGTTCGAAGGACGGATGGCCAATTATCTCCAAGAGTCGCGGTGGTTAAAGTTTTCATTGAGCAATGACCATCGAATATATCGTGTTTCTTGCGGAGTAACGGGCGCAAATGATTCGGTCATTACTTCTTTGGATGGCGACGCCCAAGTGCCACCTTTCTACTTTTTCGAACCAAGACAGCAATTAGTTTCGTCACATACTCTCACAGATTCTGGACATCAAAAGAGTTCGCCACTCTCATCTTTAAGACAAGTCTTGCTTTACATTTCCTGCTTACCCTGCTCGCTTCCGCCCACTTCTCAATTTGCGTCAAGGACGCTTAACCTCAATGTAAGCCCCTAAGGATTGCAACCGCACTGAAAACGGCCGTGACTGATGCTGAGGCCTGCTCTTTCATGTGAAGAAGAATGACGTACCTAGGGCCATCTACCCCGGCTCCACGGCTCCACGGAAACTGAGAGGGGTTGGCCTGTCGAAAAGCCTGAGCGGTGCCAGGCTGTACGAGCTATCAACGCAACTTTAAGTCGTTGTTACTGTTCAAGTTATTACCTGTCGTAACGGATACGTTGGGAAAGAAAGCCACTGGCATGGTTTGGCGAAGCAACATACGCTTTGTGTGCGACACCTCCAAGTTTCGACCACACTTTCAACCGCAATGAAATTCAAGTGAAGTTGGCCATAAAGACTGTACCCTTTAACACGAGACACAGCAGCCGTGAAATGCTATTATGAAGTTTCCAACTCGGAGGCACGTCGTAGAAAAAAAAACGCAGGAGTGAAGCGATGCGTGGCGATTATTGCCAGGTGCAAGTTAGGTACCAGTCGGGCATGTCTTCAGGCTCTAGAATGCAATCACGCACCTTTGAAAATGTAACAACTCAGCATCATTGGCCACCTTCGCATTGCGTCACATTGCGCAACGAACAAATGTGAGATCGATTGTGGCTGTGTTAATCTTCGTCTGACAAGAAGCCGAGATACTGGGGCGAGAAATTGCTTAGAGATTAAGAAGACAAGCCGTGCGGAGGTTCCTAGATTGTAAAAGCCTGGGAACTTGAGAATGCGTCAACCTGGCGATGTCGACTCGTTTCCAAGTCTTGCCGCCTTACCTACCGAGAGTACTCAAGTTGGGCCATTTTAAAAAACACTTAGCGCTTCTTCAGCTTCTTTCCACGCCCGTGAAGCTCATTGCTCAATTTTTACTGCTCATCGATCGGTACTGTATGACAAGTGCCACTTGTGGCCCCATCCATCCGTTGTAGTGCTATTAACTGAGACAGTTGTGG
This sequence comes from Parietichytrium sp. I65-24A, assembly GCA_012862575.1. NCBI lineage: Eukaryota > Bigyra > Thraustochytrida > Thraustochytriidae > Parietichytrium > Parietichytrium sp. I65-24A. The sequence goes on from BLSF01000010.1 coordinate 294,801, forward strand.
TGTATACCCCCACTCTCTCTCGACACTCTCGACCGATTTTCACAGTTTGATCGGAATTGTTTTACGGAGTGTCGGTCTCATGGAGAATTTGAATTGAAGTAACCAGTGGCTGCTGTATCCTCATGCTGGCTCAAAACGACTGTGTTTTTTAAGGGATAATGCTTATCAGCGGGGACTTGGGAAGAAGAATCGGACAGCGCAATGGAACAGCGGGAAGTGATACACGCGAGCGAAAAAATATGTCCTTGAGGTGAAACGTGTGCGAATTTGGTTTCCTCCTACGCGTTGCCTGTTGGGGTGCCAAACATTTATTCTTCTCCTTCCAATGTACTCCTTCTGCCGTGGGGAAAACGGAAAGAGTAACATTTTCTTCATTCATTTAGTGATTGACGAGAATTCCTTTTCTAGTGGTGATTTGAAGGTTGACTTGGTCTACTTGTTGCCCATGCCACATCTTCTCGTCCTGTGTTCGCACATTTGGTATTTCTCGATGCTGTTCTTGAAGTCTTCTCATCACTCGACGGCATAATTCTATTCTTCCCTTGTAAATAAAGCTGGAACTTGGGTGCAAAGATGATAATAATTGTGCCCCAGTTTACAACCAACGCGAATAACGCCTTGACCAAAATGTCCATCGACGGCATGCTTGAAGTGATGAAGAGGATTGGAACACAGAGCGCAAAACACTCCAAAAAGTTGATCAGAGCAACGGCAATCCACTTCCCCTCGCTGAAAGCCACCGGGACCTTTCGAACTTTGTAGCTCAGATAGTTTCCTGCGATCAGAATCACCACGATGAATAGCAAAAGTGGCGACAGCCAGAACATGGGTGACTCACACACACAACGGCCTTGCGATTTGGTCGGCAGACCAGTAAATTCATCCGTCTCGAGTATGTCTCTCGACCATGTGAGAGGATCCATTACAGTCCAAGCTACGAGGATGCCAACAATTGGTGAGATGATTACCAGCTCGTATTTCAGAAGCATAGACGTTGGAATGGAGATTTTCTTCAATTTGTCGTTATTGAAGAGCGTCTTGATTCTCCATGTTTTCAAAAGTAGAGGGCAGAATAATAAAGCTAAAATGAAGTGGCATGTAGTATGTCAGTTGTCCGCCTGCTCTTCGCAAAAATCATTTAATGCGCACTCAAACTTACCAAAGCCGATGAAAAATAAGAACGGAACTAGCCGGCAACTGATATCCAGATGCTTTTGAACATCCTCCTGCGAATATGAGCTCCTGTTCTCTTCGTAGAGGACTCGGTCATCAGCCACCAACGGCAGTATACAAGTCGTTGAGAGACAGGCCCCAAAGATGATCTGAAGCATAAACGTATACGTGGATGCACGGATGATGGTCACTTTGCGCTTCAAGATGATCCACACAGAAAGCACCACTCCAGATAGAAGCGACAGCACGACGAGGGCGACAAAAGCTCGTTTCGCGCCTGAAGAGAGCAAGTCGAGGTCGTGGGCTGGAAGCATGACTACTTCTCCTCCGCACACTACACTGGCTTGACGAATGAAAAGATCACTGGCATCCATGTGGGCGGTCAAGACGACGGCATAAATCGACTGTGCCACACTGCTAAGAGTTGCTGGGTCGACTATCCAATACACCATCTTGGCGAATGCGTTGCCTACAAGAGGGTTTCCGTCGCTGAGATCAAAGCCACACAGATTGTCCGAGAAATTGGTCCGAAAGCCGATTGACAAGTTTCCGATAATCGGATATGTACCTTCTTCAACGGTTTGAGGAAACGCATAAAGTGTGCCATTTTCCATTGTGAGGTCCGCCGCTTTGGAAAGATAAGACAGTGTGGAGATCTGAGGAGTCATAAGGAATGCTCCAACGGTCGCGTAAACTCTTTTGCGTCCCTCGTCAAAATCTCCAGCTTGTATGTCGCTGGCCGTAAATCTGAACTCAGGGTCGATCTTTTGAAGACTTTGCTCGACGATCGAGTCCCACATAGCGTCGAGCTCATCCTTGACCCGAACAACTTGAATCTTCGTATCGGGAAGAGACACGCGACTTCCTGCAAGTGTGCCAACTATTCGTTCGTCGGACCACATTGTTATCTCACCCGAAAGAACGCCCATAAGAGCTTCGAGGTTGAGCTCAACGTTCACCTCGCTTACGTTGCAAAGAGAGTGCGCAACACCGCAGAGAGAATACACTGGAAGGACTGGAACAGCAAGCACCGGAAACGCCATGGTGCCATCCATATTTGCGGGAACTCTTGACNTGTTGCCTGGCATTTTGAGATCTTTTGTAGTGTCACACTCGGCGCAATAGTCCATGACCCTGCATTTCCCAGACGAGCTCCCGATGGCTTGGTAAGAAGCTGCGATTCCTGGATGGCTTGATGCAAAAGCAAGCAGAGCGGACTGCATGACGACTCCGGCGAAGGTGGACCCTGCTCCTTGGAGCACGATCTCTCCCGCATCATTGATGCTGTCTTTGGTGGTCTCATAGAAAGATTTGCAGCCAACATCTTGAGCGCGCGTCGGATATGGGGTCAGTGCTGCCGCGAATAGCAAACAGGCTGTATTGAGAATCATCGGGCCGCGATCGCGACTGATCTCGCAATGTATTTGGGGATTGCAACTTTCATCTGTACAAAAGACAAGCAGCTGGTTATGACGAGTCATGGCTTGGTAGTATACATTCACATGCTCACATGGAAAGTCGATTGCGATGCGTTCGTGTGTTAGCCTTTCTCAAAGTACTTGGAAATTTTTGGGCAATAACGGAAACACCAAGACGAAAGTCAAACATTCAAGCCAAAAAATACTGATACCTAAGCAGGAAGTGTCTCCCTGCCATTTCTGTCAATTCACATCTATCATCTGCAGTGCAAGCAGATGTACTCGTTCAATTGTTGACCGAAAGGCCAAATAAAGTACATGGAAATCAAGACCCTACAAGGCCTCGGGCTTTCTCAACTTGCAGCGCAGTATTTGCTTTGAGATCTTGAGGGCCGAGAAATGAATAAGTCGTCGGGTGGTATGATGGGTGACCGGCCATCTGTACTACTTGCCAAGGACATGGCATCTTCGTTCTAACTTGTGGAAGAGTGAGCGGCAATCAAATTCACATTGTACATCGCCTCTCTCACATTCAGTCCTTCGCGATTTCTGTCTTCTGAGTCCACCTTGGCTCACATGTCCACATTCCAGAGCGTTTCAGCGGCAAGCCGCCGTCGCTTGTTCCCACCGACACTACATGATACTCGAGCCTTCTATCCCTTTGCTGATTTGCCGTGCCAAAGTTTGTTCCTGCGTTGCAATTTGTTTTTCGGCACACACTGTGGCATTTCACTGTCTGAGTCCGATTGAAAATATAACGGACAGATTAGCAGTGTGGAAGTGCCAACGCACAAAAGCCTAAGGATGGATGCCTCACCACGTCTGTAAGGTGCTAATCGCTTCTCCATCCACTGATTGATGTCTGCGGCAACATGATTGATCAATGTCCCAACCGGATGCGTGGGGAAATGGAGTGGAAGGGATTCTCTACTCGCTAGTCCAAAGTGAGTGGCAAAGTTGTGCGTCCTCGGTCAAGAACAAGTTCACGAACTTTAACGCGGAAGAATGTACACTTGTTCTTTCCCCCGTAAACGAACGTCAACGAATGAGAAGACACGGAGCTTCTTCTCAATGCTACAAATGCTACACCTCTTCAATCATAACCTTCTCCTTGCACGAAAGCAAAAAAGACCATTTCGTATTGCAAACGGTACGAATCCTGACTTACCGGTAACAAACTTCAGCGTCGGAAATAAGGCAGACAATTCAAGCGACTTCGTGTGCATTCTGTAGTTCAAAAACCTCACTCCTACGTGTACGTTGGACTCGGCTCCTAGTACCCCGTTCAATTTTCGTTGAACCGGTCGTTCGAATGCTGCAAACCCGAGAACTCTGAAGTGGCGCGGGGAGGTAGCCAGGCACATTGAGTAGTTGGAAGTCAAAGCCTCCGGAAGTTTTCAGGACAATCCAAGAGAGCGCAGATGCTTCCAAATTTTGTAAATCTTCTTGAAGCTGCCTAAGCCGTGAAACGCTTTTGGCGCCGCTCGCAGTGAGACATTTACGTTTGTGTGTGAACTTACTTAATTTGTTCGTCAATCGTGTCGAAGTACAAGACTAGTGTCAATCAGCCGAAATCATAAAACTACGTCATTTGAGATGCGTTGAACTCCTAGTGACCGTGACTCGGAACGTAGCCGTGAAGTGTTGGCAAGAGGATCATGCGGGAACGAAGAAGGAACGCAACCTGGAGGTTGGCTAAATGTCCCAGTGCGTAGTAGTGCAATCTAGCGCCAATCACGCTTTCCCGCTGCTGGACTTTTAGTCGATGTTTCGGCCCTTAAAGAGCAGAATTCAGAATTCAGAAACTATGGACTGCGATTCAGGCATTGCTGCTCAAGATTACGGTGGAGCGCCACAGTTGAAAAATGCAAGAAACGAACTGATTTTCTGCATAAGAAATTGCGATGCAGTGTAAATGCGCTGACATCAGCGCTATACAGGTAGAAAAAAACGGAGAGTTAGGGGTTGAGAAATTGGACACCGCTGGGACAAATTTCTGCAGAAACATAGAATGCCAATTACCTTCCGGTCGGACAGAACTTGCTTTTGACCTTGGCCATCGTCATCTCGCAAAGCATTTCGTCAAGAGTTCGCTCGATCTTCTAATTCTATGAGCCAGATCCGTGCTATCATACAGGTGGTTAATAGCTCTTCAGTCAACAATGAGTGCGAGTTCACAAGATGCCCTCAACCACCATGAATGCAAACGCCGGAAACAAACACCAATCGACGTTCATTTGCTGCATGACTTCCTTCAACGCGCAAAATGCACTTTGGCACGACTTGTATGCTCTTCGCGGCAGCACTGAGCTCATATCCGACGCTCGCTCAGGATGTCGCCTGCGAGTCTTTCTATGAGACCACCAAAGATAGCATGAATGATGCTGGAGGGATTGTGCTCCAAGGTGCAGGTTCCACCTTCGCTGGGGTTGTCATGGAGTCCGCTCTGCTTGCTTTTGCATCAAGCCATCCAGGAATCGCAGCTTCTTACCAAGCCATCGGGAGCTCGTCTGGGAAATGCAGGGTTATGGATTATTGCGCCGAGTGTGACACTACAGAAGATCTCGAAATGCCAGGCAACATCGACTTTGCCTGTAGCGAGAGCTTACTCAAGACTGCCAACTACGAAATGTACTCGGATCTCCAGATGTACCCGTTCATGGCCGGCGCAGTGGTTCCCATTTTCAATCTCGAGCATGTTGGAGTGACCGAGTTGGTGCTCAGCCCCGAGGTTCTCGCAGCCATCTTTCGCAAGTGCAACAATGACACCATTCCCGGATGTCTTCCGGGGTCCATCTCTCATTGGAACGACGAACGGATCGTGGAGCTCAACCCAGGCATAGCCAACGAACTTACTGAGGCAGGAGAAATCTTCGTGGTGGTCCAGGAAGGAGGAAGCGGTACATCAAGCGTATTTCGAGATGCTTTGAAGCTCTATGACGATCAGTTCGAAGCGCAAACCATGCAGGACGACGAGGAGTGGACAAATGTGGACGCTATTGACGGAGAGACCAATGATGGTGTAAACGCAGTAATCCGCTTTACAAAATCTGGGATATCATATTCATCTTTGCCAGCAGCTGAGCACTCAAAAAGCCGAATCGCGACACTCCTTCATGATGGTTCAAGACCGATTTTGCCCAACTCGAAATCGACCATGTTTGCGACGATGGAATCCGGCCTTGAGTTTGGGAATAATGGGGATGATCCCGAGCATCTCACTGCCTCACTTCTCGGATCTAAGCAAGCAAGCGCCTGGCCAATATCATCCTACACTTACTTTGTGGTCCGTAAGGAGTCGTTGAGGTACGGCGCGGCATGCGAAAATCGGAAAGCACTGCTCACATTCATCACCTGGTTCTTGACAAGCGAAATAGCATCTGAGGTCATTCAGTTTCACGGGTTTTCTTCCCTTCCCGCAGAAATTGCTGAGCCTGTGCTGGAAAGGCTCCGTGGTGATCTCAAATGCAGCGGAGAGAATCTGTACGTATCTCCAAGAGTCACGAACATCCATTTTGACGTAGCCGATGTGCTCGTAGAGACACTCCAGCCACTTCAGGTTCTTCACAAACTCGTTCAGCCGAGCGTGGATCTTCATATTGAGGGAGTTCATGACGAAGATCTCGGCGAGGAGCTGGGGGAGTTGGAGGAACCACATCTGTTCATCGATCTCAGTTCCAATTTCCCCGAAAGTATAGACGGCGCAAAGATATTCGAATTCCTCGCAGTGCCGATTTTGCCAATATTTTCAATCTGTGGTGTGGAGCTCGAAGAATGTGAATACAGCAACGTGAAAATTGAGTGCAATGTGTCGACCCTGTTGAAAATTCTGCGCGGTGAAATAACCGACTGGTCCCACGAAAGCATCTCTGCCACGGCCAATGGTGAACATGTGCAGCTTCCAGAGATGGAAATTCTTGTGATTCGAGTGAACGATGAGCACGACGTGGTTTGGGAGACCCTCGCTCAACAAGAACTGCAGAAAATCGACCCGAGTTTTTCCTTCTCGGCAAGATCGATTGACGTTGACGGTTACAGTGAAGGTAGATCAAAGGTGTACACAACAGTAGGAGCTCTGATGCTCGCACCTCAGATTGCGCCTCTGCCAGAGTTGGCGAGGGAATTGAATCTGAGGCTGGACGACGGAACTATGGTTGCGGTACCTGCGTCCGTCAAAGACGGATCATATCCTCTCATAGGTAATTTGTCAGTTGCGTTTCCTGATTCGTTTTCTGATGATTTGTGCGGTTTTGACGAAGCCGATGGAAATCCGTTGGTTGGCACTGCTTTTGCAAAACTTATCTTTTGGTTTCTGGACCCAATGACGCTCCGCAGCTTCACAAGCCGTCACTCAGTTCTTCGGACCGATGAACTCGACGAAGAGGAACTCTTGCACTTGCGATCGAGTATCTCTTGTGGGGGATCATCTGTGATGCTTCCAACACATGACCTAGACCTTCTCTCAGAAGGCGTTCAAAAGAGCTTTATTGCATTTGTCGCAATCTCGCTTCTTGCAGGATTTGTTTTGGCACTATGGGTCTACAAACATCGAACGAACCCCATTATTCGTGCCTCCACGTATACGTTCATGATTCAAATTATCTTTGGAGCTTGTCTGTCAATCTCGACGATCATCCCACTCATTGCTGACGACAGGCAACTATACAATCATGAAGAAGATGATCACGATGAGGAAGCGGAGCTAGACGAGGCGGCTGTTCTCGATTATCTAAATCTGAGCTGTCGTCTGATCCCGTTCCTCTTTTTTACTGGATTTGGTAAGTTGAAGTATTCTCATTGCTTTGCTGAGCTGTCGGTCTGATCTAACGGTTGTTTTGTATCTTCTTTCCCACAAAATAGGGCTCGTCTTCTGCCCTTTACTCCTGAAAACCTGGAGGATAAAAGAGCTCTTTAACAATCGAAAGCTGAAAAGAATTGCCATCCCCACAAATTTGCTCCTCAAGTACGAGCTCGCGGTTCTCGCCCCAATTGTCGGTATTCTTGTGGCTTGGGTGGCTGTAGACCCTCTTACATGGAAGAGAGAAATCACTGAGACCGACTCTTTCACTGGCTTGCCAACTAAATCTCGTGGAAGCTGCGTTTGTGAGACTCCGATGCTGTGGCTAGCTCCTTTGATCATTTTCATCGTGATGATCCTCATTTATGGCAACTATTTGAGTTATTCAGTCCGAAAAGTGCCGGTTGCCTTCAGCGAAGGAAAATGGATCGCTGTTGCTCTTATCAATTTTTTAGAGTGCTTCACGCTTTGCGTGCCCATTCTATTCATAACGTACGATATGCCATCGATGGACATCCTTGTCAAGGCATTGTTTGCTGTAGTGGTGAATTGGGGAACAATCATCATCATCTTTGCTCCAAAGTTTCAGCTTTATGTTCATGGCAAGTACTCTGTTACCCCAAGTAGCAATGATAAAGGGTCCGCGTCCAGAGCTGCTAAAGGCGGGGCTTCCTCCACAGTTGCTGCAGAGACAGATGTGGCCTCGAGAGCAACACAGCGGAGCACAAGCTCTTGATCAAGAGTTCAAAAGTTCAATTTTTATCATTTTTCGCTGCCACCCCTTTCTCTTAAAGTTCCTTTTCGTAGTACCTATTTTCACCTTCACACCAAATAGATCATTGAATCTACTAGCTAGTCTAAACAGCGTCACATCACGGATAAGGCGTACCGTATGTAGATTCTCGCCTCCATGGGATTCGAATCCGCTTCTGTATCATACCCGTGCTGCCAGTCAGTCAGTGTAGTCTATGTCAGTTATGTCAGTGGAAACCCAATTTGTGGTCGGACTTTCTTACCGGTAACACTCAGAGTATGTAATAGATCCGCTCTACGCTCGAAAGTCACGGTCACGATTGTCACGATGACGATTGACAGTGAGTACTGAATACTGAGTACTGAGTGAAGTGAGTGATTGACAGTGGGTACCGATTGGAGGGAAAGGTCGCGATGCAAATGGGGCTGAAAGAGGCGTCTCCGGCACGTTTTTATTTGACAGTAAAAGCCCAGGCTGGAGACACTGAAAACGGGCCCGGGCTTGCCAGGCCGTCATTCGTGAGATGGGCGTTCACTTTCTGCGAGCGACAACAAATGTTTTCATGCTTCTGAGCTTGGCCAGGGAAGCGAGCGCATGCGAGGCGGAAGCTTCAGAAGGTCTGAGTGGAGGCAAGGTCGTGGTGATCGGGGCAGGCGCCTCTTTTCCAAACCGGCTGTATCAAGATGCACTGTTCACGTACGCGTTTAGCGAGGACGGCGCGTCGTTTAGCTATTCGGCAATGGGGAGTGGCAAAGGCAAATGCAGGATCATGGACTATTGCACGAGGTGTGATGTTGAAGACGACCTTGCGGATCCTCAGGTGATCGACTTTGCCGGCTCCGACTCGCTGCTTACTGATGCGGACTATGAGGAGTTTCCAGACGTGCAAATGTACCCCTCAGCCGCTGGAGCGGTAGTTCCAATATTTAACTTGAAGAGCGTTGGAATCAATACCCTCGTATTGAACACCACCGTACTGAGTGCTATTTTCCGTCGGTGCGAGGATCCCCTACTTGAAAGCTGCTTGCCAGGATCTATTGCATTGTGGAGTGACCCAGCAATTGTCTCGCTGAACCCAGACCTTGAGGACAGACTCGTTGCTGCCGGAGAAATTAATCTTGTTGTCCAAGAGAGCTCAAGTGGAACCACGGAAATATTCAAGCGAGCATTGTCCAGCTTTGACGCAAACTTCTTTGCACAGGTGGGTGAATCATCTTCAGCAACGTGGAACAATGTACGCGTCACCAAGGGCGACACAAACACAGGGGTAGCCTCCGTGGTTGCAGTGACCGAGTCCTCAATTGGGTACAGCATCCTTGCGGAAGCAAATTCCATGGGGCTCTCCACCGCATCGCTTCTTATGCATGGTGCATCGACTCCTGTTGAAGCATCTGTCGAGGCAATCAGCATGGCTGTGATGGAGAATGGCTTAAATTTTGGAAACAATGGAGATTCTGCGTCAAGGCTGACCGCCAACATCCACAACTCTCTCGGATATCGCTCTTGGCCTATTTCTGGTTACACCTATTTTGTGCTGCGCAAAGAATATCTTCGGGATGGAGCGTCGTGCGAGAATCGTGTAGCATTGTACAATTTTCTCGAGTGGTTCTACACCAGCTCCGTTGTCACCGATTTAGCTTCTGCTCAAGGATTCGCGGTTCTGCCGGCTGAAGTGAGCGCCTACGTCTTAAAGCAGCTGAGGTCGCAGCTTAAATGCAATGGAGAACTATTGTATCAGGCAGATGTTTTCTTCAAATTTCAAATGGATCTTACTCCAGCTGTGTACAATATGCTAAAATCAGTCGCCCCAGTCTTTTCGCTCATAGATGAGCTCGTTATGGTCCAGGTGGGGAAGATCTCCGAGTCAATACCAGCCCTCTCGTTAGAAGTTCCTCACGTTATTTTTGACGTTCGGGATAGACTGCCATCGGGCGATAACTTGACGGTAGTTGACATGTTTGGTGTTCCGCTTGTCGTGTTGTATTCAATCTGCGGAGCACAGACTCAGCAGTGCTCTACAGGGTGGAAAAAGCTCAACGTCAGTATTCCTATTTTGGCAGATATCCTCTCTGGAGAAATCACAAATTGGGCGGGAATACTTTCGGACCTACCTGAACAGGAAATAAAAGTATATAAATACGTCGGCAGCGACGGTGCGCTTTGGACGGAAAGCTTTCAAAGTATGCTTCAGCTGTACGTTCCGCAGTTCGAGTTTACAGCAAACGCGACATCTGCTGAGAGTCTAGAGGCTATAAAAGCCCATGTCTACTCCACCCCGGGTGCGATCACTGTGATTCCACACACGGGCAGCCTGACGGACTTGGACGTCTACCTTTCCCTCGAGATAGGTGGCATTTACGTCGATTATTCGTCGGAGCAGTATCCCTTTGTTCAGCATGTGTCCATGGCATTCTCCACGCAGTTTCCAGAGACATCTTGTTCCACAAACTCGCTGGTTGGAATAGCAAACAGGTTTGGAAAGTTCGTTTTCTGGATCACATCAATAAGCACGCTCGAAAACGCGATGTCAACCTACAACATGCAGCTGCTTTTAGAAAAACTTACAGCGAGCGAGCTGCGGGAGATCCAGCTCGCGGTCAAGTGCAATGGATCCTCTATTATGGAACCAGAGCATGAATTAGACTTGCTCCCTAAAGGCACAAAGGCGGCAGTACATGCTATAGTTTCGATTTTGTATGTATCTCTGAGCTTGATGCTGATTGCAGCGGTGATATTCAGACGATCTTCTGTGGTTCGCGCAACATCTCTCACATTCATGGTGCAAATCATATTCGGCGCGTTGCTTAGCGTTTCCAGCATTCACCCTTTGCTGTTCGATGATAGAGACATATATGAGCTGCCGGAAAGTGTCGATGCAGTAGCTCTGCAAAGTGCGCTAGATCAAAGCTGTATGGCGGCTCCGTACCTGTTCTTCATTGGATTTGGCTTTATGTTTGTTCCAATGGTTTTGAAAACCTGGCGAATCCTGCAAATATTCAAGAACAGGAAATTGAGGCGGGTGATCATCCCGCTTTCCACTATGCTGAGGTATGAATTGTTCATACTGGCACCCATCGTGACGCATCTCATCCTGTGGAGTCTGTGGGATCCATTGACCTGGGTTCGAACGGTGAAAGAGGTCGACAGCTACACCGGCTTGCCGACTTCGTCTATAGGGCGTTGCGAGTGTAAACGACCATGGGTCTGGCTCTCCCCGTTGCTGGGTTTTATTGTCCTGGCATTAATTGTTGGAAACTATTTGAGTTTTCGCTCGAGGCACATACCGGTGGCGTTTCATGAAGGAATGTGGGTTTCCCTAGCCCTGCTAAATTTCCTGGAATGTTTTTTGCTCTGTTTACCGCTCCTTGTCATAACCAGCGAGTCATTTCGGCTGGGTGTACTAATCAAATGCGCGTTCGTGCTGATGTCCACTGTGGGCGCTGTTATGCTCATATTCTTGCCCAAGTTGAAGCTATTTTGGACTGGGCACTATGTCATGATATCCTCAGAGCACTCGGCCGTACTTCATGGCCCTTTTCTTCAAGGCTCTGCACACACTTGGAATCATGCAAGTGAGGTCATCACAGATGTCAGGTTCCAGCCACAGAGCAAACGGTAGTGCCTGCATTTGTTTGGAAGCTGCGCCTATTCTGCTGGCAAATCATCCTTGCCCAACTTTGCTTTTGATTGTTGTCTCAAATTATACCGCCGCCTATCTTCCGCAGAGCCCTGTACGTTCCTTCTCTGTTTCTTTACTGAAATCAATCAAAATTCAGCAAACATTGAAAAGACATTGTGGTCACAGTCAACATAATAAGCGACTCTGTAAAATTTGAACCAGTGTGTTTCGAGGCTCTCTCTTTATCTTGCCTGAGGTTCGATAATGTGGAACTAAACAAAAAAACATTGTGTATCCATGGGTAAACCAACACATTATAAATGAGACGCGGTCCCTGGAGTGCCACTCGCCCTCGCTCGCGCCCGACTTGAGGTTCCACTACCTAATCGAATCCTATAGTCCTGAAGTGATAGGAGGTGCTATCGCTTACTACCTCTTATTACATGGGGCTATACAGGCTGTCATAGTTGTCATAGTCTATGTACTTTTCCTCCTCTCAGGCTCTACTAGAGTCTACGTCTTTAAGTGTAGCTGGTTAGCGGACCACGCATAAGCAGCGTTTATGGTAAACCATATCGATTTCCGCCTCCAGTAGGCCAGCTATAGAACTACATATGTTATATAGAGAGACTAATAGAAGCACTATCTAGCTACTAGACTTTGATAACATAGAGTACTACTAGCCTAGTAGAGAGGCGCGGCGGCAACATGCGGCAACGGACAAATAGGCGCGGAAGTGTGAGTTGAATGGAGGACTGAGAGATTAAGCGCTGAGAGTGACTTGTTTGATTTTAAGCAAGGAAGGCGAAGGTTTACTTGTCAATTGGCTGAAATCAAGAACGATTGAGTGCGGCATTCGTAACTCCGCGTTGTACCGTCGAATGCTCTCGCAAGCCACGCACCTGCCAGACAGCTTTGCAAAACATGGGGATTACTGTAAAAGGTTGGATGGGAGCTTTACTGGCTCCACATTCCGCGTTTTTCCCAAGTCTACGCGGCGCTCAATCTGTTGACATTGAAGCTCTAGGCTTTCGCCGTGATTGCCGCCATGAAACAGAGTCCCTCGGGCAAGGAAGACATTACAGGCACTCTTTTCTAATCCCGTCGTAGCGGAAAATGGGATGTTCCCAAGTCTTTCCCATTCGCCAGCCCCGCGCGGAGCAATGATTTCACCATGCGCGCCGAACAAAAGTAGAGACTCTCTACATTCAGCTACGAAGGCGGTAATGCGATTTGTCAGAGTTTATTGGGCAAGGATGAAGATAAAGGCCAGGAAGAGGCAACCAGATCTCAAACAAGAGGCTGCGAAGCGAGAGGTTGGAAGCCACAAAGAGGCAGGGGTGATCAAGCAAACACCAATCGGTGGGGCGCGATCGTATCATCTCGCCAGTCAGCGCAAAGTTCGTTTGGTGTGTGGTCAATTTAGTTCTCAGCAGCAAAGATGGGCAGCGAGTGGGTGTTCGAGTACATGTGCCAGGTGCTGCAGTCGCCTTCGTGGGAGGTTCCGATCATGACCTTCATTGATGAAAACTGCGCCATCTTTGACAATGAGGACGAGAACAAGCTCACGCACATGGAGGCACACATGGAGTTCAAGAGTGTCGTGGAGAACCTCCTGACTCAGCACCTTACCGAAGTTGGGATCACTTCTGACGACTTTTACGAGGCCTGCGAGATGGCCTACCTTCGCAATGACAACAGCGACTTTGCAAAGAAGATCATTGAGCAACTGATCGCGTGCGACGATTTTCTCATCTTCAAAGCCATCATGTTCAAGCGGAATAAGGAGCTCGAGTTGGAGGCCCTCATGAGCCTCGAGGACGACTTTGACGATGAAGGTGATTTTGAACTTCGCACTGCCAGGAAGGAGTCCTTCAAGGAGTCAAAAGAGTCCGAAGCTCGCGACCGCTTGGACGACGAAAGTTTGGATGCTGCCCTTGCTCTTAGCGAGGAAACGGAGCGCCTCAAGGAAATCTCCATGCTTGAGAAAGAGCAGGCTGATCTGGAGGCAGCCATCGCTCTTTCGCTGGCAATGGAGGAGGAGCGCCTGCGTATTCTTGCCAGCTTGGAAAACTCGGAGAGCAAGTCCGAAGAGAGCAAGGAATCCAAGAGTGATAAGGAGTCTAAATCTGGAAGCAGCAAATTGCCGCCCCTCGGAGGGCAGTCATACTCAGCTCAGCTCGAGAATCTGCGCGAGAGCCGCGTGCAAGCTGAGCAGGTCCTTGGCAACATGGGCCCGAGCGTCAAATCGATGGGATCAAACGCAAACTTCGACGAGTATGACGTCGCACAGAGGAAGAAGCACCTCGAGGCACAGCGCAAGAGGATTCTTGCCAAGAAGCAGAAGGAGCGTGAGCAGCAGCTGCGCGAGTACAATGACAAGAAAGAGTCAGCCACAAAGGCAGGCAAAACAGCAAAGGATATCCCTGTGCAACGCAAGATCACTGCTGAGCAGGGGCAATTGACCTTTGCACTTGCTCGTCGCATGAAGCAGGAACTATCGGACACGAATGACGATGGCGAGGATGTGGTAAGTTTCGAAACAACGAGTATCGAGTCATGCATTATATGTCACTAACTTTTGATCCGGTGGTCTCTCCCCCCATCATAGCTCTCCTCTCTCGACGCGAAGCTTCGCCAGGTCGAGCAGCTCCGCAAAGAGCGGGCAAACCTGCTTCGTGGATAGGTTTCTCCCAATTCATAGAGTGCCTCATTGCATGCTTGAAGTTTGCTCATGATTGCACGCCCGATAGTGTTTACAATGTTCAATCTTTTTTGTTCTTTTCTATAGAGAAAATATGTATGTACCAATTTCGATTGATTCCAGTTTGCCTTTTATTTTTCACTCGCAGTTCAACAATTTTCATTCTCACGCGCAGTGTTCTGCCGTGTATTTAAACCTGGTCATTCCTATATTCGGAGCTTAAGCACACACAGCCTCGATTGTCTTGCACATCCATGTGTCTCTCTGGTTGGACAAAGTTTACTCCTAGACAAAATGCATCCCTCATGCAAGGAGCTTGCAAACACGAGATCGGGTTGCAATCAAAGATCTGCAAGCATATTCAATCAAGATCCAGATATTTATTATTCATTTTACATTGCCTACTTCATTTCCCCCGTTTTCGAAGGACTTCTATTGATTGATGCGTTTGAACACCGATTTAAGCACATACTAAATGTTAGAAAGCAAAGCTCCCGAATGTATTTCCAACCACCGGTCTGGTATTATTCATGGTCACATTGTGCGATTTTTTTACCATGGATCCGCCAATGTCGTAGGCGCCTGGCCCCACGTCGGCAGTTGCAGGTCGAGATTCGGCGAATCTATCAGTTTCAGGCCTGGAAGTCGGAGAATTTTTGACTTGTTGCGCATGGTTTTGAGCTGTGTACTGGCCAGGTCCAGGTGTCTGAGCGGAGCCGTCGAGGTCTCCAAGTGCCGAGTTGTGCGCCACAAATCTCTTGGACGAACTGCCAAAGCATGCGTCTGACTTGGCTTGTTTCGACTGTGAAGCCGCGGTCGCAGCCATCTTTTCGACTGGGCCTGCTCTTTCGTGTAGGGCATCTGTGGGCTGGTAATACTTGCGTAGTGGCTGCGGGTCCTCAGGACCAGATTCAAATCGCTTCGTCTGCGATTGGAACATGTGGGATGCCTGCGCGTTTTTCTTTTGCTTTTGCTTTGGTTTCAAGCGAAGTTGTGGGCTATCTAAGGCAAATAACTGGGCGGGATCGAGCTGCATCTCGAGTTGCAGCTTGAGGGATTCTTCCACTTCCTTGTCCCAGAGATCAAGCTGTGAGTCATCGTCAAAACTCGTCCTCAGCAAGTCATAGTCGCCTGGCCCCGGAATGCCCATCTTCTCAGAGGCATATTGGTCGAACATAGACTCCTTTCGGGAGGAAGTGCCGAAAACGGTTCTTGGTCGACTGCCTTCATTTCCAAGATTTAATTTGTCCCCCAAATGCCCTCTGCCCGAAGATGAGTGTGGCCTCTGACTAATGTACATGTCTTGCAAATAATCCTCAGACTTCTCAGATCGCTTGACCTCGTCCAGCCCGCGCTTGGACGAAGAATTGAAACCAACCTGCTTCTTCTCTCTTTCTAGCTTTTGCTTTATTTGAAGAGTCATCCAGCATGTTTTCGGTGTCTTTCCGTAACTCCCCGGGCCTGGTACAGCAATTGTGGCAGGTTTGCTGAGCCCTGCAGAGGCTATCGTAGCATCACCTCGCAAAGCTGTAATATTCGGGCGCTCAGAAGTGCTCCCAAATGGAATGTACTTTGCCTGTTTCCTATCGCTTTGCTGAGCCTTAGAGTTGGCCCGTGTGCATGTGTGGCTTCCTACTTTGAGACTTGACTCGGTGTATGGAGATTCCAAGCTTGAGCCATGCCTTTTGGCTACCTTGAGTTCATGGACCATTGGTACTTGAGACGCAAACGCTGCAGATCCTTTGGTCGAGCTCTTCGCTCCGCTTGCCAGCAAAGTCCCATTGTATGCTCCAGGCCCAGGTGCTGTTGAGAATTTAGACTGAAAAGCGCTTCTTGTTGTCTTTGACCTGCTGAACAAGACTGCTCGAGAAGGCGAAGCTGGTGCACTTGATGAGTAGGCACCTGGCCCGACGGAGTCTGAAGCGGTTCCAGCATGAATCGTGATTGGGCATGGGTGCATGACGACGGAGTTGGTGTTTGCGTCAATGTCGTAGCCGTAGTGCTTGCCTGGAATAGGGATCGCAACCGGAGTGCTTCCCTGCCCGGTTAAGGTCGAAGAGAGAAATACCCTTGCGTTGGTATTGCTTTGTTGTTTATGGTTGCCAGACAAGCTTTTCGCTACCTTGTACTCCCCAGGACCAGGAACCTCTGCGTGCTCCTTGAATTCGTGGTACTCTGGGAGTCGAGAGACCGAGCTGGCCATTGCAGAATAACCTTTGGTGCTCATTAGTGAAGGGACAAGCTTCTCAGCATTCCCGGACTCGTACAAGCCCGGGCCAGGCAACTCTTTTTTCCCCTTTGTAACATCATGCCTCTGACTCGACGTACTGAAAGGCACGCGACTCTGAGGCACATAGTACTGCGAGTGCCCCGCATACGACCCAGGGGCAACACCAGCTGGCGTTCGGTTCAACGAAAAGTCCGCATTCTTCTCGGCTCTGACCAGGAGTGTCATGGCGAAGCGCTTTTGGCTTGATCGCAACTTGCCTTGGCGGCCGCTCTTGCTTCGACTCCTTTGCACGTCGTCGGTGTCTGTGTCCCGGCTCAGCACATTAGCATCCTCCGCACACGCCACCTCTTGCTCAATCGTAGATGCAACTGGGTCCGTGCTCACCACGCTCACCACGCTCACCACGCTCAGAACTGCACAAGTCGCACGACTCTACCAACAAGAAGGGTTGACTCTGCTCATGGGCTAGCTCCGCGGGAGTCTCTGCAATCTTTCTTTGTGCGGCGAGCCAAGCCCTAGGGTTTTCGGCCACTTGCAAAGTTTCTCTCTCACACACACACTCAGAGACTCTGGACCAGAATAGTTTCTGGGAGGGAGAGTAAGTCAAAGTCGCCTCTGCGGCCATTCCCGAAGCACGAAATTGCCACGCTGCTCAGAAGAGCATTAGTGGCCGCCTATCTCAGCCTCCTCTGGCGCAGTTGAGCAAGTGAAGCGACGGCATTTCGGTGTTAGAGCCGAGAAGCAATTTCATCGGCGGTGAACGGAATGGATTGGCGCTTCTGGCTCATCGGAATTCACATGTCAGTTCATCAGCTCGGATAGAATTGCACTTTGCAAAGCTATGGTAAAAAAGAAGGAAGGAGTCTCAGATCGCATTGCATTGCCCTTCGCTTGTGTGCGAGTGTAGTGCACTAAAACCAGTGTGGAATCGGAATGAAAATGACTCCAAAGTAATTCCAAATTCCACAACAAATTCCACTTTGGCAATTTGGCATTGGCAAAATGTAATTGCAACGCCTCTCCTCCGCGCCGGTATGCCCTTCATAGGCTCCTTCTACAGCAATAGCGCTCAGTACATTCTTCATAGGTTAGAACAATAGAATGATCGCGAACAGCGGGGAAGCGCATCAGTTCATCGTTGTTCGCTGGTTCTCGGAAGCGTCAGATCATTCGTTTGTTCCTCCGTTCGTCCGAGCTCTTCGGTGAGAGTGGTGAGAGAGAGAGAGAGAGAGAGAGATAGACAGACCGAAAAAGAACACAACAAAGTGATCAGAACACAATAAATTTGCTGTTCTGTGAAAAATAAAAAGCGGAATTTCGATCCGTGCTCACAAAGTCAAGGCAAAACTCTGCAAAACAGGACTGAGGGAAACGGCAGAACAGCAGAACAGAAGAGAGCGCGACAGAGAGGAAGGAGTGAAGTGCCCCCAACAACAACAACAACAACAACAACAACTCCCCCACTCCTCACACATTTAAAAAAAGAAAGAAAAATAAAAGGAAAAAAACCAGAGGGCGGAAATCGCGCTCCTCACAACCCCTCCCCCCCCTCCTGTCCTCCCACCGGCCGACCTCCGCAGCAACCGGGAGAAGGTAGGGGATCGAGGTGTCCCCGCGTACACCGCCGACTGTCCGCGCGCCGCTCCGCCTTCGCGGCCCGCTCTCATCCGCGCGCCCGTCGATAGTCCTCCTCCTCATCTTGATCGTCTCGCGTAGCGTACGCGCCGCGCACCCTGCCCTGCTTGTCAGCCTCGCGGAGAGTGGAGAGCGGGGAGTGGGACAGGCGGCCGTGCGCGCGAACCGCGAACCGCGTGGGAGCGCGGGAGCTCCTGAGAGTGGCGGCAGAGGGACCGCGTGGCGATTCCGAGCGCGGGCGAGTGTTTTTCGTCGCTTTTTTCCGTTTTTTCGGCCGGTCTAGGGAAGCGCAGTTGTCCAGCGGCGACTGAGCGAGCGGGCGAGAGAGAGAGAGAGAGAGAAGAAAAGAGAAGAAAAGAGAAGAAAAGCGAGCAAGCAAGGGAAGGAAGCAGGGAAATCTCTGACGTGGTTTAGTTAGTTTGTCAGCGGCTATTTGGTGGAGTCTGATCCTCGTGTTGGCAGCCGGGCGGACGCGTGGCGCCGTGCCTGGAGCCAGCGACCCAGCGACCCAGCGACCCAGCAACCCAGAGGTAGGAGCATCCGGAGCATCCAGCGTGACAGGGATTGATTGTTCGATTGTTCGATTGTTCGGTTGGTTGTGGTGATTGTCGCTTCGAGCCGTGTGAGGAGCGGAGCGAAAACTCTCGTAGCGGCTGTGGCGGGCTGTGGATGCGCACAGGATGGCTTCGCGTCGCGGGTGGCGCGCCAAGCTGTACCGGC
Source organism: Parietichytrium sp. I65-24A (assembly GCA_012862575.1). Lineage (NCBI taxonomy): Eukaryota > Bigyra > Thraustochytrida > Thraustochytriidae > Parietichytrium > Parietichytrium sp. I65-24A. The sequence continues at coordinate 313,852 of BLSF01000010.1, forward strand.
TGGAGGACAGCAAGTGGGTCTCGTTAGGCACGGGCAATGTGGAGTGCAGGTATGTTGATCGCGTAAACAGCAACGCGCTGCAATTTGTTCTTGATGACGAGTCAGGCACCCCCGGACGGGTCATTCTCGAGTCGCCTGTGGTGCATGAGGATGTTTATCAGATGCAGGGGGACATGATCATCATGTGGACGGAGGCGAGCAATAGCGTGGAGCTGGCGCTATCTTTTGAGGATGCAAGAGGCTGCGAGGAGATTTGGAATGGTCTCTGTGCATTCCAAGGTCGTATTTCGGCGGATTATCACGGAGGTGGCAGGCAGAAAGGCGACCAAGACCACTACGGACAACATCAGGTGCAACACCAGCACGAACACGATAGCGCAGCGGAAGGGCAAGAGGGTGGAGCTAGAGAGGATCTGGAACTGCCTATGCCATCGCGAAACAACCTGGAGCGCATCGCGGAACTGTTTGCGAGCGCTCAGCCACATGCGCAGGAGGCGTACACTCTGGCAATGCTTAGTCCGCTGAGAAGCGGCGCCGACGAAAGCTCTTCCGGGGATCAAGTTGCTTCTGAGGTAAACGCTCAAGGCAACAGTAGCGCAACCGCCAATTCTGCCAACGAGGGAGTGAGCGGCCGCACAGACTTGCTAGAAGTTGATAGCCGCGCAGAGCCCATGTTAGAGTCTACAGAAGTTCTTTCCCCCGCTGCTGCTCGCGGCAGAGGCGGCTCTGAGTTCGGCGTGTCTGCGCAACTTGGTGGACAAAGTTTGTCGTCATCGGACACCCGAGCAGGGCCAATGCTAGATGGATCTGGAGGACCAGAGTCGACATACCTAGGGACACTGCTGGGAATGTTCCCCGAATTGGAGCGACAAGGTGACATGGAAAGCTTGCATAACTTGTTTTGCATATTTAGGTCTCTCGTATTGTACAATCAAGCCACCCTTATTGATGCTCTGCTGTCAGACGTGTACTTTGACACCTTTGTTGGCATCTTGGAGTACGACCCGGAGATTTCGCCGAGGCCGCAGCATCGTCGGTACTTGAGATCTGAGGTTGTGCACAAAATGATTGTGCCCATCCACGACCATCAAGTGATTGATAAAATACATCAGTGCTTTCGCATCCGGTTTCTCAAAGACGTTCTCCTCCCCAGAGCTTTGGACGAGAAAACAATTAGCTTACTGAGCGAGATGGACACAGTAAATGGCGTCCAGATCGCAACTGCGCTTCACGGTGACGCCGACTACATTCGCGGGATTTTTGCGCTGTTAAAGTCGGAGGACAGATCCAAGAGAGCTGACGGAGTTGCTTGTCTTCAAGAACTCTGTGTGCTGGCTAAGAAGATGCAGGTGCCGACCAGAAACGCATTCTACCGCTCCCTCATCCACAAATTTGAGAATTTTTTCGGGATGTTTGAGCGCATACTTGGGGACGAGGCGTCGAGTGTCACAGAGAGGCTAAACATAGGGGATATACTAAAGCTCGCACTCCAGCATGACCCCGCGCAGCTTCGGTCCTTTATCCTGGAAGAGGCGCATCAACCGACCCGAAAGATCGACGATATTTGCCCACTGCTTGACTCAATTTCCAGCGACAAAAGCGTTAGCCTAAGAGTTCGATTGCTCAAGCAGAAAAATGTCTACGCGGCGCCGCCGTCATACAGTGTACCGCAAGCGGGAAACGCTGCCGGCGAGCCGCCTGAACTGAGCCTCATGAGCCAGCTACTCAAGCGTCTAGTACACGACTGCGAGGCCGGTATGCAGGCTCAGGCTTGTGAGATTCTGCGTATGCTTTTAGATCCCGAGACGATGGAGGTGAAGGAGAAGGAGGCGTTTTTAAGCATGTTTTACGAAAAGTACATTCAGTGGCTCGTGCTGCCGCTTGAGATGATAAGGATACACAATCCTGCTGGCGACGAGCGGACTCGAAACGACGGCGCACGTGCCGATGCCTCTGCTGCAACTGGTGACGGGATGGAGTATCAACTTGTGCTCTCGAGCTATCTGCTGGACTCGCACACTTTGCAAGATCCAATAGATGGCAAGAGCATCTTACGGTCCAGGGAGGACCGTCGAGCTGCTCGGAAAGCCTCGGAAACCGCTCGCGTTGCTGAGCATCATATCACCGAGCTCTTGTCATTTTGTGTGCAAACTCATGGGTACCGGATCAAATATTTTGTGTTGAAGAATAACATTATATCGAAAGTGCTCCGTCTCCTGTACTCGAAGGACAAGCACTTGGTACTGGGAGCAATCCGTTTTGCTCGTACCTGCGTCGGGCTAAAGGATGATTTTTACAATCGGCATATTGTCAAATTTAACCTCTTCGGTCGCATCTTCCAAATTTTCACCACCAACGGTCCACGGAATAATCTCATCAACTCCGCGGTGATGGAACTCTTGGAATTTATTGGAATGGAGAATATTGCGGTACTGATCACTTATATTGTGGAAAGCTTTGGGGACCTGCTTCAAACCATCGATTATGTGGACACTTACGAGAAACTCCGAGATCGTTACAGGATCAACGTGGAGCAAGATTCTCATTCAGCTGGGCCGCCCTCTGCTGCTGCCGCCGCTGCTGCGAACGACTCAGAAAATGGTAATTCGGACTACTGGGAAGCCTCTGCTCGTCGCCAGGGTCTTTACAACCAGCGAGCTAACGGAACCGCTCAGCGCCGAGATAGCTCTCCTGGTGCTCTGAAGAAGAATTTGGAAAACTCTCCAAACACTGTCTTACAAAGAGGGGCATCCGAGCCTCTTCCAAATGCGACTCGTGACACTGAATTGAACAAAAAGCGCCAGCACGCCCCGAATGCCGAGGGCGAGACGAACCAACCAACGCAGAAGAGACAGTCTCTTGTACCATACGGTGACGACGAAATGGATGCTTATGGGAAAGTCGAAGACGATGCAAACTTGATCAATGGGGTTTCAGGCTCTCGCAGTATGGACACGGTGAATGGTGGCAGAGTATCGCCATCAAAGGGCCAGCCCGTGTCTGATTTCCGCGGGACCGATCACCGCGAACAACAACGTCAGCTTTCACAACAACAACAACAACAGCAGCAGCAACAGCAACTTCACACTGCGCAAGATATTGACCGTGCTGGTCGCGGCGACTCTACTTGATAATGTTTTACAGTATCTGTTACTCTTTTCTCAGTCTTTCTCTCTGTCCGGGACAACGGAGAGACATTTACCGAGTTGAACTTGAACGGATTAACTATTTCACCAAGCCGCACGTCCTTTTTTCTTAAAGTATTGTAATTGACGAGCCACTACATAACAACAAAAAAAGTTATATTCAAATTCGCCCACGCCAGTTTCCTTCCAACGCAGAATATCGGAATTGTGTGGAAGAGATTGAGGCGCTTATGTAGGAAGCAAACGAAAGCGCGGAATGTAGACGACTTCATCAATACTGGGGCGTTCCCAGCGCACCTCACCAGTCTCACAGTGCCGCCAATACGTTCGGTCGTTGAACTCATCCAACTCTTGCGACCACTTCTCCATTTCAGCTTGCTTGTAGAGTTCGTCCACTTCCATCGTCGCCTTTTCAATTTCAAGCTGGCTCTGCTTCTCCAACGCCAAACGCTTTTTCCAGAACACTCTTTTGCGCGCCCACTCAGACCAAAGCTGAAATGTCATTCGCACATTCAAGTTCAGCCAGTTAAACATGATGCGCCTCGTGATTCTGAACTCGCGCCGCACTTCGATGGTTGCATTTTTCTTCTCCACATGCAGATAAGCCTCCTTCAGTTTCAACTTCATTTGCGCTGTGCGATTTTGCAACTCTCTGGTGAGCCATTCGTGGATCATAGTTTTCAGCGCGCCCCGTTCCCGATAGCGGACCAACACACGCTGTGCTTCGGCCATCTCTCTGTACCGCTGAGCCGCCTGCGTCTCGTCATTATCTAAAATTTCAATTTCAATATCTTGCGGATGATTTTCCAACTCGTCGTCGACGTTTGCAATCTGGTCTTTTATTTCCTTGGCTTCCCATCCGCGACTACGCTCTAAGACTGCGACGAGCTTGTTCTTCTCCTGTTGCAGCTTTTCAATTCGCCCTTTCTTTTCCTGCTCTAGCTTCTTCTTCTTCTCTTTGCGGCGTTGCGACTCCTTTCGCTTCAGCTTTGTGAGTTTGAGACGGTAATTTAAAACGAATCGTTCCTTCCTCTCCTTCTCCAACACATCCATTGCTTGCTCCTTCGAGACCTCTTTCAAGAAATCTTTCCCCTCGGAGCTTGCGAAATACGCCTCTGCGTTGGTTTCGACTTCCTCAAGCCGATTCTGAAGACTCTCCTGCTCCGCGTTCAGGGAATCCCTTTTCAATTTATTCAAGTAGGTCACCGGGAAAAATTTCAAGAGGCTGGCTTTTCGTTCGCAGCGATAGTCAAGGTCAGGAGGGACACAGATCCGAGGCTCTCCGTTTCTTTTGCATCCACACTGACGGAATTTCACGGTCTGGTCCCGGGTGAATATCTGGCCAAAAGTGTCCGTGAAATTTATCAACGCATCTTCCACCTCTTCTTCAGTGAATTCAAAGAGCAAAAAGTGCCGAGGGACTTTTGCAGCTTCATGCCGGGCCCTTTTGGCCCTCTCGTCTTCGTTGTGCGGTAATTCTGCGTTCTCGTACGCTTCCATCTCCTCCAGCATGGCAGTCTCCCTTCGCTGCAATGGAGTTGGCTTCATAGATAGTACAGATTGATCATCACTAACGTCGCCGCCCCAGGCAGACGAGGCTATGCTGGTTCCTCGAGAGAGTTGCTTTTTGACGTCCTCAAGCTTTTGAATTTGGACATCATTCTCTGCGAGCTCGCTTTGGCGTTCTAATTCTTTGCGTCTTCTGCGCCGCTCGCGCCTCTTCGCTCTTCTCCTTGCGTCGTCAGCTTCCAGTCCTTCCAAGACAAGTTCAGGGTCCTCCCCTTCAGCATCCCTCCGCTGCTGTGCAGCGAAGGCTGCTTCAGCGTCCCGTCTTGCTTGGTCAATCTCTTCCATAATCTTGTTCTCTAGCGCATTGTGTCGCCTTTCGTCCTCCTTTTCAGCTCTTGCTTTCATTTGCGCAAACTCTATGGTCTTCCGCTCCATCACCTCGGGATGGTTTGAAAGCGACGTCACGTAACTGTTCCAGGTCGGTATTACATACGTATAGAGGTATGAGTGCTCAAAGGCGTGGTAAACGTCGCGATGATCTCCAAGACCATCTGTGGTCCATCCGCCTTCGTAAAATTGCGGAAGATGCATGTCTTCGTCAAGCATCGTCGCGAATATTCCTTGGAGCTGCGCAACGATGGTCTTTCGCTCTCTTTCCAAGCAAAACTGAGCACTGTCCTGAAACCAAGTTCGAATTGCCGGCACCCCTCTGATAACAACTTCCATCTGGGGTATTTTCATTGGGTTCCCCTCCATATGAATAGATTCCAGCTTTTGGAGCTTGAGGAAATCTGAAGGCAGCTCTGAAATTTGATTCCAATCAAGCCATAGACGCTTCAAGTTTTGCAGTTTGCAAATTTCATCCGGGAGGCCTTGCAGATTATTGTCGCAGGCAGAGAGATGCTCGAGTTGCTCTAGAGCACCAATGCTCTTTGGCAATCTTCTTAATTTGTTGTGGTCGAGGGAGAGGCTCACGAGGCTTTCCGAAAACCCACTCAAGTCCTTCGGGAGCTGTCGTAAACTCGTGTTGCTCAAGCTCAACGTGTTGCATCTGAGCTCCGTAATGGTGTCGGGCAGTCTTGTAATAGGGTTTTGCTCCAAGTTAAGCCGCGGAAGTTTGGTCAACTTGCTTATATTGTCTGGAAGTCCTTCAAGCTCGTTGCTAGCAATATGAAAGGAGGTCAAGTTGCGCAAGTTTCCGACACTCTCCCTCAGCTGTTTGAGTTTGTTTTTCATCAAATTCAGATCTTCCAAGGCAGGCATGAGCATCAGTTCGTCTGGTACGTCTGCAAGAGAGCAATTACTCAGGCTGAGCACGCGAACGTTCGGAAAACTCTCGAACAGAGACCCCGGGAGGGACTGAAATGGGTTTCCTATAAGTCTGACCAAATTCAACTGCGGCCCGATTTCGAACACCTTTGGATGAACTTGTGTGAATTCCTGCCAATTTGCTACAAGCTCCTTCGTGCGCTCTGCTTGTATAAACGGTGCACGCCACTTTAGTTCCAGGGCTTCAATTGCCAGCCTAGCTTCAAGTTCTTCACGCTCCTGTTTTTCGATACGATAAGCCTCTTGTCTTTCTTCGTAGGCCAGTCGGAGGCGCTCTTTGTCGTGCTTTTGTTTCATATAAACGTCATAAGCGTCTTGGTGCTCTTTGGCCATGAATATTTCGTCCTTCTCGCCCACAAAGCATGGCCTTGCCGATTGCTGCTTTCCATTCAAGGTGTTGACGTAGTACAGAGCTCCAGACTTGGCATCAAACTTTTGCTCGAAGCGAGCCAAGCATAGTTTCCTTAAGAGAGAGTGAGCCCGGTGCCTGCGAAACACGGCTTGGATCCGACTTGCTGCCACATTTTCTATTCTCAGGTTGGCCCCTTGGGGCGCCCCTTTGCCACACTGCGAGCAATGCTCTACGAGGTAGCCATTGGATCGATTGCACACTAAGCACCTCCAAGGCACGCAGTTGGCTCTCTTCCACTTGACTACCCACCCTCGGTCGATCCACGACTTGTGACGACTTGGGACGCTAAGTTTTCTCGGCTTTGGCCACGACCTCCCCGCGCTCAGCGCCTGGCAGCTCTTCGCACCGTTCGTCATCTAAACCCATTCAAGCGCGTGCTGTGCATGATCCGTCGTCTGTTTCTCCAGAGCTTTTCCCCAGCACACAAAGCCTCTTTCGAGGCCCGTGCGACTTCGTTCGCTCTGCTGCTGCCACACAAACTCACTCGCTTTACAATTGTAAAGAGCCCCGGACTTGCGTACTTTTCTACGTTTCTATGTTTCTACTTTTCTACTTTTCTACTTGTATACTCGCGCACTTTTGTACTTGTGCACTTTCGTACTTGTATTCTTCCATGCTTTTATCGTTACGGATCGTTCAATCGCTCAGTCCTTCAATTTCCCAAGCTGCGCAAAGGCTCTTTCAAACCTACAGAGCATCGCTCTCAAGATATCAATCGCTGTCATCGCTGTTTCACTTTCGCAATCACTTTCGAATTCCATCTGACTCTTCTGTACTTGCTTTACTTGCTTTGCATTTCACATTTGCATTTGACCGTTTCCACTAATTGCAAGTATTGAATCTTCAGCGCTTTCCAAGACTATTCAAGGCTCCGAGACCAATGGATTTTCTCCTCGGCGCTAGGGTAAAGAATAGCGCAGCGTTACTCGAGTATCTACGCTCTTTTCGCACACTGGCATACACTGGCAAGTATTGATTGATTGATTGAAAGAGAGAAAGAGAAAGAGAGAGAAGTGACGAAGTCTGCGAGGACAGAGAGAGGTCCCAATGACAAGAGGAGACTGTCTTAGTGTACTCGAGTACCTTGTTCGTTTGTTTGGTGACCGTTAAAGTCCTCTTACTTTCTCAGAGCTTTGCACTATTTGTCCAATCTCGCAGAAAAACTGAGCGGAGACTTAGTGGCGTTGGCGGTGGAAGTTGGGCTGCAAGGAGACAGCAGGCAAACGCAATGGCATCGATGGATCACCAAGTGAAGCGGATGAGTTCCGTGCTGGAGGAGTACCTGAGAAACCAGCCGGATCAGATGGAGGCCCGGCAAGTGCTGGTGCGCGCGAAAGGGTTTCTGTATTTGACGGTGGTGAAAGGTAGCTTTCTGTTCTCCGGGGCATTGGGGTACGGGATTTTCATCAAGCTGCTGGACGATGGGCAGTGGAGTGGACCAGTTTCGGTGATGCTGCTTAGTGCAGGTGCCGGGCTACAAATTGGTCTGATGAAGAGCGAGATTCTCATTCCTCTTCACTCGGCAAAGTCTATTCACATGTTCGAGTCCCATGGGCAGCTTCGGCTAGGCGCGGAGTATGCGCTGGCAATTGGGCCGATGGGGCTCAAGATTATGGGCGATGCTGGCTTTAACCGCAAAGGAGCCAACACGCACGTGGCGACCGCAGCGTCTATGGGTGTTTATCTCGGCATCGCAATGGAAGGCACCATTTTAGTATCAAATCACTGGATCAATCATGCTTATTATCGCACCAATCATGCTGGCTTGAAGAACATCTTAAGCGGAAAAGTGCTGATGCCCTACGATCGACGAGAGAATCACCGAGAGCTTTGCCACGCACTAGAAGCACTTAATGCAGTTATTCACATCGAGCCCATCTACAGTGATTTATCTCCGTTTCAGTGGCCGACTGATCCGAACCGTGGTATTCTATTGCAAGAGCTGCAGCGCGATCCAAAAATATTACCTGTGGACAGTTCCGGGGCCTCAACGACGCACCACGAGGAAGGCGCGATGTCGCTGCAGTGATACTATTGTTTTCTGAACGGGTCATCATGGGCGATTCGAGGGGAATTCAACAAATCTTCTTGTAGAAGGACATCATCATCATCATTCTCATCAACATCATCGACAACAACCAGCAATAACAACAACGACAACAACAACAACAACAACAACAGCGGGTTCGGTTTTAAAGAAGTGTCTTACATAGGTGTTCATAATGAGTACACAGCAGCATTCATGGTTTGCGGACAGATGAATGGATGATCCCGAAAGTAATATCTTTTCCACACAGAGAGCGAAGCAACAGCGGTCGACGGCCAAAACGGACCTTGGAAGGGATGGTAGTCCCGGTTGGTGAATACCTCCCTGTTTTGAATGACTGCTGTCCACACGGACACAGTCCTCGAGGCAGCCCCGTTTTTAAATCTGTCAAATTCTGAGCTGTAGAAGAAGGTTCCAAAGCGTGCAGAAAAGAGCTGCTCAGCAAGAAAGAGTAGCAAGTCCTCATTGAACTCGAAAAGAGTCCGTCTCTGTTCCACCATGTTGAACAAAGTGTCCAGGAACTGCAGGAAAATTGGACTAAATTCCTGGGAAGCTTTGTCTCCGTACCGCTGCTCGAAACGATGGCCGAATCTGCACCACTCTGACTCCACGAGCTCGCAAAAGCCATCGATGGTCCTGAATCTCGGATCCACCAAGATCTTTGCGATGCAAACAATTTGCGGAGTTCTGTCGAAGCCATCGCTACAGTGCACCAGCACGCTACTACCCTTCTTGTGAAGAAGATCGGCCACCCGGACGCTTGCAGAGAGGATGGCGCTCATGTGTGAGAACCAGGAGGATGCATGAATTTTATCCCAAAACTTTGCGTCCTTGTTGTCTTCGACTGCAGAGGTAAAAGCTGAAAGACTGGACCTCATCGTGTGGATGTTACCAATCTGGCAGAGTTCTACGGTGGCATTCTGATAGCATTTGGCCTTTTCCACTCCCTTGCCCTGCAGTGCGTTTCCAAGAACAGCAGGCCTTCCGCGCGCGTCAATGATGTGCAGCTTTTTGGATCGCGAGCTGCGCGAAAAGATTTCTAAGAGCTGCTCGTCCAGCGCCGAGCGATGATTGACCACGCCCGCCATCGGCTGACTGCTTCGGCAGAGGATGCTGCCGTTTTCTGGATGCACCCAGCGAATCGTTGGAAATCTTCCACTGCTTCGATGATAAGAAGCTTTTAAAACTTTTCCGTCATCAAACGATTCGGGTACAACCAGCAAGCGCGGATAGCTCTTGCAAATTTCAAAAGAGCTCCCCTGGTCGAGCAGGCGAATGGCCACGAGGGGGTCGTGGTGCGTTGAATGAGCGCTTTTCATCGCTGTTTGGAATCGTTCGAATTCTTTGGATGGGTCGTGCGCTCCGATCCAACCTTCATAATTTGCTTCCACTTGAAGCTCAGGAAACTCCGCCTGCGACTCTATCTGTGCCCCGACCACAGCGTTGTCTCCAGAATTCGCGGCGTGCTGCCTCAGCCCGTGCAAGTATGTAAATTTATTTGGTACTAGTCGGCTCCACGAAAAGATATTTCTCTTGAGCTGCTCAAGCCAGTGGCTGGATTTGTCGAATGCGAATGTTAGCCTTCGGTAGTCCTTCGTCTGGATGATCAAAGAAGGAAAGTCCACCTTAATATCATGAATTGACCACAAAGAGACTGCAGTCCAGCCAAAGAAAGTCCCATCTTCTCTATACACGACGCGGCCAACTTGGTCAGCAGCTGGCCCGTGAGCTTTATATAACGAGAAGAAGACTCGGAAATTCGTGATCCAAACAACTCCGTAAACAGGCTTCCAAACTCCAGCGTCTTGGGGCGACATGTACGAAACTCTTTCTTCCTGGAGAAGGATGTGCTCAGCATTGAGTAGCTTTGGCTGGCAAACACAGGCGCCAAGCGAGAGACCTGCCAAGTCCTGTGGAAAGGACTCTTCTCGTTCCACAGGCTCGGGCTCGAGTTCGTGCTCTACTTGGGCAAGGCTCACGTTCTCTTGAGAAACATGCGCTTTTCCTTCGCAGAGTTGGCCGTGCTGATTAAGATTCTGAACAGTGTCAATAAACTTACGACGGTCTTCGCGGGTTCTGAAGATGAAGGTGCGGGGAGCAATAGTCGCGCCTTTGCCGACATTGGGCATCGAAAAGTAGACGTCGAGCGGCCAAGCGTATTCTTTCTCTTTGGAGGACGATACCGAGATTGTCTGTGTAAAGTGGACTTTCGCATTCTCTTGATCCATCCTCGTGATTCTGGAAACCGGCAGTGACTTTGGCCGACCGCGCTCACCCGCGATGACGATGCAACTGTTGATGGCGCTCACCGCCACAAGCCTCTGGCTCACCCTCAACTTTTTTCTCTTGAGCGCCTGAAACACCACCGAGTCCGCTGGCACTTGCGCCGACCATTCATTTTGAGCGCTCTTCTCCGCCACTGACTCGCCAACCTTTGGCCCCACTATGCTCGCGTCTCCCGTGTGCTCATCGCGTTTCCTCCTCTGCCAGAACGCCTGCTTGGAAGTCCATGCCAGCGGCAAGGCCATTTCAAAATCACCAGACGCCGCGAACCTCGGCCTTTCTTTTTTCCCACCTTTAATGGGCTGACAGCAGCCTCACCAAGTACGAGAAGAATCGAGACAGCCTCGAGCCCCGCAAGGCAATTCGATGTCCGTGTCCCTCAGTGTTCTCGGTTCAGGCCGTCAACTACTTGAGCGCGTTCATCCGCAGCGTTTGCGGAGGTTCCAATTGCATCCAATTGCACTTTGCCCGCGCGGGTCAAACAACACTTTGTCGCTCCCGTGAGCTCCGCTTGGGATCACCTCCTCCTTCGCGCCACGACGCCTTGATGCGCCACCTTTCGAGCGGCCAGTCTTTCTGTCAATCTGTCTACCTGTCAATCTGTCTATCTGTCAATCTGTCTGTCAGTGAGTGAGTGAGCAAGTGAGTGAGTTTGACTTGCTGCCGTGCCAAACGCGCAACCCTTTTCATTCATTTCTATTTTTCACACATTCCACAAAGCTAATTATAAGTTACTTAGACGCCACTCTTGCTACTCTTGCACGCTTCACACTCCGCGCACTCGTACCGTATTGAGTAGCCGCCGTTAACCCAGAGCTACTTGTAGCTCCGCGGCAACTTCGCATCGTCATATAGTTGGCTCTAAAAGCTCTGCTAGCTGGATGTGTTAGCTGTCCGTGCAGCGGGAGCTTGAGTGGTGGGGTAAGGTGTTTGGTAGCGCGGACGGTACTAGTGCTAGAGTACTCCATGAGACTGAGTGCAGAAGTCACAACAGAGCTATACAGAACTTCGAGAGAGAGAGTAGAGATGAGTAGAGAGTCCTCAGAGACAGTACTGACTGTGGGTAGCAAACAGTAGGCCTCCCGGTACACGGTATAAAGTAGTTAGTGTGCACTAATACTCACAGTATACTCACAAAAGCGAAAAGCGAAAAGCGAAAATCGAAATTGAAACAAAAGCAAAAGAGGTGCGAGATGAGGTCTGAATGAATGTGTCGTTCTTCTTGAATTGGAATTTATTTTATTTTAAAATATATTGAAAAGCACCACAAAAGAAACAAAACAAATGCCAAGTGCTGCGTGGTGAGTGGGTTCTGAAAATTTTGAAAGCAAACGGCATGGACGCGATAGATGGATAGATAGATGGATTGGCAGTCGAGTGCCATGTGGGCTCAATCACACGGACAGTGAATTCTGAATTCTGATCGCGTGACTGCTTCGTTCATGGTGCTCACGAAATGCAGACAGGCACGCGTATCCGTACTGACAGTGAGTACTGAATACAAAGTCGATGAAATCTAAACTATAATTTACACCTGGCAAAATTGGTTGCTGGCGTCGCTTTTCCCTCAGCCACCAAAGGACAATCGCGATTTCGCAGCTGGCGAACTGTAGATTGCTGGACAAAGCTGGCAGGGTGACTGAAATGAATCGCATCTCCACAAGCTGGTCGATGAGGCAATCCCTCTCGGCTGCCAACTTGCTTTCACCCTTGACTTGACTTGGCACGTGACTTGACTTGACTGGAGTCTCACGTGCACAATGTGCACATATGTGCACACATTTGCATTCCATTGCACCTGAGCTGCTACCCGAACCACTACTGCAAATCATAGTTACATTTCCGTGTCAGGAGAAAGAACAAAGTACTGCTCGCGATCAAGGAGCTGTTCTGCAATCTCGTAACGGATAGTTTCGCACTAGCTACCATTTGTTCCAATGGAAGAGCGTTCGAAGAGACCGGTAATGAGCACCGATGCGATACCGGTACCTGCGAGAAGAAGGAACGCATTCGCTGTTCCAGACCCAGCGTTCATCATCCATCCATGCATCCATGCATCCATACATCCATGCATCCATCATACATCCATACATTCATACGTTCATACGTTCATACAGAGCGAGCCTGCGCGGAGGTTGGCCCACCGTGTGTTTCTGGGTTGCGGGAGACGGAAGGTCTGTGGATGTTTTGGATGTAGAAGAGGTGAGTATTCAGAATTCAGAAGTAAGGCCAGATTGATGCGTTGAGGCGACCAGTGCGTGGCAATGTTGCACCTCGAGGCGGAGGAGGCGTGCCGCAAAGCGAGCAAGTTGTTGGCGAAATTGCGGGAAAAGTTCGGCCCGGACGGCTGCCCTGCAAAGGATGCAGAGGAAGGATTGCGAAAGTGCAGACAAATTGTCAAAAATGAGCTTTCTGAGTTCTTGGAGCAAACCCAGGAGCAAATGGAGTTTAGCGCTCTGAAAAGTGCCATCTTCGAGCTCAAGAGAGAGAAGAATGCTCTCCGGAGTCAGGTGAGCATGCTGGAAGGGCGAGTGAAAAACAGGGATAGAGCACTGGAGCAGCAGAGGCTTGCGTACATGCGCGAGATTATTGGTCTCAAAGAGTCTCTGTATAATGGCGCATCTCGCGAAGCTGTTGTTGTGCTTGAACCTGCGGACACAAAGCGGACGATCGTGCAAGACCGTCATTCGAGACCATCTTTAGTTGACGGGGATCAAGCGAAAGCCTCAGATGAAGCCATGACTCTCCTCAATCAAGGAACGGGGGAAGAGCCAACCACTCCTATCGACACCGAAACTGTTATTGAGAAATTTCGGCAGAAAAAACCTGGATTGGGAAGTTTTGCGTCTGTTGAGGATCTTAACTCAGACGGAGACCAGGACGAGGAGAAAACAAGACAACTGGCTGTCGCCAAGCAGCAACTTAAAATTTTAACAAGTCAGCTTCATGCAGCGCAGGAGCGAACAAAGCAGGTATTGGAGGAACTTACCAAGTCGCAGACCACACGGGAATACACCGAACGCGAGCTAGCCGAGCTTGCCAAGAAATTGGAGGCTTTGGAGAAATTTGACGTGAAACTCCTCAAGGCACAAAATACCCAATTGCAGACAGATATTAGCGAAAAGCAAGCCTTTATCGAGGACATGAAGAGTAAGCATGAAATCGAGTCCTGTGAGAGAGCAGAAGAGATTGCGAATTTGAAGGTGCTGTTAGCCGACCAAGGCCCGAAGACAATCAAGCTCGTAACTCACTTTGTAAGAGAGTTTGAGCAGTGTATATCCAGACTTGATGACAAAATTTGCGGGAATTTGGAGCTCCTGGACGGGAGAATCCGTGAGTCGGAAGACAACGTTAAACAGGTTGTTCTAATTCGGAAATACAACCCAGTCGCTCTCAAGTTGAAACGAGACGTTGTCAGACTAGAAAAGATAGTGACGGAACTACAGAATGAGTCTGATTGGGCAACGGATGAAGAAGAAGCTGGAGGCGATACTAGGCTGCAATCTCAGAGAAGCAGTGTGAGAGGCCGTCGCGAGTCCTCCGCGTTGGAGTCGAACAACGGTTCGTTTCACAACCAAAGCTTTTCACTGCTTCGCCGCGAGTCCTTCCGAAGTGACATGAGCTCGAGCTCTTCTTATCGCAAGAAAGGCGACTTTAAGCGTGGCAGGACTCCGTCACGGATGAACTTCGCTGACATGCTGGAGATCGACGAAACAGTTGACGAAGCTATTCATTCGAATTGCAAAGACGCATCTGAGTTTTCACGCAGAGAACGAATATTGCATGACTTGAACGAGAGAGAGAACGAGCTGAGAGATCTTCAGAATGCATTGACGCGTGCTGCTGCGGTGAGTAAAACAGTGAGCGAGTCTGGGAATCCCGGCCTTGAAAAGCTTCTGGAGCACTTTGAAACGAAAAACTTGAGCTTCAAAGAGTCGGACTTATTCAACCAAGCGGAGGAAGAGATAGGCGAGCAGATCCAGACTGCAAGAGCCTACGGGCGAACCATACGTGTTTCGGATAAGATGGAAACGATGCGGTCCAGAAGGCCGCAAACCGCGCGCTCCTACCGCCCAGAAAAAGCTGAATTTAGAGAATTTCTGCGCAACATGCACATCGTACACGCCGAAACAGTTGGCGATGTCTTGCGTCGAGTGAAGCATAACTAAATCCTTCCTTCCGGGTACTGATTATTAAACTCACTGTTGAGAGGCAGGTTGCTGAATATGCAAAAAATATATTCTGTTCTGAACGAGGGTGTAGTCTACAGCTTATGCGCGAGCAGATTCCCTCGCGCTGGCCGGCAGCGACTGAACACTAACAGTAAATTAAAAACTCAAACTTGCTCAGAGTGATGACAAATAAAACAAGAATTTAAAATATATAACACAACACGATTACACGAGCTTGCCCACAATCGGGTACTTATCTTGCATGCGCTGCACCCACGACTGCAGCGTCTGCTTCTGCGCATCTGTCAGGTCCTCAACAGACGGATTGAGGACATCCTCGCGTTCGAGAGACATTTTCGCCAGCGCTCTGCTGGCGTCTCTGCCCCCGAGCGCCTCGTATCCCCCGCCCGGCCCATACATTGCCTTGCTCTGCGTCACGTCAAACACCAGCCCATCCAGCGCAATGTACACACTTTCGCCACTTGTTCCGTCAAAGCGTGCGAGCTCCTCGCGAGTCATCTCCTTTCTGGCGCTGCAGTCCGCGCCGGAGATAACAACCGCTCCTCCCGTGCACCGTGCGCATGTGCACCTTGGCTCGTGTATCTGCACTGCGTCGCGTTCGCAGCGAGTCAGGTGCGCCAGCACTCGCTCCACCCGGTGCATTTTCACTCTTTCTCCGACGATATCGTGGACTCAGACTACTCAGACCCGAGTTCTCACACTTGGACCTCGTGCGTACACGTGCGTATGTGTGTAAGTTTGCGTGTAAGTGTACGTGTAAGTGCACGTGCACGTATGCGTGGCTGTTTGTTGTGGCTTTGGGTCCTTAGCTGTGAGCTCAAGCGCTCTTGAAGTACTTGAAAGTGCTCGCAACTCGTGCGTTTTTCGAGGCTCCCGAGGTGCTCGTTTTGCTCGTTCCGCTCTCCAAATGCTACGCAATGAACAAAAGGAAGGTAAGCGAAGCTTGCGACTGATGTTGCGTAAGCGAAGTAAGCGACATGTTTCTCTAGTTGAACGGTGGGAGAAAGCCGGCCTGATCTTCAGAATCTTCAGATGAAATGGTTTGAACGGCCGAGAAGTTTCTTTACATTCTTCAGTAGGCACATCTCAAAATCACATGTCAAATGTCAACAACGCCTTCCGATTCTTCCAATCTCACAAATCTCACTGCCGATATCTGCCGATACGCCAAACTCAATCTCACTTTCAACAAGCAAAAGACTTCAATGAACGATAATCGAATCACAAGAATCTAAATTCTAAAATACTCTAATAAATTGTAAAAAAGAAAGCCTATTTCTGAAGCTGGCTGGTTCCGAATTCTGAATTCTGTTTGCTGAGGCTCTCATCTCATTTGAGGATCAGCGCCTCAAGACTCTCAAGAAACTGGACGCGACTATCGCCCACTCCGTTGCGAGTGCTCTTGAGTTGCGAATTGATGTCTAGTCTGGTGCGCCGCAAGGGCCAACCCAGCGTCCTTCTACTCGTGCAGACAGGCAGAAGTTTGCAAATGGACAGCTTTCGCGACCAAGTTGGCACCAAACTGTACTTCCGCACCATGCGCCATGCGGCAGGTGAGTAGTGAGTGCGCGTACTCAGTACTCAGAATGCCGGTATGCTCAAGTCATGCGAGATGGGCCGTTTTGCATGGCCCACCTCGCGACAAGCAAGCTCGTTGAGTCTCTCGGCTTCTGACCAGCGAAATCTCTGCTTTCGCGAGAGCAAAGTCGCACGAAACAGTATGCACGACAACGCCAGCGCGGCCAAGTGATAGATAGCTCTAGAGAAACAACCCAATATGAGGACTTTTCTGTGATTTGGTTTGAGGAAAAGAAAGAAAGAAAGTACTTCTTTCTACCAGAATCCGTGTAAATCCATATCCGAAAAAGTTGGAAGGCCGTCTGATTCCAACCACGTAGCTTGCCTCTCTTTCCAGGAGCGCAAACCCGCGAACAAGTAGTTGTCCTATCTGCGCGCGCGTGGGTGTGCAACTTGAACTTGGAACTCACAGCAGCGAGAACGCCAATCGAGCCAACAAGCACAACAAACGCGTTTTCTGCTGGGCCATCATGATCATGGGATTCGATTTCAACCAACAGCCTTTGCGGTCAGTACATGATAGAGCCTTCATCGCGATCATGATGAAAGCTTGAAAGCAAGCACAACCGACAGCGAAACTCACTCGCTCAACGCCCCCACTCTCTCGTAGGAAGGAGCTTTCGTGTCGCTGCCAATTGGTCGCTTTTTCGACCGTGAGAACGAGAATCCAAATGAAACAGCGAGACAAACAAACAAACAAACGTTCGTTTAACAATGGGCTTCCGAGATCTTCCGAGTCAAAAAAATTCAAGCAAATTCCATGTCTGAGTAGATCGAGTTGGCGCTAACTAATATTCCATGAAAGCAGTGGCGGGCAGGCGTAGAGGCGGCTGAGGAGAGCGGTAGGTAGGCCAGAGGGCAAGTAGGACAAGTAGGGCAAGAGCCGCAGCGGAGATCTTCGTTCATCGTTGTGACCTTCGACTGTCAATTGCCAATTGCCAATTGCCGATTGCCGATTGTCAATTGTCATCGTCGATAGCAACCATCCGTGCGTCGCGACGTTGTGAAGATCGCAGAGCGATAGGCCGAGCAGCATGGCGCAAGTGGCCCTGAGCGTGGAGCGCCTGGAAGTGGCGACCAGGCGGGTGGAGGACCTCCTCGCAGAAGTGGGGAATAACAAGTCGCCGGAAGCGCTCGTCAGCGCGTGCGAGGAGGCCGAGCTGTGCATGAATATCTCGCTGAAAGACGTGCAAACGGCGAAAGAGGCCCTGGCCAAGGTGTTTCCAGTGCAGATGCTGGCGTACTGTCTGGAGGGCGACCTCCCTAGCGCCAAAGTCCTGTACCTCCGTCTGGATAAGGAGACTAAGCAGCAGGAGGACATTATGGCATGTTTTGAGATTGTCAAATCTCTTTTCGGGAAAGAGTATGATCTCTTTTTTAAACATGTAAGTTGGGGTTTATTGATCAAGTGCTTGGTTGCTTTCAGTTGTATCTAATCTCTTCTCGATGCGCTGGTGGGCGTTGGCCCAAATGCTTAGGCTCAGTCCATGCGGTGGCCAGACAGGCTGAGTCCGCTCGTCCAGCGTCTTGTTAGCGAGGTCCGCGGCAAAGCACTAGAGCTTCTGCCTTGTCTCTTCGGTTCAAGCATTCCCATTTCTGTGCTCGCCAGGTATACGGGGCTGACGAAAGAAGGCGTGCAAGGATTTTGCCTGGAGCGCGGCTGGACTCAATCGGAGAAAATGAGCGACCAGGACGAATCGGATAGCATGGTTCCGCCTGTTCAGGGTCCTGCTTCTCGCAAAACCTCGGATGTGGAGAAATTGAAGGAACTCTCCAAGGTGATCATGTTCTTGGAGAGTTCACTAAACAGCAACATTGAAGACGCCATCTCAGAAGACCAGCATCAACCGCGTGGCAACCAACAACAAGCTTAAAAATCTGTATACCCTTCTTTTTAACGCTACTGCATGACTTGTTCAAAGAAAAAACATATTCTGTATTTGCACGATGACATATTCTCCTGTTTCATTCTTTTTGATTGATGTTCTGACATTTTACGCCGTCGACTATCATGCAAGTGCTGCTAGCTAGAGCGCATTGCAAAATAGTGTCAAACAAGTAAAAGCTCAGATCTCAGGTGCTGTTTCTCGCACAACACCAAAATAGGCAAGAAAGCGTCATGTACGTTGCTCTTTTTCAAAAGGGCGAAATAGGCTTCTTTTATGCATATCTTGTAGCTACTTGAAGTTGCGCATGGGCAGCTGGTCATCGTATCCTTCAGAAGTCACGGGAACAGTTGTCCGTCTCCTCCGTCCGCGCGCGGCGTCGGGACCGAGCATGTGTTTCGTCTTATCCTCCTTGCTGAGCAAGTCTTTGGCATCTTCCTTCGCAAGGCGTCCGATGCGGTATCTCCCCAGAAGCCTACGTGCGAATTTGGAATGATTGATAAAGTCAAATTCCGCAGTTCCATCTGAGCCAGCGTAGGCTACGAGGATATCCACGCCACCAGGGTGGCGGCCGCCCTTATCGAGCTTGACGTAACGGGTCAAATCGTACACCCCCCCGTCAATGATCATCCAGAGATCGTCTTGAGTGTGGTGTCGTGCAACCTCGTCAAGGGTGAACTCTGCCTCCACAAGGTTTGCTTTGAGGCCTCGACCGACAGCCTCGCTTCCCGGCTCATAAGGCTCCAAGACGAGTTCCAGGTCATGATCAACGACGAGCGTGCCGCCCTCGTGAATCTTGACCTGAGAGTTTTTGTCCGAAGGCAAGATGCGATAGTTCTGCAGAAACATAGAGACCACGGTGAGCATCTCGATGTATGCGAATTGACGGCCCAAGCATGCGCGCTTGCCAATAGCAAATGGACAATACATTCGCTGGTCAGGATCCCTATCTGCATCAACAGATGGGTCTATCCAGCGCTCGGGTACAAATTCGTTCGGCCTATTCCAGCCTTTCGGGTTGTAGTGAAGCCCAAAAAAGTTGATTACGGTCCCAAATGTGGAACTCTCTTTGAAGCGCGGACAAACACCATCAGAGTGATGCTCAGTGACCTCGCGCGTCACCATGGGAACGGTTGGAAACATTCTCAGCGTTTCTTTCACCACAGCGAGCAGGTACTTCATGTGAAAAAGCTTGTGCATCTTTGGCTCTTTGTTGCGGCCCATCACCTCAAAGACGTCGCGCCGTGCGCGTTCTTGAACGTCCGGGTTGTGTGCAAGATGGTAAAGAATCATGGACATGGTGTTTGAGGTGGTGTCAAATCCTGCGAAGAAGAAGATGGAGAGGACCCCTAGCAGGTCAGCATCAGTGTTTTGCTTGTCTTCGAGCAACTTGCTAATGACATCATCACCGGGCTTCTTGCGCTTGTTCTGAACCATCGACTCGATGGTTCCAATCAAAATAGCTTGGCGCCGTTTCAACTCGCGATTGCGTGGCGTTGGAAGTTCGTCAAGAAATTTCATCGAGTTATTCTGAGGCCGAGCAATCATATCTCCAATGATCCACACTGCGCAATCGAACAGGTTTTTGTCAAATGCCTCGCTTCTTTCGTCGAAGGCGACCGAAGTGATCAACGATGTCGCAACTGAATGCATCTCGTCGACCACGCGGAACCGACCATTGCCGCTGGCGCCCGACCTCTTGACCACCTTGCGAACTGTATCGAGGAAGAGCGAATCGTAGTATTTGACAGTTCGGAACATGAGCGTTTCATAGGCTGGAACTCGTGTCCTTGCGTATAAGCCGTCTTTGTGGCTATGCGAGCTCAGGAAATCGTAGTTACCCTTGTACCCAGTCAGTCTTCGAAACGCCCGATATCCTCTCTCTGGTTTGCACGTGTTCGGCTCCTCCAAGATCTCACGAGCAATCTTTGGGTCTTTGACGAAAACAAAATCACGGAACAGACCACCTGCAATACCGTTGTTGAGACGCAGGATGTCGGGCTGGTCTTCGTGCATGAATGTGCGGCATATGCGGCCTTGCTGAACGAACTCCAGCACACATCCGCCAATCATAGCCATGAAGCTTGGTTCAGGGACACTAGGCGCATTCTTGATCCACGCAGGTTCTCGCATCCAGGCAAGTTGTCTCCACGCCAGCATGGCAACCAACACCAGCAAGCCCCCAGCAGCCATGGACACAGTCAGCCTTGCTCCACTCCCATACAACGAGTCCTCCTCCAGGAGCTCGCCAAGCCACTTGGCCTCGCCGCTGGTGATGTTAATCATCTCGGCTCTCCAAAGTCTCGCAGAGCTCTTCAAATTGGCACTGCAGCGCTCCCCGGCCTTTCTTTCGTAGACAGCCGCGGTCCCCCCCCAAATTGTCCGATGCTGCTCCAACTTCCCAAGTGTGTGTGAGATATATGTTCCGGTGTATATATATATACATATATATATATATATATGGAGAGAGAAGAGCAGTAAGGGCTCCTCACTTCCTCGTCTGCGACGTTTTGACAGCCCAGCAATAGTGGAGACCGGTGCCAATTCGACTCTAAAATGGTCCGCTTGCCTCTTGCAATCACTTGCAATCCCATCCTTGCACTACAGAAGGACGTTGTGTTCTCGTCTCTTATCTTTGCGGAGTAGGTCAAGAGTAGGGGGCTCGAGGGCACGCCGCTACGCAAATGTCTAGAGCGCGATGGGAGTCTCAAGACGGGGGATGATAGGACATGGAGAGAATCGAGAGAGGAAATGAAGGTTTCGATTGGGAAAGGTGTGCCGCTCGAGAAGCTGTAGCGAAAGGAGGCGAAGCTTCGCTGTGAACAATGCAAAGCGAGCCTCCGAGAGCACGAATGAGAACGGCAGCTGCTGCATGAGCAAGGAGGAGTGCTTAAGGTTGTGCCGCGATGAGGCAATGAGGGATGGCTTGGCGTTCGCATTTACAGTGCACTGGCAAAAATGTCGAGAAATTGTGTTCTATGCACACAAGTGAGAAAGTCATGTTCGGACAATTTCGTTCAATATGAAGGTACTGTGTATAGGAGAGGAAACAGTTTGCTGAATAGCATTTCTAAGGCATGTTCTGGTACATCTGGATTCGGCCATCAGCACCTGCGGAAAAGATCCATGGCTGCGTTGGGTGGAAGATACAATCCAAGACACCAAGCCCATCGAGCGCTGGGGTGTGACCCTTGAGAATCTTGACCGGAACGAGGAATGGGTCTTTATTGTAGTCATCAAAAACACGCGCGTGAAACACGTGGACGAGGCCATCATCCGCGCCAGTAGCCATGAGCGGATAGCGTGGGTGGAAGCACGCCTTGCGCACTGCGCGGTGGTGATATTTGAATGTCTTCCACGGTTTGCTAGAGATTTCAATATCTATCCAAGCCACCCTTCGGTCGTAGGAGGTTATGACAATATTGTCACCCGCAGGGTGCAGAGCAATGCTTGAAATCCATCTTGCCCCGCTCCTGAGCGTCTTGATTCGAACTTGCTTGATAAGCTGGTATACATTCACGAACTGCTTGGTGGCCACGAAGAGGATTGGTTTAGTTGGGTGAAAGAGGAGGTCCTGCACCTGCTGAGCCTTCTTGAAATTGAGCGGTTGTTGCGAAAGACGTTTCCGGATATGGTGGATGGTCACTTGTGCAGAGTTCTTCAAAGAACGGCAAACTGTGGCAAGATACTCTCCTTTCGCGTGCCACTTTATGGAGACAATATTGCCTTGGGTTGGGTTCTTGTAAATAATGGTGGTCTTGCACAGCTCACCATCCAGGATCGCCTGCGGGGAGTCCATGTTTTCTGTCTCTGCCCACGCAGCAATGAGCCCGCTCTTTCGGAGAGCGCGCTTCCGCCGCCTCTCTTCAAGGACGGATTCATCGACTTCCATTCCATCAACAGCGACATCCCCCTCATCCTCACTCACATCGTTCGCGCCGTCCTCATCATCGCTCTCAAGCGGAGTCTCCAGTGAGCCTTTCAGCATATCGAGAGTCTCCTGAGCTTCATCAGGGGACACTGCGGTGTATGCACAGGCGTTGATGAGAACTACGCGTCCTGCGATAGCGACGGCAAGAACCTTGTACTTTGCTTGAGGGTTCCATGCCAGAGAAACGACCGGAGGTTTCTCTTCCATCGTTTCGAAACCAACAGACTCGTCATCATCGTCGTCGCTACCCTTTGAACTCGCTTCTGCGTCGCTCTTATCAGCCTTGGCGTCCTCCTTCTCACCGTCTTCCTTCTCGGCAGCTGCTTCTTCCGCTTCTTGTTTTTCCTTGTCCAATTTGGCTTTCTTCACCTTCTCGAGCCAAGGGCGATCTAGCTTGCTGCCCATATCGTAGGCAGCAAGACACCTACCGGTCGACACTTCCCAGATTCGAACAATCTGATCATCTCCGCCAGATGCTAACAGCTCACCACATGGATCCACCGCAAGCGCTCGGACACGCCCGATGTGACCATAATAGGTAACACAGATCGTGGTTGGGTATGGCCGGAGCTCGTTTGGAGACGGAAGTCTTGGTACAAGAGACTCTGGATCAATGTTAAGGCGGCGCTCTTCTGCGCGAGGGCACAGATACAAATCCAAGCAGCGCTCGAAGCGCTCCTTTGCAAAGTTTTCGTAGCCCGGAATGAGACGCATGGAGCCATAGTCTGTTGGCAAATAGCTGAACTTGCGCCGCGAAGGGTCGGTATTGTTCCACTTTTCCACTGCTTTTTCAGAAGGCAAGTACTCTTCTGGGGGATGGTATGATTCTCTGTGATTCGGCAGAGCAACCTTGGGTGCAGGAATGTGCTTTGGTGCCCTGCGCCGTTTCTTAACGTCATCGGCGGTATCGTCCTCGCCCCACATAAGGTAGAACTCGGGCTTCTTTTCTTTCTTCGGCTTCGTCGATGCGGAGATTCGGCCTTCTTTGATGCCGCGCACAATCTTCATGACCTTCATGCGCTCCCACTTACTGGGCACAAATCTACTCTTTGGCTCATCTGCCATGTTGAGAGGAAAAATGGATTTCTCACTGGTGAACCAGTCGTTATACTCTGGCTCGGCATCAAAGCCGGGCTCAGGAAACTTGGATTCTAGCATGCGTCGAACCATAACCAACTCGCGGTCAGTAAGCACAATATTTCTGTCGTTCTTCGCGTCATAAACAGTCCGCCGATAGTTCTTGTCATCCTTGCTCGCCAGGTACTTGTCCACCTCATCCATGCCCTCCTTCCGGATGATCCGCTTCCCTGCGCGATCATATCCGATGTGGTCAAAGTCATCGTACCAATGCAATGGCACGTTCCCGATTGTATTCAACTCGTGCTCTTCGTCTGATGACGCGTCGCCTTCTGCTCGCACTTCCTCGTCTCCACGCAGCTCCCTGATGCGTCTCCTCTCTTCGCTCCTTATTCTCTTGCTCTCCAACTTGGACTTGGCATCTTCCGCATCGGAGTCTTCCAGCTCGCTTTCCCCATCGTCTTCGTCGTCATCATCATCGACTTCGTCATCGTCGGACGACCCCAAGATCTCATCATCCGCCACTTCATCGTCGTCCGACGACCCTAAAACCTGCTCGTCCGCCACATCTTCTTCCTCGGACGAGGGCTCCTTCTGCGCTCGCACCAGCCTGGACATTTCGCTTCTCACCACTGTCTAGTGTCTAGTGTCTGCTTCCTGTTTTCTCTCTCTCTCACTTTCCTCGACGTCACTTGCTTCTCTTCGTGCCTTTTGTTTTCAGCGGCGGCGCCAGAGAAACGGGTTCTTGAGTGGGTTCCAGCTGCGTGCCTGGTTCTCCGCGCCTCTTCTCGCTGCCCGCACGTGCTTCGCGCGCACTCGTTTCCTCCCGTTTCGTCTCTCTCTCTCTCTCTTCTTGAGTTTGCTTGGTTTGCTTGGTTTTTCTGGCCGTCCATTCCATTTAATTTCGTTCCGCAAGCAACGAACAGCGAGCTATTCTCCCTTTTAAAAAGGGTTTCCCGAGCGACGCCTAGAGGCGCTTACCGCCGTTTGTAGGTTTTGTTGGGGCGCTTCCGATGTTCGTGCGACGAATGGGTTCCGCGGGCGGGGGTGCAGCGGAGGCCGAAGGAACATTACTGCGCTCGGCAAGGTTCCTCGGGGCCTTTAAAGAAGCTCGTTATTGTTCTTTTTCAAGAAATGTTCTCGGAACGGAACCGGGAAGTGCCCCGGCGGTGTGGCCAGATTATCCGGTTCTGGGCTGGAGAACCCGCCTACCACTACCACCTCGGTGTTTTGCTCGAATCGGAAAATGTTTGGGAACTGGTCAGTCATTCATTCACAGTCAGTCGGTCGCCCAGAAGGACAGCACGAAAGTCTCAAAGTCTATAGACAGCCCATTCCAACGTTTAACTTGGCCGCCACTCTAGTCCTCTGCGGACCCTTGTTCCGGGAACGTTCTTTTTCTCCGAGGACACGCCGCGCGCGAGATCCGCTGTTCCGTCGTCCGAATCGCTGGCGCACACTTGTTCCGGAGCAGGATTTAGACGCTGGCGAAGAGCTAGATCCCTTTCGCCGTGTTGATTTGAGAAGAGCTTTTTGCGCGGACGCTCAGGTGTGGGAAGAGAGGCCGGTTTAGCTTCGGTTTAGTTCCCATTTAGTGGCGAAGACACGCGCACTGTGGAGTTAGTTAGTAAGAAGGAAGTGGAGTGGGACACGCAATCTTGGTGATCGTGAAAGGGGAGTGAGTGGTAGCGTTGCGATTTGAGAGCTTTTTTATATCTTTCTTTTAGGAACCTGGCGTTGCTTTGTAGGGATGCCGGCGCTGCAGGAAGAGATAGAGCCGCTGGCTGAGACGGCGCTGAGCATCGAAGAGGTGGATGCCACGTGCAGTAGCAGAGAGGCGGACCCCGGGCGGCGATTTACGATACTTGGTGGGCTGTACGGCAATGGCGGGGCGAAGCTTGGCATGGCAGATGAGAATAATGAGGACGAGAACCGCCCCGTGCGGAGAGTGGCAGCGTTTGGCACTCTGAAGATGTTGCGCGAGCAGCAAAAGCAGCTGCTACAAGAGACTCGGCCGTCCAATGGAAGCGCCGAGTCGGAGATTTTGAAAGCCGCGCAAGCAAAGCGAGCACAGTTGCAGTACGAGTCTCGCTTTCCGTTCATGGAGCAGAGGTTTCAGATCTTTGACCGACCCGTCTCTCCGGCTGGGGAATTCCCTGGTACGAACGCGAAGGCTGCCAGTATTATCGAAAATTTGAAGTCCTCGTTCCAGCCGGATTCAAAGTCGCAAGCAATCATAGATTGGGAGGTGAGACAGCAGAAAGCATGGAAAAAGCGTCTTCAATCGTCAGCAGCAGAAAGCAAAAAGCGATTCAACGTGTGCAGACCCTCATCCACCGAAGGAGTATTGGCAAAGAGGCACCGCATGCTCCTTCAGCTTGCCAGCTCTTCTTCCAACCCGCGCTCCAGCGGAGACAGTGAAGATGGCGGGAGAATGCCAGGCTCGAGCATTAGAAAATTGAATGTTGCGGAGAAAGTCAAATCAGACACGTCAGCGTCTCAGAACGATGATTGGTATGTCAGTATGCTTAGTCGCTTAGAAAATGCTTCTGAATCTTGACTTGTGGCTTCTTTAGCCACAATGTTTGCTGCCCAGAAAAAAAAAGTTGTAGATAAGTTTGTACATCGCCGCATAGACGTAAAATACATATTCTTTCACTTTAGTATTCGCTGCGAGACAGACGAAGTTTTTCGAGCGTTCGGCAACCTTTGGCCACCCGGCCGTTTTGGGCTTCTTCGCTTAACACAATTGCTAGCCGCTTCTGAGCGATTCGGAAATGCGCCTTTTAATATCGTCTCTCGGGTACCGAGAACTTGCTTTGCCTCCCGAATTGCTTGTTGCTTCAGCTTGCCGTCCATCTTTGCGGTCCGAAATTTCATCAGGTCCCATGCTATAGTGGACGAGACCTGAGTGCGAGGGTCTCTTCGATCCGTCTTCCACCCGCTGCCATCAAACGTACCTAAAGCGCTTCTTGGAACCTCCACACTCTCATAGGTTTGAAACGGTGGGTGAATGTCCTTGAGCAATTTCTTTCCGTGTTCGTTCTTCAAATAAACCCGCTGACTGTGTTTGGCCGCCTTGTGCGCAGCGTTGCAGCGTCTGATTTCCATACGACGTGCATTTTCGCGGCTCCTTATCTCTGCTTGGAGGTTGTCCAAGCCGACATTGGCCCCAATGGAATTCGGCAATACGGGAATCCCAAATAAGGTTTCAAATTTATGGTAGCGAACTCTGTCGGGCAAGCTTCTCTTCTCGTGTATTCCCGATATCTCATCTATTAGTTTCTGCCTTCTAAAATTTGTCGCAAATTGATAAAACGCGAGATTCCACTTGGCAGCTTCCTTTTCGTCCTGGAGCTGAAAAAATTCCTGGTCTACCAGATCGCTGGTCATGACAGTCACAAATTCCTCGAAATCAATCGAGCCCGAATTGTCTGCGTCCATGTACTTGAACTGCTCCAGAATTCTGTGTTGACCTTGCTCCAGCCCGAGAAACTTCATCGCTAGCTCCAGCTCACGGACTTCAATACACCCGGACCTGCGCGAAGACAATCAAGTCAGGCTCAATCGCACTCTCAAAAAAAAGCCATCTTCCGACCGGCGTCAGCCACCCTTCACGTGCAGACAACTTACCCATCCTCATCCAGGTGATCAAACATCTCTTTGAGCTGAACGATCTGGTCCACGTCCAAGATCTGCTGCGAGACCTTCTTCTGCTTGTGGTGTCGTTCCAGCCATTTCACACAATTGAAATTGTACACAGTCTTCAGCTTCGGCTTTTCGCCTGCCATTGCGTCAGACGCTTTGGCACCGTTCTCACGCTCGTCACAGCTTTCTCTTCTTGGCGCCACGCTCGCCTTCACGCGTTCATTGCGTTCACGTGTGCACCTACCTTTCCCGCATCTACCGTGCATACTAGCACTGGCACCTTCGCGCTAAGAGCCCGGAACAAAAAGTGCGAGCTGCTAACCAAAGGCCTATACGTCTCCTTTAGTACCCGCAGCTAACACTGATACGGATGACATAGAGAAAACATTAAGAGTCAGCCTCCCGCGCCGTCAAGGCACCCTCCCGACCCAAGGGTGGAGTCTTGAATGTTCGTACTCGGTGGGAACTCTTTCTCTGCGTACCAGTTCGATGATCCGCTTACCGATTTGACTATCAGTCATTAAGGAGATTGTTAGCTAGGCTAGTGAGGAAGGCCGTAGGC
The DNA here is from genome assembly GCA_012862575.1 of Parietichytrium sp. I65-24A. Classification (NCBI taxonomy): domain Eukaryota; class Bigyra; order Thraustochytrida; family Thraustochytriidae; genus Parietichytrium; species Parietichytrium sp. I65-24A. The sequence continues at coordinate 341,453 of BLSF01000010.1, forward strand.
GGTAGGTACTGTTAAGCTTTTTTTAGTAAAGGAAGGAAGCATCGAGGGTGCGCTGAGATGACCAAAAGAAAGAAAGAAAGATTGAAAGAAAAGAAAGGTTTTCTTTTTTGACAGTGAGTACTTGGCAATGTTGGACGTGTGGGATGCATTCGCGGAACACGCTCATCGAGCACTGTTACTCAGTACTCGAGTACCGGTTCAGAAATTTGTCTGCTCATGTCTGCTCGCGATCTTTTGTTTAAATTTTATTTTTTTGAGAAACAGAAAGTAACAAAATGAAGAGCCAAACATCATCATCATCATCATCATCTGAAATCTGAGATCTCAATTCATAGTTTTGAATTCTGACAGTGGTCAGTGATTCAAGTTGTCGGAGGCCAATTTGTCATCCGCGTCGAAGCCATTTCTCGCAGACGTGGGCACTTGGAGTTGCGTGGCTGCCATGATTCAAAAGTTGATGGTCAGACGAACGAACCAAGTGCACTAGCTTTCTCTGTGGTCCGAGGAGTCCTGACACCTCCGTCAAGTGTGCGAATTGGCCGCCGTTCTCACTTCTCGATTCTCTGGGAGAACTGCAACAGGTGAAACAATTTGCGTGTAAGTTGTCTCGTGAGCATCGAGGCTGTCAGCTAGTGTTGGGACTTGGACTTGAGGTTGTGAAAAAGCGAAGTAGCGAAGTAGCGAAGTGGCACCAACGCGAATGGTTGCTGTGGAAGCACAGGTCACGGTCGGGGAAATGGTGGTGTCCAGCCGGGCACGTCGCCAACTTGGCAAAGCATATCGTTCTCGTGCCGTATTGATGCCATTTTGGAGTTGCAGACGTAACTTTCATTCACTTGCACCTCAGAAGGCATGCATACTCACTGTCAGTTAAGTCGAGCGTCAAAATGCGTCAAGCGTGAGAGGTTTTGAATGACACGAACGAACTTTCGATTGACAGTGAGCTTTGCTTTGAGGTTTTCGCAGCCAAATTAAGAGGATTTGAGTGAACTCCCAACACCACAACACCACCCACGTGAGGCTTTGTGGTGAGAGGAAAGACGGGGGGGGGTACTGGTGCACTGGGGAGGCGGAAGGAGCTACAAGTAGTACCGATTCGATAAGACAGTAGTAGACGACGCAACCCAGTAAGGACAAGATATTTTTCGTTCTCGTCAGACTCGTCAGCTCGGTTTCACGCTCGATCTAACCAAACCCAAAACAGACGAGAGCAGACAAGACAAGACAAGCATCTGCGAGGCGCAACTTGAGGCAGAGTAGATCGGAGTGAAAACGCGAGAGAAAATGGAGCACCAGACAGCCGTTCAAAAGGCTTTTGCCAAGCAGGAGAGCCTCGGAGAGAAGCTGGACGCTATCAACGTGGGCGTGCTTGGTGCCGCCGACATTGCGAGGAAGAATGTGGACGCCATGAAGGAGGCCAAGAATGTGAATGTCCTGGCCGTAGGCTCGAGGACCAAGGACAAGGCGGAGAAGTTTGCGCAGGAGTTCGGAATTGAGCGAGCGGTTGGGAGCTACCAGGAGGTTCTTGACATGGAAGACATCGATGCTGTTTACATTCCACTGCCTACCTCGTTGCATGTGGAGTGGGTTTCCAAGGCAGCCAAAGCGGGAAAGCATATTTTGTGCGAGAAGCCTTGCGCTCTCACATCGGACGAGATGTATGAGATGATTCAGGTGTGTAAAGAGAACAAGGTTTGTTTCATGGACGGAGTTATGTTCATGCACCATGACCGCCTAGCAAAGTTGCGCGAGTTGCTGGACTCGAAGAAGATCGGTCCAGAAGGCCCAACGCATGTTTTGACCAACTTTTCCTTCCTTGCGAGCGAAGACTTTTTCAAGAACAACATCAGAGCAGACCCAAGCCTGGATTCGCTTGGCTGCCTCGGCGACCTTGGGTGGTATAACACGCGAATGGCTCTCTGTGCGTTTGGGTGGGAGCTTCCTGACGTGGCTACAGCAGTCATGCACGTTGAAAAGAATGGTGTCCCATTTGAGCTCTCTGGCACGTTGAAGTGGATCAAGAAGGACGAGAATGGCAACCCTGTCGAGGACATGAGGACGACACGTGTAACTACCTTCTATTGCAGCTTCCTTCAGTGCAGACAAGAGTCCGCCACTATTGCGGGAAGTTCCGGCCGTGTGATCGTTGATCATTTCGTCATCCCAACTTCCAGAGAGAGCACCAACTGGACGTACGAAGACTGCCCAAACAACAAGGAGGGTAAGAAGGCTCCTTCAGAGACCTTTGAGACTGGATACTGCCGTCAGGAAAGCAAGATGTGGGAGTCCTTCCGCAACTGTGTAAACGCCTACAAAGGCGGCGAGTCCGTCGAATTCTGGCCTGGCATTGCGCTCGTTACTCAATTGTGCATGGATGCTCTGCTAGAGTCTGCTCGCAACAAATCCGCTGAGACAAAGGTAGATCCTAACGGGTTGCTGAAGAAATTCGCCTCGGAAATCATGTAAAAGCCTTGCCTATATTTAAATTTGATTTGAGATCCCATCAAAGAGTTTCGCATTTAATAGTGAGCGTTTTAGTCTTCTTGCTAAATTTTGCCCTCGCACTCTCACGTAATATAGTTTTCGGAAGTTGAATGCGCAAATTCTTGTAGAACTTGTTTTCTCCAAGAAGGATTTGTTCGGAAGAAATGTCGACGTCCACGTCTGCCATCCCTGTCACCCGATCCAACTGGATAACGACTTGAAGCTTCTTCTTCTCCAAGGGATCCTCAACGATGGAGAATCGAGGTGGCTCCTTTGCGGTGGTCCCCTTGTCACGCTCGCTTTCAGTTGTCGCGCTCTGAGCCTCTCCGGAGTTTAAAGGCGTTGAATCGGCAGCAAATGATGTTGACTGAGCCAGAGAACGGGAGAGCTCTCCGAATAAGTCGCCCATAGGATCAGACGCCGCCTTAGAGTCAGCCTCGGTAACATTTCGCGCGCCAAGCTCACGATCAGCTGCGTCCGCCAATTTTGCAAACATATCAGACTGGTTTCCTCCAATAGCCTTCATGGCATCCTGTAAAAAGTCTAAGCCGGCATAGCTCGGCTGTTGCTGGGCTGGCGCAGGGGGTTTAGCCGGCTGCTTCTTTTGGGGCATCTGGCCGTGGTCTTTCATGGCTTGTTGGACTTCCTCGGGCGACATGGTATTAAGATCAATGATTTTCGCTCTCTCGTAGATAGACTTTGGCTCTCCTTCTGTAGAGCCTCCAGGGTACAGCTTTCCAGAGTTCTTTGTGCTATTCAAAAACCCTTTTTGGACTACGTTGGCTCCCCCATTCGCATTTTTGTGCTTGACTGTTTTTTTGGTCGAAGCTGACACTTCGGTAATCAACGGTTTGGCGGGCTCTGCAGTATGTTTCGCGCTAGGGCCTGCCACCTTCCCCTCCGGATCTACATTTCGGTCAGACCTAGTCTCTGATGATTGACGGACGTTTTGCAGATTGGCCATCGCGTCTATATCATTGTCACACGACGCGGACTTTTCTTCTTCTAACTTGGCCGTTTTCAGCATTCCTAGCAGCTCCTCGGGCTTTTGAGTCACCTGCTGGGGCTCCTCCATCCTGGCCTCCTTCATGAGTTCCTTGAACTCGCGCTCCAGAGCGTCGTCTTCGGGCACCTCCTCCACCACGAAAAATGCCTCCACGCGTTTCCCGGTCTGCTTGTCCTTCTCGTGGCCCACGTACACGTCATACGAGTCGACATACTTTCTCGAGACTTTCCCACGAAGCTCCTTCTCGCCCCACTCCAAGGCCAGCTCGCAGACGTGGGTCTTTGCGGCCAAATCCCTGCGCGCCAGATCGGCCACCCACGGATTGAACACCACGTCCACCGCAAACCCTTCCTTTCCTCTCGAGTCCATCGCCTCGCGCACCTGGCCGACTGCCAACGGTACTGCCAGCCCGCTCAGCCCTTCTTTTCCTTGCCATCCTTCTGGCGCCTCCACTGCCTCGCTGCTGCACACATTCACAAACACAGCGCCGCTGCTCCCCATGCTCCCGCTGCTCCCGCTCACGAACGAGCTCTCCACGGCCAGCACGCTCTTGGGCCGGAATCCGCGCCGTCTTCGTCGGCCGGCGCCCATGCAATGCTCGCGCACCAGTTTCGCGTACGCTTCGGGGTCCGCGGAGTTCAGCCCACCGAGAGAGTTCCAAAGAGCGCGAGCTGCCTCATCGTCCACGTCGTCCAAGCCAAGATCGCCCGCGGGAAACTGGGCGGGAGAGCGTCCGCGCGACAGTGACTTGGCAGTGTTCATTCCCACGCGCACAACTGATGAACTGACGAACTGACGAACTGATGAACCGATGAACTGATGAACTGACGAACTGATGAACTGATGAACTGATGAACTGATGAACTGATGCACCGGAAACTATCGTTCAGTCAGTCACTCAATCTAACAGATGTTGGAGTTTTGTTGCGAGAGGTTGCGAGACATAGACGTTGGCTCAAACGGAGAGAGTCTTGAGAGTTCGGGGGCGTAGCCAAGTGTTGAGAGTCTCTACTGTTCGCCGCGGACAGGCTAGGGGACGCTTAATTGAGTCGTTGTGTGGCGAAGGGTGCGCGAGGATGCTGTCTGCAAGTGGTCCCCCAAGTGTGGTACGTTGGCATTTCTAGTGTTGTGGCTAGTCGGACCTATAAGACTCCCTGTAGGATGTTGACCGTTTTTTGGGCTCCGTGGGAGGCGAGCTAGTCTTTGTGCTATATGCATCCCTACATGCGTTTTCGTACGATTATGATTATAACTATATTCGTATGTAATACTCAATGTATACGTGAGGTTGATGTTGAGAGGGAGAAGTGCCAGAGGGTACGGTATCGGGGAATAAAAAAGGTTTCTGAGATGCAAGTCTGAACTCTTGGATACTCTTGGCGAGCGAGCATCCCCGAAACTTGGAGGGATGAGTGCGCGAAGGAGATGGAGTCGCTGTAAGCTGGGCAATCTGACAAGTCATCGATGGTCGGATGCAAAGATTATGATGTACCGGACTGATCGAAATGAGGACAGCTTAATGGATCGCTGTCAATCATGGCTCTTTGTTCACTGTCAATAAAAATATATGCATATTTGATATCCTGTCTGGTTCAGGGCCAGAATCCGGGTCGAAGGACTCGTGCATTCAATCTGATGCACTAACAGCCGGCTACGAGACGCATTTGAAAGGATCTGTGCCTGCAGGACCTGTACATTTCTGAGCAACTTCGGTCCAGAGCTTGCTCGAAGCCACGCAAGAAGTGCAATGCGCCAAGAGATAACTGTTTTCGAATTAAACTGTCTTCCATTCTGGAACCCACGGCGACTCGTCAGGCAAATTTATTCTTTCCAGCCAGCCAAAACACATTGCACAACTTTCCGTTCTATTCCACGGGCACCTTCTCTCCAAGCACTTCTGCCCCATGTCCCTACTTAGACCGTTCTCGTGCACGAGGAGCAGCTGTTCCCGCTTCGCAAAAACCAAGACCCCGCGTCTCTGCCGACAGAATGTGAATAAAAGAAGAATGAATGAATGAATAAATTGCCTATGATGCCTAATCCTCACGCTCCTTGGTAATGACTATGTCGCTCGTACTCCCACTCCAACAGAGAAAGAGGAAAAGATAAAAGATAGATAGTAATAGACAAAGCGGAGAGAGACAGAGAGAGATAGCAACACTAAGACTTCTCCATCGCATCCAGATACCAATTTGGTGACTCTGCGCTCTGTGGCCGCTAAACAAGCAAGAGCTCAGCTCGCAACATCAGCCTCTCTTCATTCCTTACTAACTTACTTTCCCTCTCCCAACCCCCCTCCGCTCGCTGGTGCGCAATGCGGACGGAGGTGTTTGGCTCATAACTCAGATCAGCCCCAGACCGAGTGCAGCACTCGTAGGATACTGGCCTCGCGTGCGGCAGCGGAGTTGCGCTGTGGTCGTGGTCGTGGTTGTGGTTGTGGTTGTGGTTTGGCGGCGAGACAGTAGAAGGCGAGCGAGAGGTGCACGGCGAGAATGGAGGACGCTGATGCAGACGGGCAGCAGATGGCCCAGCAGCAGCAGCAGCAGCAGCCGCAGGAGGCGTCCGTCGGAGTGCGTAAAGGCAGGTTCTGGGTGACGACGGATGACAATTCTTCGCAAGACGACGCCTCCACGCCTGGGGACGAGGAAGGGCACGCTGCGCCACCATCGATGCAGCAGCTGACTACCGAGCAGCAAGTTCAACAGCAGATGCAGCAGCAGGCGCAACAGCTGCAGATGCAGCAGCAGGTGCAACAGCTCCAGCAGCAGCAGCAGCAGACAATGATGCAACAGGCGGCCCAGCAGCAGGCGCTGAACAGCGTTGATGTGCGTAAGAAAGGACGGTTTGTGGTGACGACGGAGGTGGACGAGGATGACGAGGATGACTACGTTGCAGATGATGGCGCAAGCGCAGTGGATCCGCACAGGGTGTCAATGTCTAGTCTCGCGTCGATGGGGACCATGTACTCTGACGCAGGGCCAGCGTCCAAAGGCGCCTTTTTGTCACAAACAGACGCCGGATACTCTGGAATCCTAGGCACGGCTGCATCAGGCGGAATCCCCTACGGTCAAGCTCCAATATATATTCCGGAGAGCATGCAGGCTCCTTCGGTACTAGCAGTTGGCATGGACATTGGCATGTCTCGAGTAAACTCTAGCCCCTTGCTCCAAAACCCAGAGCTCTCTTTGGCCCAGGCGCGAAACGGAATAGACCTATCAAGCGGGCAGATTACGCCGCCGAACGCTAGCGCGTTGCCGCCAACGAATAAACAACACAATGCAGCACGAAAGGCTACCCCGAGCTCAATCATGTTTGAGCTTCAAAAAATCTCCGCTCAAAATAGAAAATTGCACAAGATTTTGCTCGAGCTCGCTGGCTCCCGGACGGGCAAAGCAGCAGCAGCTGCTGCTGCGGCGGCTGTGAATTGCGTACCGAGTCCAAGCGAGTCGTCGGTGGGTCACTTTGGGAATGGGTCTTCCGTGCCACCATCACCGACCCAAGGTGTGTCCTTAACCCCGGAAGTGGAGTTGATGGACCCGGGCTCCTTCGATTTGCGTAGGGCCAATTCAAACAGTGACTTGACCGCAAACACTGCCTCGGCAAGCTCCACGCCGACAGGTGGTGCTGCTGCAAGTACCTCCAAGGTCCAGATCCCGGCCGTCGGGAGCACAGCTCGTTTGCAGGAGCTCGTGAGTGAACTAAACTCGAACACAATCAACCTTGTGACTGAATATGATGCACTTAAAATGCGGAACTTTGTGCTCACAAAGCAACTTAAGGATGTGAAGCAGCAACTGAAGGAAGCCAATCTCAAGATCGACAATCTCAAGCAAGAGCTCGCCAAAGCCGATGTTTTTCACACTGCACAACACGGGGCGGCGCAGCCAACGCCTCCAGCAAACCAAGAGAACGTTACTTCAGGAGGCCCAACCCATGCGGATGGAGGGCAGACACGGGATAGTGCTGGCGCATAGTCTTCTTAGCTGTCGTGCGCGCTCGAGATTGCGCGCAACTGCAGACGAACTCACTCCCGGGAATAGACGAGTTGTTTTGCCGGCGACTTTTTCACCTTGTCATAGAAACACGCCTAAGCTATAATACGTGTTTGGTGCACTTGTGCTTGCTCGCACCCCTACTTCCCTGGTCAGCGCGGAGGCGCCCGTTCACTCACATTGCTGCAATGTGTCATGCAATGGCATGGAGAAACAATTCGTCAAAAGCCATGCCAGATGGCTACAGCTAGAACGCGAATAAGCTACTGGGAACAACACACTTAATATTCTTTTACCCCTTTTGCAAGCAAAAGGATCTTGAAATTTTTCGAAAAATTAAGAATAAATGGACAATAACATGCGCCTCGAAGAAGGAGGCGAAGGGAGGTGCACAACAACATTTCTTACTGTCTGGACTTGCGAATAGCATTCAATCCAGACCCTGCTGCACGCGCTGAGAGCGGCACTGGGGAATCCACGACAGACTCCGCTGGTTCCGTTTTCTGCTTTTCCAAGTTTGCAAGAAATTTTAATCTGCGATCCCGAAGTGCCTGTGCGTCGTTTTTGTTGGCCTTTGGAGTCGTGGAGTCAGAAGATCCGCCTTGCAGAGTGCGCCCTTGGCCTGCAAAAACAGACAAGCCTGTCGAGGATGCGGCCTGCGCGTCTGCTGAAGCCTCGGTTTCGGAGGACTGTGAGTCTTGTGGCGCAAGGGAAACACCGTCTCCTGCAAACGCCGAGCCGGCAGTCCGAGATGCAAACTTTGTTGGCTTTCGACGCGCGCGCCGAGGGATGTTTGCTGGAGTTGCAGTTGATGTTGTGGACCCTGTCAGAGCGTTACCTCCCGAGACACTCTCAATAGTCGTTTCATCCTCGCATACAAATTGGCCATTGAGTGACTGCCCACGTCCCCACTTGTGGCCCTCTGGTTCCTTTGGTTTTGGTGAAGGTTGTTGGTTTGTGCTTCTCCCCGCGTCGCTACTTTGAGCAGCCATTGCCTGCTGGAAACTCATGACATTATTGCCAACCAAGTGTGGCTTGCCTTTGACTGCGTCACTGTGAGCTGAGCTCGATTGGCTGGGTCGTGAATTTTCGTCGTCGCCAGCCGTCAGGTTGGACTCGGGCATGTCCAGCGGCGCCGCAAAGTCTACCTCGAGATCCAAGTTTCCGTAGAGTGAAATAGCAGGAGCAGGCTGGGTATCGAGGACATTGATTTTGTAGTTTTCGCCGGCGATGGAAACAACAATGGTCTCGCCTTTGCTGAGAACCGAGTAGTTCCGGAATGCATGCTCGAGTAGGTCGCGCAGATCCATGCTCGCAGCAAGGTCCACGAAGGCTGTCTTGTGCGGTTGCAGTTTGCACAGCGTCCCCTTTGGCAAAGTTCCCTCGTTGATCGTCTTCATGTTGACCTTTTGGCCCTCCTTGACACGTAGATTTTGCATCATCCAGTGTGGCATGAAGACCTTCTCCTCTGGCCCAGAGAACTCCAGCACCCCGCAGTACTGTTCGATAGCCTCTGGCCGTTTCTTCTTTTCGACAGGATTCGCAGCTTTTGGGTCCGGGATGATTGCCGGTGACGCCTTCTTGCGCGCATTGCTACCACTGCCTGGACCTGCAGGCTGAGTTGGTCTCTTTGGGGCCTGCTTTGTGGATGTCGGTCCCTTCGTTAGCCTTGGGTTGCTCACCTGGAACGTCAAAGGAAAAGGCAGCTTGAGTCTGGACACTTTCCGGAATGTCGACTGCGACATGATCACCTTGTCACCGCCCTCCATGTCATCCTTGCCCAGGCACGCAAGAGAATACACTTGGAATGTTTCCTCAAACACCTGCTTGCCCGTGCCCCATCCGGGATATAGTCGACTCATTTTTGCGGCAGCGGTACGGACTCCTCGAGCTGCTTCGATGGCAGGTCCACAATTCGCACAGCAAACTCAGCAGAGGCCCGCCCGAAGTCTCCTTTCCAAGTCTGTTCCTTTTCGCTGCCCGAGCACCAGAGCACCAGCGACTTTGCAATGCAACACAACCGATCCAAGTCTGCCTTGCTCGTTGGTAGTGAGCGCACTTCAAAGGAGACGCTGCGCTTAGCACAGATTAGACGGCTCAGTGTTGTGCACTTTCTAACGCTTCCAAACAGCTAAAATTCAAGGTGCAGTCGAGAGCTTAGGTTTGCCAACCACAACCACGGCTGGCCAGCTCGATTCACCGGTAACTAACTCTCTTCTTGTAAAGGTGTTTGTTGTCAATCAACTGACATGTTATAACATGACACACAGAACGTCTCAGCACTTTTTCTTCTTCGTCAGCATCATTCGCTCTCACATGAGGGCACATCTATGGACGCATCCATTCTTCACCTTCAACACTAGCTTCGCGATCCGTTGACTTGGCGTGCTTCAAGTTTAAGCTCAAGCTGTAACTCGGAAGTATATCTTACAGTTTCTGTTGGTCCATTTGATTCATTGCTTCGTTGATTGTTTGAGTGAGTGATTAATTCATTCATTGATTTTGATTGACTGTGAGATTGACTGTGACAGTTTTCCGACTTGGCGACTTTAATTCACAGTCAATTAAAAAAGTTCCATGCCAAAACTCTCTGCCGTCATTCCTCGCATTTAGCCAATCTAGCGATTTAGCCGTTGGCTGCTGGTCCTCGAGAACCGTTCTTTTGTTCTCTACTCAACATTGCTACCTTTTCGTCTAGCGCATGATTTTTCCCTCCCTCGTCATAACAAGGTATGCTTTGTTTCGTGGAAAGTCGGATATTTTACGTCGCATGAACGGGTCTGTGACTCCAACCGCCGCTCTCGATCCCGCTCCCAGAGCTATCAGATTTATAGTGCTACTGACTGCATAGACACCTTTATAGTTTTCATTTCAAGAACAAGTCTTTCCATGTTTTTCCCTTTTTTCCCTCCCAAATTATCCCAAAATTGATAACTAGCACCCCTTCGATGTCGTCAGTGTAACTCAAACCTTCGTCACTTCGGGCCCATCGTTACGACAGACGCCACCTTCCACCACGCGTCCCACATCCCAAACATTCCCCAACATCCCAAACATCCCAAACATCGTGCGAGGACACCCGCTTGGGACTCGACTCCTTTCATTCTCCCGCAACATCCATATCCATCTAGCTAGGCTAGAGCAAGCACTTGGCCCCCTCAGCAAAGCGAGGCAGCAAGAGACAGCAAGAGACAGAGACACACACAGAGAGAGAGAGAGAGCAAGTGAGTAAGTGATTGAGAAAGATGGAGCTCGAAAAGAAGCTGGACATGTCTCTGGACGACGTGATGAAGGCGAAGAGCGCAGAGAAGAAGAAGCAGGAGAAGCAGGAGAAGGCCAAGGCGAAGGACGCGAAGGACGCGGCGAAGAAGAGCACTCCCGCGAAGAAGAAGGCTGCCACTCCAGCGAAGAAACCTCCGCCTCCACCTCCGCCTCCAAGAAGAAGAAGAAGCCAGCCGGCGCAGACACCAAAGCCAAAGCCGCGGCAGTTAAGACGCCAGTGCAAGCGAAGAAAGGCACAAAGAGACAAGCTCCCGAGGAGCCCAAGAGCAGCGGCAAGAAACGCGCGAGAGACAGTAGCGTTGCGCCAGAGTCCGCCAGCAAGAAGCGCAAAACCACGCCAGGCAAGCAGCAGCAGCAGCAGGCACCTAAGAAGACCACGCCAAACAAAGGCGCCAAGCCTGCCGCTGCTACGGGCGCAGGGGCCAAGAAGAAGCAACCAGTCAAGAATAAGAAGAAGCCTGCGAACAATGCGGCTCCTGCGCCGGCTGCAACTCAGCAGAAGAAGCAAAAGCAGGCTGTTGCAAGGGACGCAAGGCAGAAGCGTAGGAATGCAGGGGGCAAGTAGGCGTGCGTCTGCAGCTCTGCAGCGTCGCAAAAGCACAGTCTGCTGCAAGGCTCGATCAGTTTTTGTAATTGATACCCGCAAGAAACTGGAAGACCGATCTGAAATCATTTGGAATTGCGAAAAAATTCTATCATCTTATGTTTTTCTTCTTTTCCTATTTTTTATTAAAAAGAAGTTTAATTGTGACCGAGGCTAAAGAATGCCCACAAGCAATGGCCAATCCATTGAAGTGTGTTGGAAGAAAGGATCCACGACTCGCGCAATCTCTTCTCGAGGTTCATTAAATACACTGATTATAAAAAGAATAAATAGTTCTGCGAGAGGAGCAAAATGAGCAAAATATCTCAGCGACCCTCACGTTGCGTCAAGCAGGAGCCGATTTGTTGTGCTAGCTTTTGAGATCGAGAGCGAACAGAGTCATGCCAGTGGGACCTGGACGTCTCCTCAAGCTCAGTAACGAGCAACTCAATAGCACCTTGAACTTGACTGTCTCTGGACATAAAGGGTTTGGAGAAAGCCGCTAGTTTTTCCCCAAAGGTCATCGCACAGTTGGCAACATGCCAATTTCCATGCGCCACACATCTTGCTACGCAGCGAAGCACAGGAATTAGCAGGTCTCGAATCGTCTGATCGTCTGAAAACCGGAATGCGGACTCAATCTGCATGAGGTAGATAACCTGTCGCTCGGACTTATCACGAGGCCACCTTTTCAGCATTCGCTTCACAAGAAGCGGACATGAAACAGAGGGTTCCGCGTGAACAAAGAGGTCGAGAGTTTCGCTCAGCAGCTGGCGGTCCGCCAGACTGGCATCTTCTTCCAAGCTCGGCTGCTCAATAAGGCATACGACTGCTGAAAGAAGGTTTTTATTAACAGGAGGTTTGGCGAGCACATCCGCACACAGGCGGACCATTTGATAAAGCGGATGAACATAATCTGGAGGGTCCTGGCACTCTACCTGAGGCGCTCCTGGGTCCACCACGCCTCTAAGATCCCTAGGCATAGGTATGTCCGCGGCCGAGTCGCCCCCACTATTCGGAGCAGGACAGCTTGCGACTGTCTCGCTTTGAAGTGGCGGCACATGAGCGCCGTTCCTGGAGCTCTGGAGTTCTGAGGCTCCGCTGTCTATATTCATGCATACCTCCTCAGTTTCCGAGCCCTGCAAGTCCGCAACATCTGTCCATGGCTCCGGTTTGAGGTGCTGCATCTTCTTAATCTCCAAAAATTGCAAAATTGAATGCGCCAAGATTTCAGCCAACTTTTTTTGAGCACTGGCGTCCTGGAACATCGGGGAGTTGCCGATATCACGAATTAGTTCAAGCTCATGCAAAACTGTAGCTGAGACCGGGCCGCTTGTCACGCTAGCCTCTTGAATCATAGAAGAAGATAGCGAATAAAGCCGAGCTACTCCGTGCTGCAATGACCAAAGTGAAGCTCGAGCTGGTGCTGAATCAGCCATGCTAGCCTCGCTACTTCCAGCGCTCTTGCACTCAAAGTCGTCATCGTGGTGCTCTTCTTCGTGCTCGGAGTCGTAGTCAGAGCCAGAACCGGAATCATCGTCCTGGTAGTTGTCCTCTTCCTCCTCACGTCTAGGATGACGGCCATCATCTTCATCCTCCTCGTCCATATGGGACGAGCTAACACTAGCACGATTTCCTCTTCGCCCGCCCTGGCGAAAGTTTTTGTCCTCTTCCTCCTCACCTCGACTCGAGGAAGAGAAATTGAACGAAATTTGCTTCTCCCCGCCAATGTTAACTTGGGCAATTATTCCCGGCTTGCCATCATTCTCACTCCCGTCCGAGTCCCAGCGATTCAGCATCGCACGCTTTCTATGGTCGTTGTGTAGTTTGACGAGCTATTCCAAGAATTGAACAAAACAACAGTAGAAAAGAAAAAGAAAAAGAAAGGAGGTGTTAGCGGCCATACAATAAACATCACTCACGCTGTCAACACCAGCACCAGGTAAAACAAATACGGGGAAAAGCACCGACTTACATCACAACTCGAGTTTCGCGACGCTTGCCTCTGTCGCTTAGACCTCTGACTCATGGACGTGAGCGCGATCGTCTTCATCCGCGCCTCCAGCGTCGCCCGGTTCAGATACTCCTGTTCGCTGGCCGCCTGAGCGAAGAGCGTCGCTTCAATTCGCTTCGCCAGGGCGGGAATCTGCTTGACAATATTCGGTGGCGCGTTCGGCCGCGACTTTCGCAGCACCACCGCGACGCAATCCATCATCGCATCTCTCTGCGTCCTGCTCACCGCGATGTTCTTGCCCGCCCCGTCTCCGGAGAGGGCCACATTCGCAACATTCGCAACATTCGCAAGTGCGGCAGGGGAATTCTGCGGCGCTCTGGCACTGCAATCTGGCCGCGCTTGGCTCCACGACAATACCCGCGCGTCCGACATGAGCTCGCGAGGACTCCACGCTCCGGACACATCTATCTGCTCAAATACTGACTTGCCATCCACCGTCCCGTCTGGCGCCAAGTCTTCCATCTCATCTGCTAATCTGCTAATCTGCCACCCAATTCCACGCGCCAAAACCTGCGCCTGCCTCGCGCGGACACCCCACACGACACCAACAACCCCACACCTGCTGACGTATGATGACGTATGCCTCTGTGCCCCTTCTTCCTCCTCAGACGCTGAGGACGCTGAGGACGCTGAGGACGCAACTCGCACACTCGTGTCACAGTGCGAGCGCACGGTGCAAGATCATGCACCACGCCCACGATAGGCCGACACGTACGCGCCGCGTACGCCACTTCCGCTCTCTCAGAGTTGGGACGCGGTGTCGGTGAATTAGCGAATTGGCGGCAATTTGACCGTGAGTACCCTCGGCGAATTCTCCGCGCACGGTCCCGGGGGCTAGCAGTTGCCTCTAGTTGGCGATACCGTGGTCTTGGGACGAGTGGAGTGAGAGAGGGCGGGGGAATACCCGACACTCATGGATAACTGTAGGTCCCGCTCGAAGGTTAGGAGAAAGCTATCGTGGGAGGTAAGCTGAGACGGAAGAGCTGGCGAGCATAAAAAAGAAAGGGCAAAGCTTTTGTAAAAGTTTACGTTTCTATACATCTTGTCCCGCCAGTCTTTGTCCTGGAGTGAAGAAACAGAAGAGTCATTTTGATTCTGATTTTGATAAAAACATGTTTTCGTCGTCGTTGAATAGGTCTGTTCTGATGGGCTCCGGAGCCGGGGATGGGCAGAACAACGATTCTGGAGGGCAGAACAACGATTCCGGAGGGTCGATGGTCGATGATAGATGATAGATGATCGATGATCGATGATCGATGATCGATGATCGATGATCGATGATCGATGATCGATGATCGCTGACGGGGACAAGATGGGAGAAGGTTCGAGACGTGGAATAGAGCTGAACGACGGGCTTACAAGACCGGGAACAGTAACTCAAACTCAGAAGCACTGCCGTGAATGGCTAGGAGGAGGGTTCGATGACGGCCAGTTTAATACTCCCACATCACCAACTACTTTGAGCACTCCGAGAGCACCGACGGAGTGATTCCTTGGCACCAGCATGCAGTTGCACCATGGCTCTTCATGTCTTGCCCTCTGCTTTCCAACGCGCAAAGCGTAAAGCACAAAGCGCAAGCGAATCGGTGAGAGCTTCCGCGTACAGCTCGTGCCACCCTACTACTAGAGTACTGTACTCACAGCGAGTACGAGCCTACCAACTCGAGCGAACACTTAGCCTTCCAAATAGCTAGCATGCAACGGTGATGAGGGGAAGGCCTTGCAGCTAACGAAAACTCCTTGACCGTGAGTACAGTATTCTGAAAGTTATCTTATGCACCACGACGAACTAACCAGCATAAGTACCAGTACTTATTGATACTTATTGCCAACTGTTCGTCACACGAAAAACGGAGTGCACACCTTCCTACGAGTTAGGCTGCTGTTGGAGACTATACTATTAGAAGTCGTAGCTATCCGTTACTAAATTGGAATAGTATTGGCGCAAGTATAATGTACCAGGTACCCTAGTACTTAGACATAGACGACCCAGCACTAGAAGAAGCGTCTGTTGAGCGAGTTGAGCGATTTGACTATCTGGGTAAAGTATTCAGGTGTTTTTTGAACAAATGAAATCAAAAGTCCAAGATGATTTTACATGTGTGTAGGGTATATACTCAGATCCGCGTTTTAGAAGCGGACAGCGCGCGTTGCGCCATTGCGAGCGAGATGCACGGCTCGCCCGTTTTTAAGGAATTGCACGCCGTACTTGTTCTGCAGCGCTGTGAAGAGAGCCTTGTGCCTTCCCTTGAAGTGCGAGAGCATCGTGTCCACAGCATCGACGCGATCAGGAGCGTACTCGGCGTAAAAGTTGTGCAAGGTCTGGCGAAGGGAAACCTCTGGGTCGAGGGTTCCACTCTCGTCCACGTCCGGCTGAACTGCGGACGACCTAGAGTTGTTCTTCCGGGATTTGCCATTATCCTTGCGAGAAGAGACATAAGCCTCGTCTGAGGAGCTCTCGTCTCCCCCTTTCTCCTCAAGCTGGCCCTTCTTGTTTGCGCGAACACGCGCCGAGGACGAATCAGCTTTTTCTGAGCCATTGTTGACCCAGCTGCCATCACTTGAGAAGGTGACGTTGTATTTCAGCTCAAGAGTTTCAATGAGAGCCAGCTGTCGGAGCTTGTATCTCTGAAGGAACTTTTCGATGAAGTGGGGTTCATTTTTGTTTGGTGAGTGCTCCGCAAAAAACTCTGACAAGAGCTGGCGCATGTCCACCTTGGGGTCAATGAACCTTTGGGTTGAGCCTTTCGTGGCTTTGCGGCTCGCGCCGCTATTGTCGTCCTGATCCCTATCCGCTTTTGCGTTGCGGCTCGACACGCGGCGAAGAAGGGAATCGAGAGCCTTTACGTGGCTTGCCCTGTCGCCCGACCGTTGCGAGCGGCCCTTGGAGATATCAATCTTGTCAGTTGGAACCATCGCAGTCGAGAGCCCGAGAAGCTGCCGCACCGAAAGAGTCGTTGCAAGATATTTAGGTGCGGTCTCCAGCTCCCAGTTTCGGCTCGTGTCCCTGAATACCTCCAAGCCATAGGCAAGTAGGGCCTTCCTTCGCTCATTTCCTCTCCAGTTGTACCACGCAGGGGTGTCACGCTCCAACCGTTCCAGGTTGATTGAGCCAACAAGAGTTTTGGCAACGGCCTGTGGTGAGATGTCCGAGTCGCTTTGCTCGAGAACCCATTCGTCATCCAGAACCAGAACCAACTTGGAAGTGGCGCGCTGCAGATTGGCGGAAGGCTTTGCTTTGATTTTGAGGAGTACGGCCAAGTTTTTGGACAAGATGGGCTCCTTAAAGTGCCCGATGCCCTGGCTTTGAAGAATTTTCACCCCCCTCCGGTACATATCCTCTGCGGTGTCAAGGTCCCCTTTGCGCGCGTACAGGGTGCCAAGATCGCCACAAAGAACAGCCACCTGAATGTCGTCCTTTCCAAAGAGCTCCTCTGTGACGAGGAGGGCACGGTGGAGAACAGTGAGCGCATCGTGAACGTTTTCGGACATGTCGCTGAGCAAGAGCCCAAGGCGAAGAGAGATCCTTTGCTCTTCGAGCTTTGAGAGTTGCCCGTACGACCCGCTGAGAGCGGTCTGAAACAAGAGCTCGATGTGATCGCTTCGTCGTGCATCCGCAAGCATGCTTGAGATGTGGTCCAATTGATCCACGATTGGAATTTGCATGAGTTCAGACTCCTCTTTCGAGAACACCTTCGGCTCTCTGCGAACAATCGTGGCGGCAGAGCCAGACGGCATGTCGAAATAAAACTCGAGTGTGGACGGGTCCGCACTGGCGCGCTTGTCAATATCACGGGTGCTAGAACCGATGATCATTGAAAGCCTTTGGCGCAAGCTAGAGCGCTTCTTGATTGGCACTGGTTTCTGTCTTGCAAGATTTCGCCGATTCAGTTGCGCAGGCTCTGGCACCGCAGAAAGAGGTTCGCTCTCAACGTCCTCCTTGCCTTCACTTTCGAGGTTTTCATCAGAGCTAGCAGCCTTTTCTCGCGTCACTAATTCTGAGAGCAGATCTGCTGCCTCTTGGTGCTGACCGAGCGCAGAGAGCAGACCAGCATAGTTGCGCTTCGCGGCGTTCAGAAGCTCCAACTCTTGGTTGTATCGCTTGCCCTTGAGCTTGTCATTCAAGCGAATCGAACGAATAACTTCTTTGAAGACGTCAGCTGCCGCCCTGTTGTTTTCCTTCTTGTATTGGAGGACGCCAAAGTAGATCAGCAGCCATTTGAACTCCACCGAATGCTCCCCGAACAGAGTTTTCGCAAGCTTGAGTGCCTTTCGAATACGCTTCTCGGCAGAACGTAGATCGCCTGTCTCCAAGTACAGCAGTGACACAGCGTGCAGAGCCTCGTACTTGAGCTCTGCCTCAGTATCGTCGTCTTTGCCCTGTAGCGCGTCAAGGCGGCTCTCCGCTTGCTTGACGAGGTCTCGAGCGCTTTCGCTCGGGATGAGCGGCTCACCAAAGTTGAAGTGGTCCATCGCCCTTTCTGAGCAACCCCAAGAGGCTTTGCCGATTGCCCAGCCTCAACAAGACGCGAAGCAAAGCGAGTCCTTCAAGTTAGTCTAGACGACGAGACTGCGGAAAGCAAGCGCTTGTCCGTACTCAAGAAAGCTCGCACACTTTGGAGTTCCAACCCGCCACTTCCCGGCCGTGCAGAGAACCTCTTTGTGCTTTCGCTTTTCGCTTTTGGTCTCTTGCCTTCGGTGGGAGCCCGTTCAGTGTGCCGTGGACGATACTATGTATGCCGCGGCTGCAAACCCTGTCCCAGACACTTGCCTGCCACTGTTGCCACTGTTGATCACCTCGTGAACCTCTTTTGCCGACCGAGAGTTGCAAACATTGCTGCAACCACGCCTAGCCCGCCTACAGGTCTTGTAAAGATTTGTAAAGCATGCACCTCCACTAGCCCACGCGCGACGAGCAGCTGCTAAGGAATTGTCACGCGAGCAATAAGCTTGTAATTAAGCTGCTGTGAGGGCACGCTAAGCTCGCGGCAGGTACTCAGCGGCCACTAGCCCCTCGCGATAGACCCGGTCTCCAGTGCCATATAGTACTCAGTACCTTCTCCCGCTCCCCTCCCTGGGCCCTCTCTTTTTTGCTCTCTCTCATAAACCTTCTCAATCACCTGCCTCTCTCTTTCTCAAGTGAAGCCACGAAGTGAGAGCGTAAACAAACCCTATCGGAAGGTGGGGTGTCTCTTTCTCTTTCCATCTCTCGCATCTCTCGCTCGCTGCCAGAGAACCAATCTGCAGTGATTTGTTAATTGACTTTTGTTCTGGCATGTGTTTTTCTGTTTTTCTGTTTTTCTGCTTTTCTGGCATCTCGATGTCCGAGCCTTCCGCGTTCCAGTTAAAATCAAATCAAATCAAATCAAAGCAGCAGCTTCATGTAATTATAATTATGTAATTCAATGCTTTTGGCTTGTGGCTTCGAGCCAAGACAAAAGACAGAAAACAGGGGTCCAGACAGAGAGCAAAGCGAGACTTTTGTAGACTTTGTAGACGGCTTCGCGCGAGGCTCGTCTCGCACACGGCCAATCTGGTCTCACAATCTGGCTGGCTGGCTGGCTGGCTGGCTGGCTGGCTGGCAGGCAGAGCGACCGTCCTGAGAAGCAAGAGACGCTAAGCTTGCGTACCTTCGCATTTGTGATCTTGGAACTTGTAGCGGCTCACCGTCTCGCAGAGCTCTCTCTTTATCTCTCTTTGCTGAAAAAGATTGAGTTCAGCCGAGCCAGCGATGCCAGTGCGTCTGCGCACAAAGATGCGGCTGACTGGCACTGAGTATGAGTCTGCTGGGGGCTAGTCAAACTTTCAGTCGTTCCAGTACGCGGTCGATACCGTAGTCGACTGCTGCCACTCGCTGTCGTTGGCTGGCAGCCGCAGTAGCCGAAGTTCATCTTGCGCGCTTTGACCGCTTCGACTTACTGTGAGATACGCTTACGGGCACATCATCATGATCGACTTACTGTGAGATACGCTTACGGGCACATCATCATGATCATGATAATCATGATGTAGCTTCAGTAGCTTCCCGGGCCTGCTGCCGACGCGTGTTTCGAAACATTCCACGCTACCTGGTACAGTGTCTCCAGTGGCACTGTGCTGTGGTGGAAGTGTATGGGGTGGAAGTGTATGGGGTGGCTTGCGATAAGCCTTGGCTCACTTGTCCGTCGCCGTCCACGGCACCGTGACCACACAGCATGATTGCATACTCGTACCGGAGGATGGGAGATCGCCAAGTTTATCCATTTTAACGAGCGAGACAAGTTCTTTTTACCCACTGTCTCTAACTTACCGAGCAGTCTTTCGCAGTCTTTCCAACTTTTACCAACACACATCGTCTCTGCTTTTCACAGTCAATCAATCAATCAAAAGCAATCAAATTTTTTCTTTTGTTCACAATCCACATGGTTCAATCAAACAAAAAGTTGTCTTGTTGTTTTTACAAAGCTCCCTCCTCACAGTCGACGGATGCAGAACAATTGTTACTGTCCTCCCTATGTCAGGGCTAGCCACGCGACTCACAAACTCGACGAAACAAAACAGAAAGGACAGAACGCGCGCAGCTAAGAGCAGCCATCAAACTCATAAGCGCACACCTGTGGAGAGGGTAGCACAATGGCCGATTGTATATCCTACTCACAGTCAATAGTGCTGAGAGCGAGTACTAGCTGAGTGCTTATGAGTTGGACTGTATGGTACTCGGGTACTGACAGAGTACTAGCGGCCAAGTGGTGGCCAAGGAACGCCCAACTAGCCAGAAGGAGCACAAATTTCATAGAAGAGACCTAGATTCTCGACTAAGCTTACAGATAACTTACTGCAGTACTGAGTAACCAACTCACAAGTGACGATAACAATGCAGAGATTATGGGCGGGACGTGATGCAATCAACGCCTCCGTGCATGGCATGCGTTGAGGGTCAAAAAAAACACGAGCCAAGGCTTTGCCGCGATGAATGAATTTCTCTGAAGCAGTGCAAAATTCATGTCAGAAGCCGCAGCGAGACAACTGAGACAAGACAGCACGTGAGGCAAAGCGCTCGCGTGGCAAATCAATTCACGGCGGGCTGTGTCCTTCAGTAGCGTTACATGGGGTCCAGCGATAGCCAACATGCCACTCTCGATCTGACAGGGACTGACAGTGAAGAGCAGATTTGCTTTCATCCATTGGACATTACAAACTTGGCAAACCACACTCATCAATCACACCAACTGTATGTACGTGTAAAGCACGGCTCGAGCATCCACGGGCTAATACGATGCTCTTGGACTCATTGTCAATAGTCCGATCGAAGTCGCAAACCTAAACCGGTACAAAATATCTTTTCAGGTGATTGATTGACGGAAAGTGTCGTGACCTGCCGTACAGGTTCAAGGTAGGTAGTGCACTGGTGTGCGTTTGCGTTGTCGGCAATCGCGAATGAATCTTTGCGTCCCCGATGCAGACAAAGGTACTCACAATCAGTTACTGGTAGAGGCGCTGGTATGTAATTGCTGTGATGAACTTCGAAGAATTGAAACGGGTCAACGTTTGCCACTTTCAATCAAGCTGCCACGGTGAAACTGCTAGAGGTGGGAAGAGCCGGGACGGTTGGGTTGGTGGCGGCCGCTCTGCCTGATTGTGAGATTGACAACAAAGAGTTGATTGAGCCGCTGTGGGTAGTGGTGAAGTTCAAAAAGGCGTGCGCACGAATGGCGTGTGCTTTTAAGGACACATTGTGTGAATTGGGTTCTGTTGAGAAAAATAGAAGACGAAAAAAGATACATTGTTGACAGGTTGATTTGGCTGCGAGGTGCAATGCTACTAGGTACAAACTTCATCCGGTAATGTGTACTTGTTTCTCCAATTTTCTTTTGGAATTTCAGAGCGGTCCTGCTGGAGCTGCCCATTGCATTCGCCCCACTTGGCAGAATTCCATGTGAATGCAAAGTGCTTGCAAAAGTCTTCAGCAACTGAGAAGAAAGGGTTTACCTGACCAGCTTTGTCGCGCTTGGTGTGCTTGAAGAGGCTCTCGCTCTTCATCGTGCAAACAAGTGAGTCATACACACTTGGCGTTTTGTCCTTTTGGTAGAGCTTGAGAAAGGCAAAGAGGTGTGCAAGTGCCGAAATGTAATCTCTCTGGAAATCCTCGTAGTACATGGTGAAAACGGGATAGCCATCGCCGTAACGGAGAGGGCGGATATCATAGCTGAACATCTCGCTCATGTCACGGAGCCGTTTGCCCTGATAGTTTTTGTTTCCGTTTCCCTCAAAAACAACAGTGCTCCGAGTCTTGGCGTTGTAGCCATTAAGGCCCTCCCAATAGTGTACAAATTGATTAAACGAGTGGGCGAGACTTTGCGCTCTATTGATTCCTTCTCCAAGCAGATATGCATTCGAGGCCACACCAGTGTGACTCTGCCCTGACTGAATGCGATTAAGCTCTGCCAAGATTGAGTCAAAAGGGGACCTAAGGATAAGAATCGAGGCCTTGAATTTGCCAGATTTGTTTGGGTTCCCGGACTTCCACAGCGGAAAATGCGACTTAACTACTGATGTTTTCGGGTCCTGCGGGTTCAGAAGCTCTCCTTGGAAGCCCTGATTGAAAGCAAGTTTCTTATCTTCGTACAACGACCCGGTGAACTTTCGTGTACCTGCTCGAATTAGAGTTCGCATCCACGTGTTCCCCGCACCCGGAAAGCTCACCAAGAAGAGCTTTGCAATCGCAGAGTGTTCATCAAAGAAGCCTGGCTTCTCAATGCAAGTCGATGGAATGCACTTGATGCCCTCGTTGTTGAGTCTATCCAGAGCTTCTTTTGCCATGGAGGCAATCTGTGATCTGGTGCGCTGCTCCCTGGCAGAAAATTTGGAATGAAACGGAGCTTGAAACCACGAGGAGCGCATTGTCATGCGGTCGACACCAAAGCCGTCCTGAATAGACAAGAGGGAACTTGGCGCCTTGCCAGCTTCGCCCTTCCCTTCCTGGACGACCCAAGTCGGTGTCTCGACGTTCTTCAGAATGTCCGAGATAACCGAGCCCTGATTGTACGTCACTTTCGACTCAACCTTCTTGCCGTAAAGGTACTCCGCTTCTGCCACCTCCTCGTCGTAAGAGTCGGGGTCAGGGCTATCAGAGCTCGATTTCCAAAAGGGGGCCATCGGACTCCATGCCATTTGAGAAAACGAGTCGCCCAAACCAGACCCGAACTCGACGCCAGTTTGCCAAGCGTTCGAAGCACGATCCACCATTGCGTGGCTGTAACTTGCGACAGTCTCTAGCTGGAAGAGCGGTCCCGCTATCAAGCTTGTGAGGAGTATATACGACAATATTTGAAGGCTGAGCACTGCTTTCGGAAATTGTGTCTCCCCTGGAATATACTCGTCATCGCCGATGATAAATGACAAAGCTGCCTTTGCTACATCAACAGGAGAGCCCAGCTTTCTTGCATTTTCAAGTGCCTTCTTCTTTCTCTTCACCTTTTTCTTTTCTGATTCGCTCTTGTCAAACTGCTCTAGTCCCGTCACTTGCTCAGTGTCAGAAATGTTCTCCGTTGCGGCATTCTTCACCAACGGTCTTTTCAGTGCCGAAGTCACGTTATGCATTCTGCCAGGCGCCTTACAAACCCTCGCAGCTTGTGCTCGCAGCAGCTAAACCCCTCTTCTTAGTTACAGCCCAACTCTTTCTTTCCAACTCTCCACCCCCACGAGCGATGGTCCGTCCCCTGGCCTAGACGACCCGCCTCATCCACCAAAATGATGAAGACACCACGCCGTCCTAGTTGCTAGACCGTGCGTGATTGCTTGGCAGGCTTCGTCCACGGAGCAGCCGATCGACTGATTGACTGACTGGCTGGCTGACTTTTGATAGGCTGTTTGGCAGAGAGGGCAGAGAGGGCAGAGCGTCGAGCGATTCTCCGATCCTCTGTTCTCTCTGACTGTGACAATCACAGCATGTACGACTTCCGAGTCCCGCTGTCTTGGACTCTTCGAGCTTGCTCTTTCTTCCTCTTCGGATCACGATGGATCTCGCTGCCTTCGCCAACCTTGACCATCGGAAACATCGGAAGCAAAGAGAGAGAGAGTAGAGAGAGACAGAGAGAGAGAAAGAAAGAAACAAAGTGACCAAAGTGACCCCCAACTTTTAGTTCACCGCTGGTCTACTCTACACGGAGCTACCCCTTCCTACTAGCCGAGATAGCTCATCATCATCATTCACCCTTTTGAGGTAGCGGGATGGATAGCTCACCGTCAATAGACTGACAGAAGTTAGATAAGAATTTCACGCAAGAGGTGCCTGTCTACTGCGAAATTTGCTGAGTTGAAAAAGTATGCTGCAACGTCGGCTCTAAAGACGTTTGAGTAAAGAGACCTCCAGAGTAACATAACTGGTAGTACTCAGATGTACTCAGCACTCACTGTCAGATAAGAGAACGAGGAAAAGTGGACCATAGAATACCATAGCTCCACTGAATATGCTCATCAGTGAAGGCTGTACTCTAGTTGCTAGTCCACTGCTCCAAGCGAGCACTATTATCGATCTTGATAGGTAATAGGTAATATTGAAGGGATGGGACAGATGTCCTGGCAGAATTCATTCAGATGAATTTCAATTGAGGATCCAGAAAGGCTTTTTTTTAATCTTCACGGAGTTCACGGAGACAGCAGAAGGGGCCGCAGCATACCTGTGACCGCTGTGAGCCGCGATATCGCATAGACTTCGTGCGGGTGATTGAGGTGGAATCTGGCCCGTAACGTCCCGGGCGGGAGTGACGGCATCAGGACGAGCAGTGCTACCGGTACAGGTACACATAGGTACACCCCGATTTCAGGTGTTGAGAGTCACTTACGCGTGATCCAAGATGGCAATCCAAGGAGGAGCGAGTTTTGTTGTTGCTGTTAGCACGTGCAGTTGCCTCGAGTACAAAAGATAAAAGCCATGGGCGTCTGTTAAAGCCCTCTTCACATTTGACATACTGCTGTACCTCCGGACATTGAAAGGTGCGCTTGTGTTCGCATCGGCGTGGTGCTTGGTTGGCAGCAAGCAATTCTCCGCAGCGGTCCTTGATCCAAATTTAGCTTGACATGTGAAAATGAAATGATTTGACGATTACGAAATTCTTGAGTGTTGCTATCTGATTGACGATGACGAATCACGCCTCATTCTCTTTTTGCAAGCAAAGCTTGTGACAAGAGTTCGAGACTCTTGCCGCGCTGGTTCTCGTGCTGTGATGCGTCGGAACTTGTGGTTCCCTGCATACCTCTTTCAGCGAGAAATCACATTCAAGTTTGCTTTCACCAGGTCGCCCGCGTTGAGGAAAGAAGCATGCGAGTGCATCTGCCGGGTCATGAGAAGCGCTCTTGAATGACAGCAGGTCCGAGGGAGCAGCTGATTGTTTACGCTGGAAATTCCAAAACGGATTCTGTCAAAGGATATATTTTTACTATGTTGACTTTGTAGCCTACAGGTTGGTTGAGTACGTACAGCCCTCTTATGTTTGATGTTTGCGAGGAAGCGATTTGGTGTGTATATTCGGCTCGTTGATAGTTGGTTTGTGAATGAAAAGGGCAGGCAACGAGCAGAAGCAGAACTTCTTCGTTCCGTCACAATGCGGCTTTATTTCGCGTCGTCGTCTTCATTGTTGTCGTCTTCATCATTGTCTTCATCGTCATCGTCATCCTCCTCCTCTTCGAACACAAAATCCTCATCATCGTCATCGTCATCTTCATCCGAGTCCCCAAATTGATCGATAAGTCGTTCACGTAGCATCCCAAACTCTGGTTGTGAGATATCTGACTCTGAGGCACCTGCAGCCAGAGCTCGGCTACGTTGTTGCATTGCATTCCGATACAAGCGCTGGTAGTGCATCTGCAGCTCCATCTGGTATCCCGGACGATGCCAACTGATGCCACCATCATCTTCAACGTCGCTCATGTCCTCTGGTTGCTCTTTTTCGGACTCCTTTGTTGAGCCATTTTTGAACCACTCATAAGAACACATATTGAGCACGTAAATCGAAACTTCAGCGGGAAGCATGTTGAGCGGCGAGCCCTCACGGTTCGAAACGAGCATCAGGGCTTTCGCGGCTCTACGGAAGGAAGCTGGGAACCTCTCATGAATTGCAGGCACCGGCCTCCACATAGTGTATCGGACGCCATAAGAGATCCTTCCCACAAACTCACGATTTGGGCGCCAGCCGTGTCCCCACATCCCTCGCAAAGCGAATGGCCTAGGAACAACATGCGCAGCTCCAGGATAGATTTTAATAAACCGATCTTCGTTGTTGTGCGAAGCACGCTCATTGTCGTAGACTATGGCGCTGTCTGTCTCCAGTGCAGAGTGAATGTAAAGCCCAAGTTTCTTGCCGTACTTGACAATCACCTTCTCCTGGAAATGCAAGTGCGTGAGCGTCCTGCTCCGAGGCTTCACCCCCTTGTACACCATTTTCCACTGCGAACGGTCTACTTCCTTGTCGATATGGCCACCCTGAGCTACCCATACGGTGAGAGGGCCTAGGTCACCTCGGACCCACACTCCAGTCACCTCTATGTAGTCAATCGGGTTCGTGGTCTTGACTCCCACGTCGAACATGATCCCTGAAAAGGTGTGATCTTCATAATCTTTGGTGTCCACTTCAAACGTCTGATGCACAGTGTAATCAGCGGTGTCCTTCAGCTCCAAGTAAGCCATGTCTCCGTCGCTCTTTGCCGCAGCTGTCTGTCCCGTAGCCCGCTCCTCGTTTGGGTTCCAACAAACTCTGTGCAAAAGTCCTCCGAGCGCCAAGCGCCTCGCCGTCACACTCTCCGAAAACCAACCTCCGACCCCGCAGCGCAGAGTCACTTGCCACGCTGTCCCGAGCTCGAGAGCTCGAGAGTTCGAGTGCTCGAGTGCTTGCTACTGGAAAGAGCGTAGACTGACCCGAACTCGTGCGCCTTGAGCTGTGCTCTTTTTCCGATTGCCACAGTGACGGTGGATGGTCAATGGTCAATGGGCAATGGTCATGATTGTCACGATAGTCACGATCCCAGCCTGAGTTTAGTTTGCCTGTGAGGAGAGTGAAGAGGATCATGCTCATCGACCATCAACTGTAAGTTCACACTAGCCCTCGGCCCTTTTCGCAGTGGGGATGGATAGGATAGGATGGATCATGATGGAACATAGATAGACAGATGTCATGGCAGGTGAGGATCATCGTGTTGCGACATGGTAGACTATCGCGATTGCTTAGACACACCACTCAACATCACTCGGCCAACTGTAGGACCGTGCTGCTGGGCTGCTCTGCTCTCAGAAATAGAGTGTGAGTGTAAGTGAGTTAGTTAGTGAGTGAGTGAGTGCGACCCATGGTCCAATCTTCGTAAAGAAAGGAGTCGCCAAGAAAGTTGCTCTCTAGTCTACTAGTACCGGTAGCTAGCTGTTGATACTACACATTGCAATGTATTAGACAGTAGAGTATTCGACTACTACGTGTAAAACGAGTCGCACAGAAATTTCTACGGTATGGTGCGACAATTACAAGGTCACACCCTTCAATTATGCTGTAACCATAGCCTTGCTCGTAGTCCTTTTTCAAAAGCGCTTCACATACTAAGCCTCTACTGTGTTTGTTGACCCACGCAATTCAGCGCCACGAATGACTCTTCGTTACGTATTGAAGGATTATAATTGCGATAATGACAACATCATCTGAGACCCCTTGTCACGTCCAAGTTCTCCGTCTCCCTGAAAATGTACTGAATTGATATGTACACTTACACTTCCCTGAAAGCACTGATAGATATTGATAGATACTGATAGCCCTGATACAAACTTCATTCATCATCATTCATTTGAATTCATCCATTCGTCAAATCCATCAAATTCAACATTCATCAATCACAGATTTCCATGCTCGCGCAATTCACGCAATGGCATTCATCGTATGTTTACACTTTCCAGCTCCAGTGAGAACAAATTACGCGACTTTACAATGGCAATCATTCGAAAGAACAAGTGAGAGAGAAACCTTGCTTCGCACTCTTCGCACTGTCAATTTTTGTCAACTAGAGTTGATCTCGATCAATCTTGAATCAACATGAATCAATCAACTCAAAAAGGCTTTTCAAATTCGAAAACAACAAGTGAGTATAAGTGAGTGCTTGGCAAAGAGAGAGAAGAGAGGGAACGGGCAGAGCGCGAGACCCACGGCACGACACTCCTGGCAGCGCATGACAGCTTAGAGTCGGTAGCAAGGAGTTGGTTGGTGCGCCGGGCCATGTACGAGGAGCTGGATGCCGTGGACCACCAGCAGCAGCAGCAGCAGCAGCAGCAGCAGCACGATGAGCGGGTGGAATCGTCGCAAAATGAGGGCGAGGAGCAGCAGCAGCTGATGCTGCAAGAAGACGACTCAGAGACGCAGCGGAAGACCCCGAAAGCGCGGCGCCAACCGCTGTACAAGAGGCTGAAATCGCTTACCAAGCTATCGAAAGAGCAGGAGGACTTTATCCGAGAATGCAACGCAGAAGTTGGGAGCTCCACACCTGGAACGCACGTGAGCCAATGGTTTCTCCCTCCCAACCCGACGAGAGAAATGCGGAGCGTCCCGACGGCATACTACTTGAGAAAGGTATTTGTTTGGGAGCCGCTAAAGCAGTTTGGCCCAGACATTATCCGGGGGTTGGTTTGCCCACATTGCAGTAGCCTTGTGGGGTTTCAAGATGTCAAGTGTAATGTGCGCGCGGTGCTAGAACTGAACAACTTTTTTTTTGTAGCGTATAAAACGATGACTTGCGCAAATTGCAAGCGAACGTTCACAAATGCTGATGAGCAAGTTGTGGCACAGCTTCCTCTGACGGTTCGCCTAACTTTCAATTTCGTATTTGGCCAGCGCCTCGTCCTTACCTGCTCGTTTGCAGACCATCTTGTGCAACTCTATGACAAACTCGGCCCCTTTAACACCGCGAGTATTCTGAACGCCTCCTACGAGGGTCAATACGAAGAGCGCAAATTAAAGTACCTGGCGCAAAATACGAGAACCATGTATCTCGCGCGGCAAACAGTTTTGGCGGAGTCTGAAAACGAGATTTGGGACCCAGAAACATTCGCCGAGCACGGAGGCCGCGTACTTACCGAGTTGCAGAAGAAGCGCTTTACGGAAGCAGAAGAGGCAATGCATGTCTTTGTTTCCGATATCCCTGGCCTCGGAGCCAGCAAAGCGGACACGCTTGGCAACCTGCGGTCACATCCAGATTTCGAGCACACGAAATTATTTCAAGACATGGAGGGGGATGGGTTTGTTCACGCCTACCACCTTGCGAAACTACCAATCGAGTCAGTTGCTCGAGACGAACGGGGAATTGCAGACTGTTGCATCTTGGTGGGCAAGAAGAAGTCGGAGGTCACAAGGGAGAGGGCCCGCACTCGAGTGTACATGCAGGCGAAGAAGTGGGTAACTGCCGCGAGAAATGCTCTCAATTTGCGATATCATATGGACGTCTTTGAGTTAGAGCGAACGGTGCAGGAGAGGGTAGAAATCACACGACAGAATACCGCTGCGTTGGAGAGAATGAAACAAGCTGGAGTAAACAACGTCTGGAATTCTGACTTTGAACCCTTTGGAGACTACAAAGATCCAGGCGGATACAATGGTTACAAATTTTCAACCTCAACAATCGCGGATATTGTTCAAAACATCGTCAGAAGGAAAAAGGTTTCGCCGTCCGCGAAAGCCAGCGGTGCGGAGGGTCAAACCGCCAACGCTGGGGGGCTTGAGAGTGCTGAGAACACCCATGGCCCAAATCAGCCCAGTCACAGCGCCGATGACCCCCCTCCCGAACCCGATCTCCGGACCCTCGTAGAAACGGCCGATCAGCGATCTCACATCACTCTGCCAATCCGGGTCAATCTTGCCGAGAACCGGCCGCTGGTCATTGAGTTATTAGAAAAGTCTCACGACAAAATAGATCACGTCTTTCAGGGGGCTACCATGAAGAACGTGCACGACCTCAACTACAGAATTATATGCAAAACTTGTTTTGCTACTCGGCAGGATCACTTGCCTCAAGAAAAATTCGGCATGAATTGCACAAGGCCCAAGCGCAATCCTGCAACGCTCAACTTGGCTGATATTCCGGGTTCGTACTTCAAGCGCCCGCAAAAGCCGTTAAATTTGGACCCAAATGACCAGGAAACACCCATTCCACCCTCCAAAAAGCGACCATTGATGAGGAACTCCCCAGCAACACTGATGGCGCTTTTGGATCAACTTTGGCCACAACTGCAGGAGACCAAGCGGCTTCCAGTAACGTTTTCTCATCTACACCTCCAACCTCAGGAGCTAGAATGTGTATCGAGTCTCGCAAGTCTGATGCAAGTTGTGCGCTCCAGCACAAACTTTGGAGCCATGAGGGAACGAGACGGTGACCTTCCATTGGATTTGCGCACTGACCTGCCATACGAAGACAGAATCCTGGCGTCCGATTTGTGCAGATTGCTAGGTATTCCGCACACAATATTTGGAACGGTGACCACTCCCAATGAGAAGTCGGTGAGAGCCTTTTTAAACACCTTGCCAGAACTTCAAGACACCAAAATTTGGAGCAGCCCCGATGTGGGGCGGGTGAGCTTGGTGTACCCGATTTCACGCGAAGGGCTTGCTCATGAGATGCACAATTTAGTACCTGTTCCGATCAATGTACTAGACGGTCTGGAGCCAGTGCAAATACTGTTGTCTGTAGGAATGATTGTCGTGCCGATATACAGCGAGTCAGGTTATTGGGTTCTGGTGGTTGTCAAGCCCAAACTGAAAAAA
The DNA here is from genome assembly GCA_012862575.1 of Parietichytrium sp. I65-24A. Classification (NCBI taxonomy): domain Eukaryota; class Bigyra; order Thraustochytrida; family Thraustochytriidae; genus Parietichytrium; species Parietichytrium sp. I65-24A. The sequence continues at coordinate 371,577 of BLSF01000010.1, forward strand.
ATGCTGTTGTACGACTCTTTGATGTCTCACTGCGCCCCTTTGACGGAAAGTGACAAGAAAATTTTCGAGCGAATCTTTGCGATGCTGCTCCGTCATCAAGAGACATTCAATACAGGCACGGCCAAGCACTCTGCGCAGCTGACTGAAGACTTTCCGGAATGGAGGTGTACGCGTGCCAAGTGTCAATCTCAAAAGTCTGTCGTCGATAGTGGCATAATTGCCATCGGAAATCTTCTTTCCATCATGGAGGATCTTCCTGTTCACCCCCATTATGAACAAGACGACATTCGACAAGTACGATGCAGGATGGCTTTGGAGATTGTGAAAAAGCTGTGGCCCATCACACTCACTGCTTCGGACCTGTATAAGCAAGTGTTCGAGGAGACAGAAGCAAGTCTTAACAATAAGCGCGTCAAATCTTGACCTTCACTCTGCTTGGGAAGAATCAGGGGCGATGCCCCTACCTTTTTCCTTTCGCCTCCAACATAAAAGATGTACAACTATTTCATTGCGTTTTTAGTTTGCGCTTTTTAACTGTGAAAAATTGCGAGACTTAATAGAAGCAGAACATTTGTGGCCGCAACACGAGATGACTTGTTGCACAGATCGTCCGTGCAGCAGCTCATACCGATGCCAGTACTTTTCGAGGAATTATACGACGTGCATTCAGACGCGCAGCCTCGCTCATGCACGGCCTCGAAGCCCCACACTGCGTTTTTGCCATTCCGCGAGTTTTGCGGGGCACGGTATAGGTGATAGCAAAACGTTTGTTCACTGCTGCAAGTCACTGTGTTGAATGCGCTCATAGTGATGCTCGTTTTGCAGTTAAGAGACGACTGGCAGGTGTCCAAATTCCTCGAGCAGTTCCATACAGGCTCCGAGAGCTCATCTGTCGCCGTAAACGCGCACGTGTCGATTGCGTCGCCCTCAGTGCAGTCACCAAAGCAATCCACCGTACCGTTGTAGCACTCCAGCCCTGACACCCCGCTCAAAAGGATCGACACCATCAAGATCAAGGAACGCATCGTGGCGAGACAAACCTAACCTAACACCGTCGGGCCGAGCAACCGAGCAACCGAGCAACCGGGCAACCGAGCGGTGTGGCAGTGTGGCAGTGTGGCGGAGGGCGCCGCGTCTTCTTCCAGTCGGCGAATACTTTCGCCTCGCTTTGCCTCCACCTCTCACAGCATGTGCAGCTTTGCCAATTCCTCCCGTGTATACCGCTCGCACGACAGAACGCACGGACCGTACTCGGTGCTCGAGTACTCGAGTTGAGTACCAGGAAACACTCTTCGAGAAATGTTGTTGGCATTTCTCACAGATCTCACAGCCCCTGAGTACGTATCCGTTACCTCCCTTATCAACTTGAACCATTTATCAACTGTTGAACTTGATCACAGCCTTGCCTTTATACAGACTTTAGTGCGTTTAGGGCGAGTCTTGAACTTTGAGCTCGGAGACACAACGCGCGGGACGAGCAGCGAAGGCACAAGTGGAGTGAATGTTTGGATGAAACGCGCACTGATAAAGTGCCCAAAAACATCCAAAAACTACAACTTTTAACTTACAAAAACAAACATGAAAGTTACAATAGCAACTTTGTCATCCGTAGTCATCAAAAGTCTCCATAAAGCGTTCCTCTAATGCGTTCCCGAACCGTTGGAAGTTGGGCTCCCTCTTATACTTCTTCTTAATCTTCTGACTATCAACCCAAAAGCCACGTCCAACTCATTACTATATCTGGGCGGGTAACAGTGCTGGTAAGACTCAGCATATCCCAAACACTGAGAAAGCATTGCCCTGTGCGAATTTTTCCATTCCAAACTTCCAAATCCATCCCAAAGTGTAACTTACTCGAACAAAGAGAGTGAGGAGACATTGAAAAGTCAAGTGTACTCAGCGGGTCCTCGAGGACACTTCAGGAAAAAGAAGGGGACTGCCGCTAGTTTAAGTGGATACGACTGGCCGGTGAGGGCATACGCCCTCGTGCTAGTTGCTTTGCGTTGTGCAGTGTACGGTGTACGGTGTGCTGTGTGCGGAGTGTCAACTGTGGCACTGTGGGTCTCCAGAATATGCTGGGCAGCGAGGACATGGCGGGGACTGGCGACGGTGATTGGATAGATGAGTTTTATTTTCAGCAGCGGCACGGCCGGCTCAATGTGAGGAAGCTGGCGAGGCTGGACTTGAATCGTATTGTGGAGAAAGTGGACGTTGCAGCGCTACATGAAGTGTTGGAGAATATCGCGTTCTGCAACATCAAGACGACAGACCTGGAGAATCTCTCGGATGGGATGATCGTCAAGACCTTTCGGGTCGCACAGCTGATCATTGAGTACCTTATTAATCTGGAAAACTCGCTCTATGCCAGGATTGACGAAATTTCCGAAAATCGCGACAAGCTCGACGAGGAGCTCAATCAGTTTCGGGCGGACAACGTGGCGATTGCGGATGAGAATGACTTATTGCGCAAAGACATCAAGCGTAAACGCAAGGCTCTGGCAACTTTTGAGTACGTACTTTCTGTGCACGGGACTTCGTCCCCCTCCTTGAAGTCTATTTTGTCGAAAGCAAATCATGGGAAAGAGAATTTTCTGGAGGCATCAGTCTGTGCGACGTGTGGAAAAGCTTTTTCAACCCGCGATTTTTTACGCAAGCACTGTCGAAGGAGAAAGCATAAGATGGCAAATTTAGACGATGACCAGGAAAATATTAGCCCGAACGCCGACTTGAACAAAGTCATCAATGAAGACCTCATCTCAAAGCTGCAAGCAGCTTTGGAAGAATCCACTCGAGGGAGAGAATTTCAGATTCAGCAAGCTGTTGAAAGAGCTAAAGATGAAGAGCGGGCACTTTACAGGGATCAGCTCAACATATTCCGGGAGGACAGACGGCTAGCGGAGCAGCGACTGGAGGCACACTACAAAACTCAGCTGCTTGAGCAGCAGAGCGTGTACGAGCAGAGGATCGCTGGCCTTGAGGCAAAGATTCAATTCCTAGAAGCCAGCTCGCAGCAAGCTCAGATGCAAGAAAATCTTGCAAGGATGGAAAGAGAGCTTGCAATGAATAACGAACGATATCGCAGAGAAGCTCATCTCCGGGAGCTCGATAGCCGCGAGTCTGCCACTCGGCAGACTGAAAATGAAAAACTTCTTCAAGATCGGGAACTGGTTCTCCAGGATCAAGCAGCCTCGCAAAAGTACAGAATGCGAGAAATTCTCGCACACAATTTTGTCCGAGTTTTGACGAGCGTTGCCAAATCAAAGTCCTCATTTGGAGTTGTCCGGGCTTTTGCCCACTGGAAGGTCCTTTGTGCCAAGCTTGATGCGCAGCGGGCTCGTGAAAAGCTGGAGAAATTCAATAAGCTCTCGCCAAAGGCAAAGGAGCGCAGCGTTAGCCCGAAGCATGCTGTGGAGGACCATGTGGCAAAGAGCTATACATTTGATCCCGCGGCAGTGAAGCCCATCTCCGAAGATGCGATTAGGGATATCTCGATGAGATACGTACATGCTCGGAACCAACGTGCTATTAGTGCAGATGAAGAGTTTGGTATGGATCAGGTCGATGCACTTCTGGACACGAAATCTTCTCTCCTTGAATCGAAATTCCGGGCGCAAGCTCAACCGTTGAATTGCATGCCTCTATCCGATCGACCTTTTGTACGCGCGAGATGGGATCATCGCCCAAGCGAGATTCGCGCCCAGAAAGAGCTGATCGAACAGCAGCTCATCGAAGAAATGAGGAACTACGATCCTGATCTTCCCTCTCGGGGAGGACTGAGCGAACAATTGTTTGGCAGGTACATGCAGGCGATGAACTTGTCTCGCGACAACTCTAGAGAAAAGGAGGCGAGGCGCACCCTGGATGCTGTCCGCGAGTTGGTCGACGACATCACCGATGTCTATTATGAAGAGAGGCCGTACGTTACCCTCCTGGCGTACGACAACGATGAGGTGCCAAAGGACGAATTACTTCAAAAGGCGTTGGAGCCATTGCATCAAAGAAGGCACAGCGCTGAGCAACTGTCTCCTAGATCAAGCGAGTATGACACAGAAGTCGAGGAGGAGGAGGATTTGGAGCGCGAAGACCTCGACGATTTAATGCGAGAGGCCCGCGCCTTGAAAGAGCCAAACCTTGCGCTCCCCCCGCTTCCTAAAAGTGCTCCAGCACCTTTGGAAGTACTTGCTTCGAGAGTTTATGGTATCTCGAGCCAAGTGGAACATCATGAAGTTGGAGATTACGAGGACCAAGAAGATCACCTTTACGTGCATGAGGCCAGCAGCCCATCGCAAAGCTCTTCTTCTACACAGGATGATGGGGAAATGTCCCCCCTCCCTCCACCTCCAGTACCATCGATGTTCCCTGCAAAGCTTCCGATCGCGGAACAGCCACTCGCTGCTAGGCCAAAGCCAAAGTCTCCATTGCTGGAGACTTTTCCGAATATGAGCTCAGCAGTTGTAGATTCGGCTCGTTTCGGAATAAGTTCGGAGTCAGCAACTGTCCGCAGTGCCGACGAGGAGCAGCGCAAGTCAGCTGAAGAGCGTATGCGTACCAATAGCGCGCCAGACGAGAAGCCTCCGTCACCTGTCTTGAATACATTGCTTGACTCAAATGAACGCCAAATGCCAACCGAGGAAGCCCAAGGAGCTCTATCAGAAAATTTTCATGAGAAGACCCCTGCAGCATTCTCTCGCGAGCAAGTAGCCCAAGCCGGCTCCGAGTCAGGGGCTTCGGACGGATTGGAGCAAGACGACGAGCCAGACTTGAAACACCACCATTCAGAGCCAGCACAAGACGAAGTCGTTGTGAAGGGTGGAGACGACCGCGAGGAAGCTCAGACAGAGTCTGAGGAAAGTGATGTAGAAAATCGCCTGGATTCGGGTGATCTCATGCCAGAAAGTGACTCGAAGTATGTTCCCCATTCTGAGACTAGGTCAGAGACTGTGACGGAAGCACCACAATTAATGCAGCAGGCGGAAGAAAGCAAAGACCCCAGTCTACAGGCAAACGAAGAAGAGGGCATGGGGCATGTCGCCGTCTCGCCAACTCAAGAGGAGAGCGCGTCAGGTTTTCCGCCTACTGTTGCGCCTTCGTTGGCGGAGGGAACCCACGAAAAGTCACCAAGCGACAGCGGAGACTTTGTAAACGAAGATGCGCAAGGATATGTAGATGAGTTCAACTTGCCCGAGGTCGAAGCGCATGACCAAGAGCACTACCGCGCTGAGAAATCAGAAGAAGCCAGCCCGGCCGCCCCACAAATTGTGGCATCGTCAGGACATGTTTCCCCTACGAATTCTCTGAGTGAAAATCTTGAGCATGCGACAGATTCGATTGGCGCAGAGGAGGCCGAAGAATCGCAGCTTTTGAAGGAAAACGAGAGCAACCTGGAGAATCACTCCCATGACGACCAGGAGCACAGCTCCGAGGAGGAGAACTCTGTAGGTTCCGAGTTGTTTGACGCCACACTTGGTGTAGAGAGCTCGGCTCTTGTACCACCAAACGCAATGCTGGAGGTCGCAGAGCAAGACTTTGAATCCATGGACTGGGACGATGAGGAGCAGCTATGAGCAGTAGTTGCGTAATTTTTTCCTAAATCGACTTTTGAAAAGCGAAACTGATCAAGTGTCTCAAAAGATTCCAGATTTTTTGTTTGAACCATTTTGTATCGCCAGGGTATGGCTTCGAGATAACGCCCTCACTTTCCTGATCACCATGTGTCACCAAATCGCTGTACAACTCGGCATTGCATTCGCTCAGCTCACTCCAACGTTCCCTTCTGGTCTCGAGTCATCTCCATTGGCACGATCTGGTGGCCGACTTTGGGCGCAAGTCTACTGCCAAACAGCTGTGTCTGCAACGTTCATCGCTCGGCCGAGCTTTGCTCATTCGGCAGCGCTGCTGAAGGACATCATTTCCATCTTCATCTTCATCTTCATCTTCAACTTCAACTTCATCTTCATCTCATCTTAAATAGATTATCGCCTCTGGCACAACCCGCGTCTACCGCGCTCTTTAGTTATCTTTAGCTGCTGATTAGAGGCACTCCCGTTGCCGCCGGATCGCCGAACGTCAGGCACACACAAAGAGAGCTAAGAGAGCGAGAGAGAGAGTGAAAGTGAGACAGAGACATACGTATTCGCAGAGGCTCCGAAGACGCCACTGTCCGCGCGGACGCGTGTGGTCAGGTGTGCGTCGAGCGGCCTGACAAGGCCCCGGGTAGAGAGGATATTCACATATTCACGGCCGCGAGCTCTTGTGCGCCCGAAAAGTCCGGGTTTGGACTCGTATGGTGGAGAGTGGCAGACTGCCTTGCTCTCCATCTATCTGTAATTGTGACTGTGGCACGCGGCACGTGGCACGTGAACCGCCGCTTGTCGACAGCTGAGCTTTTGCGGCCAGCCGGAGATTGCGTTTCGAGATTTGATTAGATAGCCGACACTTTGGACAGGCAGAGCCAAGGTGACGCGAAGCCGAGGGGAAGACGATCTCGAAGTTGAGGCGAAGGAAAATTGGATACTGCGAAAGCTCATCAGCCGCATCGGACAAATCGAACTTGGAATCTGCATACAAGACACACTTTTTTGCTTTGATTGTTGCATACTGGGCATCATCACTCTGGCGGAATGGCCACGTACGAAACGTTTCAGACGCGCCGTGGAGACAGCGGCGCAGAAAGCGTTCTGAGGTCATGGTCGCGCGAAGACCGTTCGGAGAGCTCTGGAGATGGTGCAGGCCAACCGCGGCAGGACGCGGCTCAGCAGACACAGCAAACGCAGGGCAGTGGAGGACGGTCTATGGGCCGGCGGAAGCGCAGCTCCAAGCAGTTCTGGATGGACGACACGGCTGCCAAATCTTGCTTCAACTGCGAGGCCCCGTTCACGCTCTTTAGAAGGAAACATCACTGCAGGTCGTGCGGGGCGATCTATTGCGACAAATGCAGCTCGAAGACCGCGGACGGCAGGTTGTACGGCTACGAGGGTCAAGTGAGGGTGTGCGACGCTTGCTTTGAGAGCGCAAACCAGGTGCAGCGAGGAATGGGTCGGAAGAAGAACCTCTCTTTCCAATTCAACTCGTCTCACTCGAGCGGGGCCAACTCCGATCACGACGCCCAGGAGGCGCCACAGACTTCTTACGCCCAACACTCCTCGCATGACGATTATCTGAGCGATGGTGGCATGGAACTCATCGAGGAGCGAGATGCTAGTCCTATGGACAGCTTGGACCCCCGAGCAAACATACCGCTCTTGGATATAGACAGCCTGGACCGCAGGAAAAGGCGAATTTCCCGGGAGCCCACTGAGCTAGTTGAAGCACTTGAGACGCAGGACCAGCTGGAGATTCTCAGACAGGAAGCAGGTCGTGAAGAGTTGGCCTTTAATAAGAGAGCAGTCAGCTCATTTGTGTTTAGGCAGAGAAGCACGAGCATGTGCGATGACGATAATCCTTTTGATATCGGGAAAAGCGACTTCGACGAGAGAAGCAAAAGTCTTCGAAGAACAGGCTCCATCAACGAGATGCTTGATTCCAGCCTTCTCCATTCGATCGAGGTTTTGCGCAAGCAATACGAGACACGGAACGGTCTCGAGAAAGGCGACGCGAATCTGACCCTGGAAGCTCAGCGAGACCTGTTCAAGAAGCGGAAGGACAAAGCTCTGGATCGATTCATACACCGCGAAATCTCGGCATTACGAGATAAGCGCCCGAGCATCATCCTGACCGATGCAGTCCAACAAGAGTGGACCGAAACGTTGTCCAAGATCACTCAAGAATTTTGCTCCACGGTCCGCCCCTTCAACATGGACTTTGACAGTTACTGTAAATTGGTATCCATACCTGGGGGCACCATCCAAGAAAGCTACGTGTTGGACGGCGTTATTTGTGAGAAGAATGTTGTGCATAAGAAGATGCGAAGTCGGATTGAGAATCCACGAATCATGTTAATATCAGGCGCGATAGAGTTTCTCCGAGACAAATCCAGAATATCCTCACTGGACACTCTGAGAGAGCAGGAAGCCGAATACATGCAACTAGTGGTGCGCAAGATTGCATCAGTTGGGGTAGATTTGCTTCTGGTGGGCAACCCCGTCTCGCGCATCGCTCAACAATTGTTGCTGGAGGAGGGTATTTCTCTCGTCATCAACGTTCCCGAGCGCCTTCTCGAGCGGATTTCCTATCTGACAGGCGCTCTAGTCCTTCCGGCGACAGGAAATATCACCCAGCAGTCGGACCCTCGAGGTACTTGTGATTTGTGGGAATTACGAACATATTCTACGGAACTCACAGAGGCCCAAAAACATGAGCTGCTGGAGAGAATTGTTGCTAGGAATGACAAGGTGAAGCAGGAGAAAACATTCATGTTTTTCGAAGGCTGCATACCTCGCCAAGGCGCGTCGATCTGCCTGAGAGGTGGATCACATGCTAGTCTGCGGCACATGGAGCGAATTTTAACTAAAATGATCTCGATGACGTACACGTTGCAGCAAGAGCACGCCCTATTTCTAGATATCGGAGTGATCTTTGGGGAAGACAAATTTACCAGTCCGCGCAGCATTGCTCAAGAAGACAAGCTGCTGTGTGGTGAGGAAATTGAATTTGCAAAAATCAGCGTGCAAGAGAAAGGGGCGATGCATTCGGTAGATATTAAGAAGTTGAGTATCGGCACGATAGGAAGCGACCTTACGCTTGGAGAATACCTCCGAAGGAGATGTTTTGAACGCGTAAGGAGCCCAACCCATAGTGACGCACAAGCGGCGGTCTCTCGGGGCCTGTCTCCAGCCTCTCCGAGCGCAAACTTTGGGAAGTGGGGTTCTTCTGAGCAGGGAGCCGTGAGCCCAAAACTTAAGGGGATGGACAGCACCTCTCTTCTGCACATGTCAGCGCCCTCAGGACTCGGAGTGACGTCATCGTCACTTCTCCAGGCTGTAACGCGACAGGAGGAAGATGCCTCTGATTCCAAGCAAGATACAAACAGAAGGTGCACGGTGTTTGAAGCTGCCGATGCCAGAGTGTTTGTCTTCTCCGGAACCTTGTCAAAGCGCGACCCGATTCAGGGCCCGCTTCGGGAGATGCTGATGAATGCGCGGCGAGAGTTTGTGGCAAAAAGTATTCAGCGCCTTCAAAATTCATCATCACGGCTCTCTTCCAACTGGGCTTTACCTATCAAATCGCATGCGATCATGACCTGGTCGGAGTGTCTACGATGTCAAGCAACCACCAACTACCGCGTCATGTCCAAAGATGCTGAGAGTCTGTCATTTGCCCGTTGGTTACAGCTGAAATTTTACTTTAAGGCGAAGAATCTATCCACATTCTTCCAAGAGACACCCGCGGCCTGCAAACACTCCATTTTCCAAGACTATGTAACCTACTTTGAGTGTATGGGCCAAGTTGCTGGTTTTGAGCACGAGTTTTTCCCGCGCTACGTGGTATCAATTCATTCCGGGGACTTTGTGACACCAACCACAATCAACCCTATGGCGCTTCGATGGATCGAAACGACCGTAGAGAGAAGGAAGGAGCGACTTCGCCAGATGTGGCTTCTTTTGGAGAGATCTTTTGTCGAAGAAAGGCTCCAGGAGTACTTAAATCGGTATGGTGACTCATGCGAGTTTGCGTCTCAAATCAAGTCACTGCTTGACAGCGTGGCTTCGGCGAAAGACTACCACTTGAGCATTCTGGAGAGTAAGTGCAGCTTGCTGCAATTGAACCGAGTTCGTCGTGAATTGGTCCATCTGATTGCAGAGTGGAACGACATCGTGGAGGACTTGTCAATGAAGCTTACATTCAGCGTAAGCAAGTCACCAAAATCGCCGCTAGAGTCTCCGCCAGGCCAAGGTGTCACAGACCTGCAAGATTTGTTCTTGGAGCCCATCGAGCTAAAGAGGGGCGCCTCAGATGAGATTTCGGACTTTGAACTGGACAACATTGAGGTAGACGGGCCAGATGGGCACTCCAAACTACTTTCGGCTCGCACGGGGAAAAGCCAAGGCACGTCCACGGATGGAAACTCCGCAGCCGGTGAATCAGGCGGCGAAAGCCCCGACCTTGAGGCTGTGAATGGCGAGATTAAGTCAACTCCAAAGGGCGAGCCGGACAGTCTTTTGTCAGTGGAGGATATGGAGGAAGATGGCTCTGCAGCCGCGGAGTCTTTACGTTTGTGCGATTCCGGGTCACCTCTCCCGGCGCCGCCAATCGTCCAAGTTGTTACGAAGTCTTTTGACGGGTACCCTCGGCCAAACAGCAGCAGAGGTTCTGATGTTGCCAGAGAAGGCAAGCAGCGTTCGGCGTCGGACGAATTACAATACGCAACCAAGGATGGCGCAACACCACTAATTCCGCGACCCGGCACATCCACGCCTTCTCCACAGCCATTCTTGCGTAGCCAGAGCAACGAAGCTCAGGGTGACCCGAGAGCCGCGAAAGAGCTCACAGATGCATTATACGAGCTTGACAGTAAGCACGCCCTTTTACGACCCTTTCGTTTGCCAGAGGGCTTGGAGCACCGTGGTCACCCATACCTACCTTCAGGTTTTGGCAACCGAGTCGTCCTAGTGTACGACGATGAGCCGACTTCTTGGATAGCATACGCACTTAACTCCAAGGAGCATCGGCAGAAGTTGTTCGCCGCAGCGGAAGAGTACTCCTTAATTGAAAGCTTTCAAGGGGAGATCTGGCCTGATCTGCTGCAGTACTCTATCGATCATCGCTCTGCAACGATGGATCTTGAATTTAAAGACCCTTCAGAGAAGGCAAATGGGTTTAAATTTTCAGTCAAAGTGTACTCTCCTCTGCATTTCTATGCACTGAGAAACGCGTACTGGGCTGGAAGCGGGTTCAACGGCGAGCGGCTCGACTGTGAGTCAGCGTTGCTAGAATCGCTGTCACGATGCAATTCTTGGAACGCGACTGGTGGGAAGAGTCGTTCGCTGTTCTTTAAGACCAAAGATGGACAGTACGTTGTCAAATCTATAACCTCTGAGGAGCTTGACATGTTTCTGTCTATTGCGTCTGGATACTTTGCGCATTTGGGCCAAGTTCGCGAAAAGGGTCTGCCTTCGGCTCTGCTTAGAATCTTGGGGGTCTTCACAGTCACTACCAAAGTAGCAGGATCACTTCAGACTGCGTCTTCTTCATCTAGCACCGCCCACACGCCTATGGCAGGAAGCTCGCCCAGTGAACAGAGAGAAGCTGATAATTTGTCTCAGAGCACAGAGGGGGCGTCGCTGAACACAAGCTTTCAGGAGGATAATGCTTCTGTCACCACTCAACCTGGAAGCACAGCAGAGAACTCTTCCAAACAGCCTGGAGGAGTGGCGCCTGTCTCTCCAAGGACGGCAATGTTTCGCCGTGATTTACTGCTAGGTGAGCTGAGTAACAGCAGGCCGGCCACTCCGATGGACGCTTCTTCCGTGGCCGGCACACCTCGCACAAATTCGTCGCCCGGAGCAGATCCAGGCAAGAATACATTCAAGCCGCCGAAGTCCGGGCCGGGGGCGATGTCCACGGGATTTTATCGGACCACATCTCACCCGGATAGCACAGTCCGCACTGTAAAGACACACTTTATCGTGATGCCGAACCTGTTCCAGCTTGGAGAAGAGTTTGACGCGAAGTTCGATTTGAAAGGAAACTTGCGGAATCGTTACGTAGAGAATGCGAAGGAAGATGACGTGCTGATGGATCGCAATTTCCAGGAGTACACGAACGGCTTCGCGATTCCGTTGCACATGGACGCGAAAGAGAGGCTGATGAAAGCTCTTGAGAACGATACCATGTTTTTGCAACGGGAGGAGATTGTAGACTATTCCTTGCTTATGGGTATTCCATCATTTCAGCCAGCATCTGCGGAGAGCTCCAAACTCCCGCGGACATCCTCTGCATCGAGCATGAATGTAACGGGTGAGTCCACAAAAATCCCTGCTCCCGCCGTCAATCAGCAGAGCCAGCAGACACAAGCTCAACAGACTCAATCTCAGGTCCAGGCACAGGCACAGGCACAGCGGCTGTTGAAAATGGGGCTCATTGACTTTTTGCAAGTTTACAATCTCAAGAAACTAATAGAGTCTAGTGTGAAGCGCGCCGGGATGATTGCCGGGCAGCTCGAGCCGACAGTAATCGATCCAAGCGGATATCGTGCACGTTTTCTCAAGGCCATGGACCGGTACTTTCTTGGCGTGCCATGCAGTCCCCTTGAAGACCGTGATAGCTCTGCTGGAATGCACGATGTCAACTTGACGTGGGTGTCAGCGGATACCTCTGCGGTAGATTTATCGTCATGAAGATTTCCTTCGTTTTCCGTCCTTCTATGTTGGTCTCTTTTTTTTTTATTTTTTACTGTTAATTAGATGCGGATGTGCATTGGCTCGACTTGTTATGCCGGGTCACATTCAACGTCACCGCCGAGAAGTTCGTATGACACGTGTGAAAAATAAGTCACGAATGTGTGAAAGAAATGATGGCCTGTACAGTTTAGCGCGAAGAGTTGATTGAAAGCAGAAAACAGGCGAAAGCTTGTAGTATTCTTTATTTTTGTTTTCATCATACTCGAATGTAAAAGGGATTCATCGATCTATTTCTCAAAGGCAAAAAAAAAGATGAACAGCTGTGCAGATCTTGTTGGCGGAAAGAGTCACTAAAATAAATTCTAATCTCTTCTCCAAAGTAGAGATGGAAACCTCTCGACTCATGCCCTCGGTTTTGGATACGGTCATTCTATGATCTCACGTGTGAAATAGAAAAAGCACGACCCGGCAACCGAATGCACATCAGAAGCATCCATCAATCAGTCGCAGGCAGTGCAGCCCAAAACGGAAAAAATTCACCTTCCATTTTGGGAAACAGCATACGATAAAAGGTAAAAGCATACGGCAAGGAATATCTAGGCAGAAATCAAGCTCCAAATCACAATTGGCCAGGGCTGAGAGTCTCCGGGGGAAGGAAGCCATCCTCGAGGAAGGAAGGAAGGAAGGAAGATTTTCTCTCGTTCTCTCTACTCTAGCCCAGGGTAGAGTAGCCAGTAGACACAAAGCTCCAACGAACGAACGATGGACCTCGCGTCAAAGTAGAGAGCCGAAAAAGAAAACCAAAAAAAAGACGGAGCCCCGCATCCATGCTTTCCCACACTCACTGACTAACTCAAGTCAGCCAGTCGATGAGGAAGCCGGCCAAGAGCGGGCAGGAGCCACACACAGTCTATTGAAGCTTGGAGCCCTTCATCATAAGTTGCGCGATTTCAGCGGAGTCATACACAGTGTCCTCCGACAGGAATTTCGGCGCGTCGTCCCAGTGTCTCTTTGGCAGCGCCGGAGCGAACGCCGCGGTGATGGGGTGCACCACCGCAAGCTTGCTCCTGAGTTTATCTTCAAGTGTGCCCTGCTGCACGTCATCCATCGTGAGCCATCCAGCCGCCTCGCGTGCCAGGTACTCTACCATGACGCTCTTCTCCTGTTCCTCTCGCAGGCGGCGGTCCTGCAGCTCCTTGACCACCTGCTGCCTCCGCTGCGCCTTCTCCGCCTTGCGCCTCACTGCCGCCTGCGCCATGGCGTCGCGGATGCCTTCTTTCGACAGCATCGCCTCGGCCGAGGTCACCTCCAGCGCCGTGCGCTGCGCGTTGAACTGCCGCAGGATGCGCTTCTGCTCCTCCGCCATCGCGCGCTCCATCCTGATCCCGCGCTCCACCCTGCGCGCCCGGTCCTGCTCCGCGCGCTCCTCCAGCGCCTTGTGCTCCTTGGCGAACTTTTTGCGCAGAGAGCTCATGCTCGCCTCGTACAACTCCCGCTCGCGCGTGTAACGCTCGGCGTCCTCGCGCTTGCGCGCGGACAGCGCCTCGCGCGCGGCCCTGCGCTCCTCTCGACCGGCATCATCGCTCAGCCCGCGCGACCAATACGACGACAATGACGGAACTGCGGAACGAGCGCGGAACGCGCGCCACGACGACGACGCGAGCATCCTCTCGGCTGTTTGCTGAAACGTGGGACAAATTCTTTGCGATCCACGCGGACACCTGCGCGGACACTACCACACCGAGTGACAGACAGATAGACCGACAAACCGACCGACCGACCAACCGTGACACTCTGTCACACTCTCACTCTCACTCTGTCACACTCTCTCACACTCTGAAGGGCGGACCCAAGCGGCGTACGTACGGAGGTGTCTGCGCTGGGAAGAGGAAGAAACGCGGGTACGCGGGGAGGAAAGGAAGGAGAGGAAGGAGAGGATCCGCGCACTGGGCACAGAGAGAGAGCGCAGAGGGAGTTTCCCTTTCGCTAGAATTTGCGCTGGGAGAGGCATAGGACCCCGAGCGTCTGTATGGGAAATGGATGGCGATCGCTCTCATGGTTGCGGCTAGGAGAGCCGTAAGGAGGGAGGTAAGGGTAGAGGATAGGATGCAGCAGGAATCCACCTGCACTGCGCCGTCCGTTCGTTTTCGCTGTTTTGCGAAGTTGAGTTCCTGGTAAGGAAAAGAGCAGTATGAAGAACCAGAAAGTGTGAGTCTGTATTCAGAAGGTGATGTGGCGTTTTACTGTCAGTCAAGAAATGAAGCGACCCGTTCCATTGAAATCATAAGACTTGGATCAACAACTTTTTGCGCTTGAAAATGTGCTGTCCGGTTCGCGCGGCATGGCGTTTCGCTTTGCTAGCGGATGGATGCTTTATGACGAGAACCGCGGTCACAAGAGGCCTGGACACCTCAAGAAAGGAAGACGGCATAAGATTTCACTCCTCTAGCTAGATTATTCTTCGTCTCCTCCTTCGCTGTCGCCATCTTGATTTAGAATCGATAAGTTTTGTTAACCTGGAATTGAATCAGTGCAATGTTCCACTATTGAGAAACCCCTCATTAGAAATCCGGAATTTACAGTTAGAGCAAGTTTTTTGGGTTCTCTACTATTTGCGCTAAGATAGCTCTACTAGCTAGCTCTCTAGCTAGAGAGAGTACCGGTGCTGAGACTGCCTGTAACTGACTGCTATTTTTTCGCAGAACTGAACTGCGACAGTAAATACTTCTGGTAAAGACTACTAAAGTAACTAAAGTGTACAGTATCGATTATGGGTTAGTAGCTAGCGAGCTAGTAGATCTGAGACTCACTAACCACTTTCGTCTCGAGGACGGTAGGATATGCTATCAATTGCAGTAGCCCCACACGAGCCATCTTGCATTTTGCGGAACGCTTCTTCTACAATAATTCCGATATTCTTCGCACTCTTGCTACCTTCATTTGATTATAATAAACAGCGCTCGTGCGACTCTCACCAGGCCAAGCGAAGTAAGCCCTAGCGAGTCGCTAAGTAAAGCCAGGGGGAGCCTGAGTTTCTTGGAAACTGTTCATGAAAAAAAAAAAAAAGAATCCTGGAGTGAGGGAGAGAGAAACTGAAGAAACTGACCTCTTTTCTTCCCCCTCAGGGTCCTCGTACACTTGTTGGTGTGGGGCTTTGAATAGCTGCGGGCGCGGGCGGGTTGCTCCGAACTTTGTATTTTATTTGTCACGGCAGTCCCCACAGTACCCTGGTACCCTCGACCGCCACCCCACGTGGGTTCCGGGTCCTTGGCTCGCGCAACTCAGAGTGGAGCGAAGCTCAGTGCGCTCTCTGCTAACCTAACGCAAAGTGGCAAAGTGTGGGGTCCTCGCACATTGAATAGTTTCATCAACGACGACGAAAGAGGCGAGGGGAACGAAAACGGTAGCGGGAGATGTCGCTGATCCTGTCGCGCAGGAGGCGGGAGCTGGTGACGCGACGGGACGTGTTGATCGATCTGCTCTCCTGGCGCTACGCAAATGCAATCAGCAGGAAGCGAGCTGCGGTGGGCATCAAAGACCTAAAGGTGTGCGGCATGGACTGGGTGCAGCTGACAAAGCCGGAGAAAGGCAAGACGAGGGGCGAGCTGGCAAGGGAGGAGTTTCGGTCTTTCATGCGTGCAGTGGATTCGAGAGTTGGTGCAGAGTTCTCCTGGGAGACCAATAACCTGTGCGAGGACATGGACGCCAAGTACAGCCCAATTCTGAGCATGCCGAGCGTGAACAGACCGGACGTGAAGAAAGATCCCGACTTGGTGAATGAAGATAGCAACTACGTCGACGCCCTGTGTAGATTTCTTGCTCAAGGTAGGTATCACCTGGCGTGCCCCGAGGACTGGGACTATTCGCAGAAACACAGCTACGGACTTTCAGTCCCCATCAGAGTCAAGTGGTCTATGTTTGACAAGCAGCTTCTGAAAACGGTTGGCCCGCGGCTGTACAACAACAAAAACTTGCGGACCGCTGGAGACAACGAAGATGGGCTTTTGCGGATGCCGATGGAAGCACAGCATGCCCTTCTGTTTCATCGCGGCGTCGGAGTGGACCGAAAGCGGGGCTTTTATTTCGGGGAGAAGATCGATGAAATCATCCGCCGTGTGGTGGTTTGGTCCTTCAGCAGAACCCTTGTTTTCGTGAATCGAACAGGCACAATTTTCGCCAAGAGGCTCGACAGGGCCAGACAGACCTCGGTAGAAAAATCTGCCACCGCGTTCAGCACTCTCAAAGTTAGAATGGAAACATTCTACCGTGACAAGATTGCCAATGCCGTCTATGTGCGACCATTCCTTTGGTTTGACAAACTACTGCGAAATAAGATCTCTCAGTTACAGTCGCCATTTGCGACTACGAAGGTTGACCTCTCCATCGCTCTCCCAGAATCCATTCGGGCTGCAGCGGAAGTTCGGGTCAAGGAAAGGGAAGAGATTGTGGAAGAGGTCGCTTCAAATCCGAAACCTGTCGACATAGAGCAGCCCAGGGAAAAGATCGAGCCTCCAAAGCCTGAAGAGGCACCGCCGACGCAGCCTGTCCACGTCGTAGACACAGTTTTGGAAAACGCATTCAGATCAAGAATGTCTCTCTCGGAGCGCAAGATCAACATTTTTAATTTTTTTTCGCAAATAACTCTGCAGGAACCCACTTTCAAGCAAGTCGTGGTGATATTCAGGTTGGTGGAACCGGAGGTACCTTCGACAATTGACCTGCAAGAAGCCAAGAGCTTGAAGGTCCACGGAAGAAGCCCTAGCGAGCGTCATCCAAACTACCGCAACATCTGTGTCAAGCACTTTCACGACGTTCCCATGTCAGATATTGAGCTTCTCATGCCAGAAAAGCAAGTTTACTTGTCCGTTAGGGACAGGGTGAACTATGGACTCATGGGGCTCATCGGTGTCTCCGCCCTCCTGAACGCAGTGCTTAGCACGTCGTCTGGGTTCTTGACCAACCCGGCTTGGATAGCTGCAGCTATCGCCTCTGGAACCTATTACTCCCGGGTCTTTTCTCGTATGTACATGTCCATCTCATACTACTCGAGTGTTACCAACTCCCTTTGGGCCGACAATATTGCGGCTGCTGGCTCTCCGGCGATCACGTGGATCACGAGAGAAGCGCAAGAGCAGCTTGTGAAGGAAATTGCAGTCACCGTGCTTGCTCTGATCGAGCTTTCGAACGACGAATATCCGGATGGAATTCCCCACGTAGACTTGCTCACAGTTTGCCAAGACATCTTGCACCAAAAGTACTCTGCGGACATCTTCCTATTCGATCCTTCCGAAGCTTTGGAGGTGCTCGCAAAGTACGGAATAGTTCACACTGCATCCGATGTAGATGGGAACCCGACATACTTTCTCCAATTTGCAGCTCTCGAGCCCCCTGAGAATATATCTTGAATAACGTCAAGTCGATTTTGAAGTGTGCCTGGGCACTCTTTATTCTTACATTTCTGGAAGCGACACTTCCTCGTAGCGGTCTGCTCAACACGCCCCCCGTTGTGCGGCATGGCCGGCCGGCAGCAGTTCCCAGCAGCATTGCCGCTCTTCTTTTTAATCTTTAACTAAAAATCAAATAACTAATGACGAAGATTTTCAAACACAGTTGGTTTTTCTCGTAGCAAACGCACATTTGGACACAATGCCTCTCAATCAACCGATCTACTAGCTTCAAAACTAAACAAACCATTCAACTTAATCTAATCACGTAGTAGTAGATAACACTTCATCATAGTAAAGCATAGCAAAACCATAGGAGCGTTCAAAATTTCAAAATTCAAATTTTTGTGGGGATATAAACTCGTACCGGACGCCGCGCGCTACGCGTTGCAAGTCTCAGTTTTTATACTATCAAGCAGCGAGCTGAACGAGAGCTCTGAGGATTGACAAGAGCCGCGAGGAAAGAAAGAAAGAACGAAGCAAAGAAGGAAAGAAGGAAAGAAGGAAGGACAGCAGCTTTGGAAGCGAGGGACGTTGGCGCAAGGAGGCTGGCTCAAAGCAGCACCCTTTGGCGCCTTGAATCTCGCGTATTGGACTCTCGCGACGTGGATCCTCCCGGGAAGCTGCGAGATGGACGAGTCGTACTGCTTGAATCTGTGCTCGGGGCTCGGCGCGTTCTAGTGAGTTTGAAAATAATGCGATTGGCGGAAAGTTGGGGGTTGGGAATGGGGAACTGACGTGTTTGATACGATGCTGGCGCGGGGATTGTGCGACTGTGTGCTTTGAGATAGCTCGGGGAAGAATGGGGCGCAGCACTTTGTGAGGAATGACCAAAAGTGCGTCAAATCGCTTAAGAGGATTCGCAAGGAGATCAACGCCGACACCAAGGAGGAAAAGAATGACGCGCTCATTCTTTTTGGGGATATCGGGATTTTGAAGAATTACCTCGTTCCGCTCGCATTAGACTATGGTGCAAGCGACGAGAAGATGCTCGCAGAGGTCGCAAAGATTGTTGTACAACTGACTATGCCTATCGGCCCTGCCGATGCCAAGAACAGCACGAAGCGCCTGCAGCACTTGCGAATGTTCAAAGCAGAGTTTATGGGCAAGGGTATTCTGCTCGCATTTTTGCAACTCGTGGAGCGGCCACTTTCCACTGGTATGCTCTCCAAGCGCCCAGAAGACAAGCTGGTCATCGAACTCATTCTGTGGCTGCTTCGAAACCTTCTTGCTGTGCCTGACATGGCCCAGTCTCAGGGCGGTGGGTCAACGAAAAACGCGCACCTTGTGAATCTTCATGAGGGTTTTCTGACCATGCTGGACACTGAAGGAATTCTTGACGTTCTCATCTTTCTTGGCGAGTACGTGAGTACGGAAAAGAACAGGGAGTGGAACCTGACATTGCTGGAGATATTCTACCACATCTTCCGCGGTACAACCACCGATGACCTCTTTGTCAAGGAGAACACCACCAACACGTCTAGCGTGTCAAACAACGACGACGAACAAGGCACTTCGTTGAAGTCGCGGTCAGCCAACATGAATCGTCTTCGCGAAGCGAGTCGAGGAAATGATGATCAGCTTGCCACAATGTTGCTCAACTCCCATGCAAAGCGCATCCAGGCGGCGAGATCAATGTCCTCTCGCCACGCCGGCTTCTCTGGAATGCTCAAGCTGACAGACGGAAAAGGAGACAGCAAAGACGCTGTTCGGGGTTTGGCCAAGCACGCATTTGCGGCTCACGAAATGCGTGGGAAATCAAACGTGGACGACATCTCCTCATCCAAACAAATCAACAAGACACACTCGAGGAAGAAAGAATTGCTAGAAACTAAGCAGCAACAGATGCAACAAGAGCTCATCCTGGGCTACAAGCAAAACCTTAGCCAGGGCAAGAGTCGGAAATTTCGGTTGATGCAACACAATTTTTGCAGCAAATTCCTCGAAAAGTGCTATCGACCACTTTTAGGATCTTTGAAAGTGGAGTTCGATAGAAACGGTGTTTTGGCGACTGATAAGATCCAATTCATGTGGTTGATTGCTCTCTGCACTGGATTTGAGCGCGTTCGCGTCCAGAAGGCGGGGACCGCGAGTGTGCACAAGTGGCACGAATCACCAGTGCGCCGCACGTTGGACAAATGGTCTTTCCGCTTCGTATTTGGCATGTGCGAGGCGTACGAGACCGAGAAAAAGTACCGGGATCTGGAAGTTGCTTTCTGGGCTTTGAAAGAGATGACTCACATCCTCCTTGACATGCACGCCAATCAGACTCCTGCGGTCGCAAAGTTAGTTACTGCGCATCGAAACATGATCTTCCACAATCTTGGCGAGCAGTTCCTTGTAATTCCACAGTTTGTCCAGAACTGGAACTCGGCATACCATTCCTGGAATCATCTTTACAATCTTTGCAGTCTGAGCAGCGTTCTCATCAGGACCTACGCGATTCTGGAAGGAGAGCAGGTCGTCATATCGTACAGAGCAAGAGGAACAGCATCCAAGGCCAAACAGGCGAAGAACAACGCCGGTCCGTGGACCGTGGAAGAGAGTTTGGCACTCGCGGAAGCCGTCAAGGCTGGCGGGGCCATCGCGAAAACCTATAGAGGCGCGCTGAAAGACCCCGTGCTTGGACCTGTTTTCGATAAAACACGGACCCACATGGATCTTCACATCCGATGGGAAGAGATCAAGGTGCGAATGAAGGAGCATGATGCCGTTGACGTTGATGAGTTCTTACGGAGCGGAATAGAGCAGCTGCATTATCCTGAAGCCAGCGGTGCCGCTGGAGAAGGCAAGGATGAGTCTGGAGCCGCGGAGGAGCAAAGTGAAGATCTCGCTGAGCGTTTCGTGGACAAGTCTGCCGAGGAAGAAGGTGTAAAGCGATTGTTTGCAAAGCAGGCGGTTCTTCGAAACTTGGTAGAGCTTCTAGACCCGGCTCAGATTCCAGCTTTCGTTGCCGAGAGTAAACGGCGCGAGTTGCATGAACACATGTTGTTCCCCATTTTGCAATATGCGCACGTGATGCGTCGAAGCGCCTGGCACATCACTTTCTTTGTAATTTTCTCGCGATTTCTGGAAGCCTACTCTGAACAAGAACGCCCTGACCTAATTCCACTTGTCAAGGACATTGTAGGTGAATTCTGCTTGCTAGCTAAGCGGAATCCTGTGGCGTACATCGAGTTGTTGCTCTGGCGGAGCCATACAGAGACCAAGTTTATGATGAACAACTATGATGATCGAAGCCGAGAGGAGGTTGAATACGATGAGCGCCGCTACAACGAAGACGAACTGGAAGAAGACGGATCTGATATAGATAAAGCCTCTGGCAAAAGAGACAAACGCGGGGATAGGAAGAAGGTGGACCACAAAGGGAGCAAGAAAAGGCCACGCCGTGAGCGTGCGAAAGATGAAGATGATGAAGATGATGAAGATGATGATGAAGAAGAGGCGGACCTGGACAACATTGGGCTCAGCGGCACGGTCAAGAGGACGACGACGGCACACAATATTTCGCCCAAGCGTACAAACCCTTTCACCCCTGGCGAGACGATTTCTCTCATCGAGGCTTGCGAAACCCTTCTGGTAATGAAGCCTGGAGCAACGCAGGCTGATGTGATTCTCTACTTGGAGCAGGAGGTCGGGAAACCTGAGATCACAATCGACGACATCAAGTATGTTCTCGCGCGCGCCAGAGTCCTTCCAAAGAATGTTGATCAAGGCTCATCAATCACGAGTTGGATTGCTAACGAGGCGTCACCTAAAAGATCTGAACTTAGGAGGCTCATACAAAGGGTCATTGACACAGCAGATCTTCCAGGGCTTCGCTGGGCTTGCTTCACCATTGAAGCTGGAGCAGATATTCTTATTCCAGCAACGGAGGAACAATTTGGCTGGTTGGAGAACCCTGCTCTATGCGGTGTTCTGGCTCTTGGAGGATTCTCACAAGATCCTGTGTCTGGGTACTGGAAAATCTCGCCGGAGAATGGCCAGTTTGTACGAGATGGGTCGTTGAACCTTCTTGTAACTGAAGTTCTCACCTCCGACTACCACGTCACGTCGGTTCAGGAGCCAGTAGATGATGCGGCCCCCGAAAAGGCCGCGCTCTTGCCATATGATGCAAATTGGGAAGTGTTGGCTTAACTTTAACCTGGGACGTATCTCTTTCTCCAGGCTAAGCTACCTCTTTTTTTGGTTTTTTTGGAGGTTCCACTGTGGGTCCCAAGTAATCTTTTGATGAAAAAGTTCGTTGGCAGCGTGTAGTTATTTGTGCACCTGAAGAGCAAGCAATATAATTTTTTCTGGTATCTTTTCTCAAAAAATCTTTAACAAACAGATCATGTCTCTTATTCTTTCCGTTTCAGCTCCTCAGGTTTCGGAATTGGTTTTCCTTGAATGATGAGGCGGATTTGGTCAGACGTCAGGCTCTCATTTTCCAACAGTGCCTTGGCGAGGCGGTGCAGCTCCTTTTTGTGGGATGTCAAAAGCTTGCGGGCACGGTCGTACGAATCGTTGAGTATTCTGCGAACCTCCTGATCAATTTGCTCACGGGTTTCATCACTAATTGGCTGTTTGTCTCTCCCGTCACGTGGAGCGAACATGATTCCTACCTTATCGCTGCCCATTCCGTAGCGCTCGACCATTCCACGGGCAATCTGAGTCGCTTTCTGAATATCGGAAGATGCGCCGCTGGTGACATTGTCCTCCCCAAACATAATCTCCTCCGCAACACGTCCGCCCATACACACGTCGAGCTCAGCCAACATTTGCCTCTTTGTGCGTTGCAGCATGTCTTGCTCTTCGGGGAGCTGGTGGACCATGCCAAGTGCTTGGCCGCGGGGCATAATGGTTGCTTTGTGAATCGGCATCGCGCCTTTGGTGTGAATGGCCACCAGAGCGTGCCCGCCTTCGTGGTATGCGGTAACCTCTCTGACCTCCTTTGGAATTATTGCGGATTTTCTCTCTGCGCCCATAAGCACCTTATCTTTGGCATATTCAAGGTCCACGAGGGAAATCATCTCTTGGCCGGAAGTGGAGGCTCTGAGCGCAGCGATGTTTACCAGGTTGGCCAGGTCTGCGCCAGATGCGCCAGGTGTGCCCCTTGCGATAACGTCAACATCAACATTGGTGGCGATGGGGACCTTGCTTAAGTAGAGCTCCAGGATCTGCTTTCGATCGTGTAAGTCGGGTAGCGGGACTACCACATTTCTGTCAAACCGGCCAGGGCGAACGAGAGCAGGGTCGAGCATTTCTGGAAAGTTGGTTGCTCCGATGATGATCACTCCCTCGGTTTCCTTGAATCCGTCCAACTCTACGAGCAGCTGGTTGAGGGTCATTTTCAGTGCTTGCTGCTCCTTGAGCGCTCTGGTCGAGCCGATAGCGTCGATTTCGTCGATAAATACGATGCACGGAGCTGTCTTCTTGGCAGCATCGAACAGGTCGCGAACCCTGCGGGCGCCGACCCCGACGTACATCTCCTCAAACTCAGAGCCAGACGCGTAAAAGAACGGCGTCCCGGCTTCTCCGGCAATTGCCTTGGCAAGGAGAGTTTTCCCGGTTCCTGGGGGACCAGTGAGAAGCACACCCTTCGGCAGCTTGCCCCCGAGTCTGGTGAACTTGGTCGGATCCCTAAGGTACGCGACGATCTCCTTGAGCTCCTCTTTCGCCTCCGTCGCACCCATGACATCCTTGAACGTCTTCCCGGACTCCTCCATCACGGGCTTGACCTCATTGGTCAGCCCAAGACCTCGCGGCATCCCCTTGCCCTCCATGAACATGTTGAAACCCGTGAGCACCACAAAGCCGAACGCCAGTAGGCGCACCGTGCGCCACAGCTGTGTTTTCATCCCGCCTTCCACCATCTGCACGTACACCGGGTTCGCCTCCGACGACGCCCCTGCGAACCCGCTCTGCCCCCCTGTGTACGCTGCGCCTCCCATCATCCCTGCCGACCCGAACGCCCCGCCTGCAGACCCAAGCGCCCCGCCGTGAAAACCGCTTCCCCAGCCTCCGTACCCGCCGCCGCTGCCGCCTGCCGCGTTCGCATACGCGGGCGCGTGGGCGGTGCCAAAGTAGCCCCCCCATTGCTGCGCAGAGCTAGCGTCCGCGGACAGTCGAGCGGCATTCGCGGCTGCGGCGCCTTCCGCGGCGTAGCTGCGCAGCACGTCCGGCATGGACGCCTGGTCGATGCGCCCCGTGCTCACCATGGCCTTCAGGTACTCCTTGAACACGGCGTCGTTGCTCGCGAAGCGCCCGCTCTCCACGCGCTGCATCACTATCTGCGGCGAGATGCGCCCCACCTCGCGCAGGAACCGCGCCTGCGCGCCAGCGTCCGCCACGCGCATGTTCGCCTCGTCCTCCAGCCGCTCCAGCCGCCCGCGCGCGCGCGAGCCCGTGCTCTGCGCCCTGGAGAGTCCCGCGCGATGCACAAGGGGTGCGCGCTGCGGTGCGTGCGGGCGAGGAGTGTACGCGCGCACCACCGCCGCCACCGCCGCGGACCGCCCGTGGCGGTGTTGGTGTTGCTGCAGACGCCACATTGACTTGCCGCTCACGGGTCCGCACGGGCGCTCTTACGTTGCAGCTACGTGCAGCTGTGGGGGATTCGGGGAGGTGAGGTCCCCAGCGCGTACCCTGGATCCTCCTGGACTACTGGGTCTGCCGCAAAGGCCGCACAAACGCACGATTCGCCGATATCTCCGACTAACTTCTGGCGTTTGCCCCGTGCCCCTCACGTGCCCGTCCTGTCTGCCTGTCTGCCTGTCTGCCTGTCTGCCTGTCTGCTGGCCCGCCTGCGCGTGCGTCCCCGTCTGGTCGGCGAATTCGGAAAATTCGGCGAATTCGGCGAATTTGAAGCTCTGGCGCTTGCTCGCAAATTCTCCGAGAACCTTTTCTTTTTCCTTTTTCTTTTTTGTTTGCTAAACTCTATACTTTGACAGGCAAGAGATAGCGGCCTTCGCTCTCTTGCTCTCTTGTTCTCTTGCTCTCTTGCTCTCTTGCTCCCTTGCCCCCTCCTTTCACCGGTCCCTAGCGCGAGGTTTATGTGTTAACCTAGGACCGCGTAGGAAGTAGCCCCGGTCCTCGGACGCGCGAGGATCCTCACGCGTACGCAGAGTGCTACGGGACGGAAGTAGCCGCGTTAGCTTCCGTAGCCGAGGGTTAAGGTTCGCTAGAGGGCATGATGGCTGGGAGACGTCCGTGGTGTTAGTGCGCTCGTTAGGGTATGTGGTAGAGGAGGAGTAGGAGGGGTTAGGGCGGCGAGGAGGAAAGGGTGTGAGAAAACTCCAGAACAATTGTTAGGCTAGGTGGGAAAGGTTGGGTTCTTGGGTTCTCGCTTGGAGAACCGAAGCTTGACCCTTAATCTCAGATGCGAGCAGAACATCGTGTAGAAGAAGAAGAAGAAGACCAGGGAACGGGCTGAAACGTCGGAGGACATGGGGGTTGATGGTGGTAGCGAAATCAAAAAGAGAAGGAAATGACGCTTCCTGATTATTGAACTCAGGCCGACTGTGAGTTTTCCTTTCTGAATTCTGCAATCATAGTGGTAAACAAGAAACTAAACTCTAGTCGATATGGCTGAGAAGAGAGGACTGGGGGTGGAAACTAGAAGGCGCAAATATCATCATTTACTCGGAAAGATATCCTTTGGACACCTGGAAACTTTTCGGGGATAGTTAGAGTCACTTTTTTAAAACTGAGTACTGCCTGGCACAGGTTTTCCCCTAGACTGCTGGTCGTCTAAATAAATAAGGTCATGCCTGCTTAGCTTTCATTCCATCACAGGGATACCACCTCACGAGTTTGCGGAGATCGTCCTTCTCGTCCTCTGGGAACAGTCGTTGGAGAATCACTTCAGCAATAGACTTGGGGTTGTCAATTTGGGACCAAATGTCGCCGGCAAATCGGGGCAGTTTGCGCTTGTGTTTTACTTTCAGCACCTCGTCCATTATGATGAGGGCAAAGTCATCTTTTCGCCTTTGGTCGCTTGCGTAGTCATACTCCAAAGCGCACGAATTGTCGCCTTCGCGCCACTTCACTTGATACGGCGTAGTGAGACAACATACAAATACATGACTCTCCTCGATACCCCTAGATATGCAGCGATCCACATTGCCTTTCATCTCCTTGTCGTCTACCCAACAAAAAAGGCCATACTCGCGCTCCAGTATTTCCTTCAGCTCAACGACTCTGTCGTGAGTTGACACGGGCTTTCTTTCTTCATCCCAGCTGTGCGAGAGGAATGCGTCAAATTTAGGTCTTACCCACCTTGATATCAGCCTCAACACAACAGATGCATACCTTCCAACATCCGCCATGCGGCACCAATCTTCACTCCACGTCTTTTTCAGCTGTCCTTGAACTTCTCGGAGGTCCTTGATTAAAGGATCTTCCGGATGCAATTCTTCGATTTCTGCGGCAGGGTCTCTCCTGGTTCTCACAAGTAACAAGTTCCAATACTCTTGCACGGACTGAAAGTAGTCGCAAGATCGCTTGTCCGTCCGATATTGTTGATGGGAAAATAAACGGTTCACATCACGCCAAAAGTCGTAAGGATCGCAGTCAATGACCTCGTCAGGAGACAAACCTGGAGTCATTTGTGGAGTAATGTCTTTGACCCGCTTTGGTTGAGAGAAATCATCAATGTTCATTTTGTGCTCGACTAGTCCAGCAACTTCCTGGGCCACCACATCCTTCTCTTGCGCGCTTTGTGCTCGTTTGATAGCTTTGATGGAGACACTGAATGACTCGTCCGCGCTGAGGGCTTGTTGCTCAAATGGCACAGAGAGGAAGGAACTTTGCATCAATAGTTGCATTTCCGAAATAAGAAGCTCGAAGGTGCTCTCCAATCGCTCTGTTTGCTCGGAGGCAGAGCAGGACAGATCCACGTGCCCAGTACCATCGCCGCTCTTCACCTCGCGAAGTATGACTGAGATCGGGGCAGAGCTGTCTTCGAACTCAACTTTCCCTTCCACAATGCCTTCCTGGAGGGAGTCAAACTGGCAATATCGGTGACATCTTGACACGAAACGAAAGAAGAGACCGTGCGGAAGGAAGGCGTAAAACATGAAACGCTGCTTATAGCTTTTGATGGACGGGCTGTTGAAAGACCTTAGTCTTCTGGAGACAGACTTGGACATTCGGCGTACGAGTGAATTTTTAGAGCTCGCCCCCAGGCGCACAGATGGCCTCACTCCCTCTTTGATGAGACCACTTCGCAGAAACAACGGCACCATAAATTCCTCCGATTCTGCGCTCCCAGAAGAAACCGAGACCCGATGAAGAATATTAAACTGCTCGAGAAGGGCGAGGCATACGTCAAACCTCGCTTGTCCGTCTGTCGTTTTCGCACCAAGCTCATTCCAAACAGGAAATAGCTGCAATAGCCGTCGGTCTAATATACACTTTGATGACAACTTATCCTGCAGAGTTGCTAGTGTCTGCGGGTCAATACGCCCCAAAGAGTTCGTGTAGTCTTTGTCATACAATGCGCCGCGTTGCAAAGTGGCTTCCTCCCTTCTTTCGAAAAGATCGTGACGAAAAATCGAGGCGACAAGTTCCACGGCCCATGCTGGGTTCGTAAACACAACGTTTTTTAGAGATGCACTCTTCTCGTACCACAAAATGATTCCAAAGTCTCGAAACAGGCGAAGGGCCAGGAAGAAAAGTTGCTCTTCCTTGCCATCTTCTCGATTGAAGCCACAGCTTTCGCGCAGTGTTGAAAGGGGGACCAGAGGCTCATTGCGCTCACTAAAGTTCAGTATAACCTCACGCACATCTTCAACCTCCGCGGGCACACGAATTACGAGACCTTTATCTGGGTTGGTGGCGACTTCTTGCAAGAAATCGTGCACTTTGCGTACGCCATCACCAGATGACACTTCTGTGCCACTCACCACAAAGTATTTCGGATCTGTAAATTCGAGACGATCCTCCAAATCCATCATGTTTCCTGTGTGTTTGCCCACCAAGTCACGCAAACGCTTTATAAGCTCCTCAACACGTCGGATTATGTCTTCCATTTTGAGCTTTGCATCCCCTTTGCTCCCAAGAACGTCCTGTTTCGTGCCGACTAGGTCACATTTGGTTCCGACAATTACGACTTTAGGGCGTTTCAGCTGAACTTGAATAGCCCTGAGCCATTGGCCTGCGCAGGCCTCAAAGGATTCCTCAGAGTTGGGGTCGTATTTGCAAAGATCAACGACGAGCATTACCAAGGAGTTATTGGAGACGAAGAGCGTGTGAGTCATGTAGTACTCCTCTTGACCTCCAAAATCCCACAACGTGACCCGACCAGTTTTGCCGTCCTCTGTCGCGTATTCAAGAGGGTGAATCTCAACTCCGATAGTAGCTCGACTATTTGAATCGGAAGGAGTTGGACGGGCAAACAAGCCGCCTTTTTCCAAAGATTGTGTAAGGCTTGTCTTGCCAGCTCCAGCAGGACCGACCACCAGCACTTTGATCTGCCCTGTCTTAGTGGATGCATAAACAATGTTGCGCAAGTATGTCGTTGTATTTATTGCACTCCTCGTCGAGTCTAGCTCGAGTGTCTCTATTGGAACTTGTTGTGGTGCCCAATTGTAAAGCCGTGCTTCTTCTCCATGGGTCTGACCGGCCTTGACCCGCGCATCGCTGTAAGGCAGTCCTTCCACCTTAAAACGGCCACATGCTGCGAGGTACACCTGAGATGGTAACTTGAAATCGTTTTCTGCGAGGCTGCGAAGGAGAGAATCGAGCACGTCAGTCAAAATTGAGAACATTCCAGGTTCAGCGAGGTGCTCAACCACAAGCCATCCCTAGCAACTCACTTGAGCGAACCCAGCGAGCTATTATTCTTGAGCGCTTCAGCAAGCGAGGTTGCCCCTTTGTCATCAATTCGGTTTGTCTCAAGACTGTGGAAATTCAGAAACGAGCATGTCAGTTAGATCAAAAAGAGTTTCAAGGTGGAAGTTAAACGAAGTACCAAACTCTTTCACCAAACCGCGTCAACAGTGCACTTACTTCAATGAAGCTAACATAGTGTTGTTCTTCAACGCGCGCCCGATCGCCGATGCTCCTTTAGCGCCAATATCATTCCTCCCAAGACTGTGAAACGATTGTGTCAGTCAAATAAAGGGCGAGTCTTTCACGAAACGCTCGCAACCTTGCCAAAGCAACTTACTTGAGCTCAGTCAGCACGTCGTTCACCTTGAGCGCCTTCGCAAGCAAGCTTGTTCCTTCATCACCGATTTTGTTTCGAAAAAGGCTGTAAATAAGACAGCGACGAGCGTGTCAGAATTTTCTAATCTTGGGGATGTGCTGAAATGGACCCAAACACAGCATCCTGCAACCATCGCTAAAGCAACTTACTCGAGCGTTTTCAGGGTTTTGTCAACCTTGAGAACTTCGGCAAGCCAAGAGGCTCCTGCAGAACCAATATCGTTCCTACGAATACTGTGAGAAGACAAAAGCGAGCGTGTCAGTCAAAATTGAAGAGTTCAAGTTTAACGAATGCTAGCCTGCACGTTTCGGACGACCTTCGCGACCGTAGACAAACTTTCCAAGACCCAACTTACCTAAGTGCGGTGAGCGTTGTATTCTGCCACAGCAGCTTGGCCGCGATGGTTTTTACTCCTTCGTCTCCAAGCTTGCAATCCGGAAGAAATCTGCGCTCAAGCAAAGTGAGAAAAAAATCCAATCGAGCGCTTCCTTCTCAGAGTTGAACTTACTCCACCTCTTCTTCGCCCCTGTCAATCGCGCTGAGCCCATCCTCAAGAGTCTTCACACTGAGCCAAACCATCTTGCAAACGACGCTTCTCTCTCCTGTATCGCACAGCTGCCGTGGAATACTCCAAGTCCTCAATCGCCCGCTTTGTTGTTCTCGCAAAGTTCAGTGTCTGCTTTAGCTCTGTTCGCTCCCTTGTTATCTTCCCTTATCTTCCTCTCTTTCTCCCTTTTGCTCGCTTCACAACATACAGATGCTTTAGTTGCCCCGTTTTCAGGTTCAAGTTCGAGCTACTGGCTAATCATAGCTACGGACATCCTTTCAAAAAAACGGGTGCACGGACTGTAGATACTGGTATTGTACTCACTGTGAATGTCTCCAATACTGCACACATCTTCCATGACCAACGCCAACTCCACACAGTTCAGGTTCATCAGGAGTGAGGAGGGTAAGTGAATATTGTGGAGCTTGTTGTTTGTTTTTTGCTCTCCCCCTCCTCTCATCGGGTTTACTGACCATGTGTCGCTTCCTACCTTTGGCGATCGAAGGGGCAACGGAGAGCAGCTCTTTTTCTTGTGTGTGTGAGTGCGGGCAACCCGTGGCAACCCGCCCGGACAGGACACTATAGGATGAAGAGATAAAGCCTTGAGAGCAGGCAAGACAACGTGCAAGTTTCGCAACCTGAAGTTTATGGGTTTTGTACGGGTAAGTGCTGTGAAACATTGTGAAACTCTCATACTACCACATGAGCTCGCTACTCACTCGATTAAAGATGGCGTGTACTAGTGCTGATGCCTCTGAACGAACCTACCAATCTTCATTATCACTCACTCACTTCACTTACACTCACGCTCACATAGACAGTGTCAGCGCAAGCAAGTTGTTGCTATTTCTGAGAGCAGAGAGCTAGACTCGTGCACACATTTGGAAATACTGGATTCAGATTCACATACTAACAAGGCCTCTCTTTTGGCACAATAAATGCGCGTTGACTGTGAGTCAGCGTCGAAAGGAATCAAAGACACGCAAAAGGAAGGAACTAAAGAAAATGTTAAGAATGTTAAGTTAAAGGTTGGCGCAGGTGGGCGCGGGAATTTTGCGAACACCAGTTACGCCAGCATAGAGATACTGGTACTAGTGCCTACACACCTCTAGCTAGATCGTTTGTTTGCATGTTCGTTTGTTGAGGACGGAGTAAGTTACTGACCGTCATCTTTTACTCTAACAGAGTACTTACTATTTATGAGATGCTTACTCACTTCTGATACGCTTCTGGTTAGTGCCGTAACTAAGAGTACTGAGCCGTACGGGAATAGTCGTTCGGAAACACAATACGGGTACCCACCTTCCGATAGGGGTTGTTTACTACGCTCGTAACACTCGTAGCCTTGTAGCCTCACCTCACCTTCCCTTCCCATGCACTAGCTAGTACTCACTGTCAGTAGACATGAGAGTCATGAGCACCCCACCTTCCGATAGGGTTTGTTTACGCTCTCACTTCGTGGCTTCACTTAAAGTCATGAGAGAGCGCAATGAGAAGCGGAACCCACTCAGACTTTGTCAGACAGTACGGAATAAGAAGGTTAAGTATGTTTGGCAATGTTTGGCAATGTGAAGGATGGCGAAGGTGCAAATGTTAGATGGTGAGACAGGTTTTGGCGTGTTTCAAGGGCGATGGCTGCGATGGCGCTGATTCCGTCTAAGCTACGACTACCCTGCACAGCGTAGCGTTTTTGGGGTTCCACCGCAGCTAGTGCATGTTGCGACCTGGACAGCTATATGCACATCTCACAGTGGATAGAAGCACGAAGAGCACCGGATCAGGCAGAACCACAACGTACCTTGCAGCAGCGATCGCAGTGAGTGGAGCGCGACAAGGTTGCGAGCGAGAGCGGAAACGAGCCCTATTAGAAGGCGGAGGGTGGTTTTGAACAGTGCCAAGAGAGCAAGTCTTTGAAGCAAGCGTTGGAGAAGGCGACGACTGCCAAAAATAAAATAGCTTCTCGCTAATCGACTGTCAGAGTAGGCAAATTATCTGATCGGGCAAAGTGAAGTGGCCAAACAGACAGAAGGGAGACCAGAGGCTGGACATCAAGCGAGCTGGCCCGGTAAGAGAGAGCGAATGGGTGAAGCGCGTGCCGTGAAGGTTTTCTTGTCGCACAGCCGTGCGTCTAGCGCCGTTGCAAAGCAGCTCTGCAATCTGCTCGCATCGGAAGAGCATGGCTTGAACGTCTCTGCGTCCTTTGAGTTCAACGAGCCCAAAACAAATGGCAATGGCAAGCGCAAGTCGTTGGCTAGGTTAAGCGGGAGGAAAGACAAGACGGACCGGGCAGGCACGGTAGCCACAGCTGACATGGTATTTGTGCTCATCGATGAAGAGTACAACCAATGTATCGGTGGAGGAGAGGCATCGTCCAAGACGCAAAGCAATACCTGCCGGAGCGAGTTTGACCTGGCGCTGCGAGAGAAGGGAACCTGGCGGATGATGCCGGTGGTCACAGATGCTGCGATGATAAACCAAGGCAACTGGAGTCCTCAACTCAATATGGAGCTTGGAGACATGCTGTACATCAATGCGACAAGTGGAAAACACTCTGACGTCGCCAACGAGATGGCCGCTCGGCTTGCGTCCCGCCTTGGATCCGACCGCAAACAAACCTGGGACGTGTACCTGTCGCACGACTGGGGGAAAGGCGGCCTAAATCACGCAAAAGTCGCATCTATCGCCTTGCAACTCGAGAAACTGGGTCTGCACGTGTGGGTGGACTTCGGAGAGAATGGGAGAGGAGAGATGGCGAAAGGGGTGACTATAGGCCAGACTATAGCCGACGGTATTAAGAACTCCCACTTCGTTGTCGTTTGTGTGACAAAGAATTACAGCAGCAAGGTTGACATGGACTGGAATGGCATCAAGACGAGCGACACCTGCCTCCGCGAATTCAACGGAACAATGATGGAGAAAGGCATCACTGGAATGATTCCGCTGGTGATGGAGCCAGAGATGAAGGACAAGGCGCAATGGGGAGCCCGGCTCAAGATGGACATTGGTGATCTCCAAGTCGTGGACGGATGCCACGACAAGAACGACCTGGAGCGAATGAAAGACATCGCTCAGCAGTTAAAAGACTATGTGGAGAAGAAGCGTCATGACAAGTACTATGGACTGAGTTCTTCGGGCAGATCACGTGTCAATTTGTTTCGAGTACAACTCGCAAACCCCGTGAGAGAAGCCATGTCAAGGGCAAAGGAGTTTGCACCTGGTACGCGGCAATGGATCCTGAACGCGGTCTATCAATGGTACGCAAGACCGGAGGACGAGTGGACAAGGGCTTTTGCACTTTTAGGCGGTCCTGGTACTGGCAAATCCACCCTGGCAGCAGAGGTGGCGAGGCGTGGTGGGTTGTATGATGGAAAAATCGAGTCGCTGCTGGCCACCGGAGACCAACGCAAGCCTTCTATGGTCCAGCGCATGTCTCGGCATTTGCCTTTGCGACCAAGTGAGGTGAGGCAAGACGGAAAGGTCCATGTTGGGGCCATTCACTCCTTCAAACATGACGACTCCAGAACGAGTGACCTGCTCCAAGTATTCAAATCCATCGCCAACCAACTGAGTCGCGTCATTCCTGGCTTCGAGAAGGAGTTGACCACCAGTATTGAGGAGCTTGCAACGGCTGAGGATGGCACGTCAGACTCAGGTAAAATGTTGACCAAGCTGAGCAAAATGTCAATCCCCGAAGCCTTTCAAGTTTTGATTGCTACGCCATGCAGCAGAGTCTCCGATCCGCGCGTCCGAATTCTAGTCATCTTTGATGGTCTGGACGAATGCAAGGAAGATTCTCTGATAACGTTCTTCAATGTCATCCACAATAATTGGGTGAAGAAGACACCAACGTGGCTTGGGCTCATGCTCACCTCCCGTCCAGAAAGCTTCATTCCCGACAAGCTGAAAAACTTCAACCCAACCATAATCGACGCGGAGGTGACCAAGAATGACCAAGATATGGCTGCGTACTTCCGGAACCGCTTGTCCGGCATAGTCCAGGAATCCGAGATGAAGCCAGTCGTCGACGAGCTGGTCAAACGCTCGGGAGGCAACTTCGTCTACACACGCTTCTTGGAAGACATGCTCGCAAACACGAAATCCTTGTCCTTGGAGGCTCTGCAAGATTACAGTCTCTTCCCATCTGGGTTAGCAGAATTGTACGCAGAGTATTACTACCGTCTGTACTACAAACTCGGGGACAAGTTGTACAGGGAGCTGCTTTCGCTCATGGTGGTAGCTCGCGAGCCTTTGCCAGAGTCGCTGGTGCGCAAAGTGCTCGACAAATATGCCTCAATTGGTGTATATGACGGCGATGATGATGATGATGAGGAGGAGGAGCGAATTGCGGCCACGAACATGTTGCTCGGAAAGGCAAAGAACATGCTCTACTTGAGTCCGGATGGACGCCTGCAGTTCGTGCACAGGTCCATGAGAGATTGGCTTGTGGACGATCTTGATGGCAAGCCAGAGTACCTCGTGTTCAACGACCTTGGCCCCGCGTTTGACAAAATGGCTGACTTGCTTCTCGAGCAAGAGAGCGACTCCTATTCCCTTCGATACTTGCTCTTTCATCTGTGCAAGGTCAAAAGGTTTGCCGTAGCCAACCAACACTTGCTGGAGTTTGAGTGGCTCTTGCGCGCACTGTCGAGCGGCGCCCAAGCGAGCCAGCTGGTGGCGGACATGGATGAAGGGTGCCCTACAGAGAAGCGCGATCGGAATGCGGATGACGTGCTTCGGGTTCTCGACATGGCCGCAAACATCCTGGCTCGCGACCCGCTCGAGCTGGCCTCCCAGCTGTGGGGCCGGCTTCCGCGCGACCATGTGATGCTCGAACGAGACTTTGAGGACGCGATGCCAAAGCCGTGGCTCAAGTTTCTCCAGCCCACACTCACGCCTGCGCGGTCCGCTCTTCGCAAGGTGCTCGTCGGACACACTAGCTATGTGAATAGCGTGGCCATCGACGGGGACAGGGTTGTGAGCGGCAGTGATGACAAGATGGCGCGCTTGTGGAGTGCCAAGGACGGCGCGCTGATTCTCATCCTGAAGGGACACAAATCTTATGTAACGTGTGTGGCCATTGACGGGGACAGGGTCGTGACCGGCAGTTGGGACAAGACGGTGCGCGTGTGGAATGCCAAGGACGGCGCGCTGCTTCACACTCTGGAGGGGCACATGTCATTTGTGACTAGTGTGGCTATCGAAGGGGACAGGATTGTGAGCGGTAGTGATGACGAGACGGTGCGCGTGTGGAGTGCCAAGGACGGCGCGCTGCTTCACACTCTGGAGGGACACACCTCGGATGTACAGAGTGTTGCCATCGGCGGGAACATGATTGTGAGCGGCAGTAAGGACGAGACGGTGCGCGTGTGGAGTGCCAAAGACGGCGCGCTGCTTCACACTCTAGAGGGACACACCTCTAGTGTATCGAGCGTGGCCATCGACGGAAGCAGAATTGTGAGCGGCAGTTGGGACAAGACGGTGCGCGTGTGGAGTGCCAAGGACGGCGCGCTCCTTCACACTCTGAAGGGACATACTGATCATGTGAGTAGCGTGGCCCTCGACGGGGACAGGATTGTGAGCGGCAGTAGTGACAAGATGGTGCGCCTGTGGAGTGCCAAGTACGGCGCGCTGCTTCACACTCTGGAGGGGCACACTAAAGAAGTAACTGGCGTGGCCATCGACGGTGGCAGGATTGTGAGCGGCAGTTGGGAGAACATGACGCGCGTGTGGAGTACCGAGGACGGCGCGCTGCTTCACACTCTGGAGGGACACACCTCGGATGTACAGAGTGTTGCCATCGACGGGGGCAGGATTGTGAGCGGCAGTAAGGACGAGACGGTGCGCGTGTGGTGTGCCAAGGACGGCGCGCTGCTTCACACTCTGGAGGGACACTCTGGTTCAGTGAATAGCGTGGCCATCGACGGGGACAGGATTGTGAGCGGCAGTGATGACAAGACGGTGCGCGTGTGGAGTGCCAAGGACGGCGCACTGCTTAACACTCTCAAGGGACACACTCGACCTGTGAGTAGCGTGGCCATCGACGGGGACAGGATTGTGAGCGTCGATCGGAGAGGATCGACGCTTGTGTGGAGCGCAAGTACCGGCAAGCCGCTTGTCGGTGGCAAGACCAGCGCGCGGACCTCGTTGCGTGGTTCTAGCACTGAGTATAACATCAGTGGCAACCAAATTTCGCTTGATAACTTAGTTGGTATATCATTAGACAGTCCCATTTCAGGTGAATGCCACAACTCGGACACAGTGGTTGTTCGGAGTGGAAACGTGGTGCACATTTGTCGTGTATGCGAAGGCAGGGCCAAATAGCCATAGTCCTAGAAATTTGGAGTATGGTAATCTTCAAGCGTTGCAAAAAAGGTTGGGGTGAACGGAGAGGAGGGCAAATGATTTTTGTGGGGGCGTATGGAACAGAATTTAACTACGAAAATGTGGGTGGGAAAGAGGTGGACGCGAAGCGAAAAGGTTCCCTAGGGAAGCGCGAAGAAGTTCGAAAGCACGAGAGACAAAGAAACAGTCTCTTCCGCTGGAGTGCTTGATTAAGATTTTGCTTTGCTTTATGCCGCAGAGCCCATCCAAAAGTTAAAGCTTGCGTAAAGATCCCGTTTGGCCATGCACATTAAATAAAATACGTAATTTAAATGAAGAAATGAAAGAGTGGTTCACTCTTATCAGATTTGCTCATCAGAACCACAAATCATCCAGATGGAACATGAGGTCCTGAAGGCGGGAGGAGTAAGCACGTGGTCTATGAAAGAGTAACATGAAAAGTATATCCAAATATCACAGGCACAGTGCTCACGAGTCTCCGTGACACACTCAGGGATAATCGCTCGTCTGTGTACGAACTAGATTAGTTTTCAAGGGTAAGAACCGCCCTGGGTCTTATTTCTCTCAGATCTGTATACGGCATGAAAGGCATTGAAATGGCGTGATAACGTTGCAAAGTAATTTCCACACCGACATTGGCTGCGAGACGGAGCTTTCTTGGGTTGCTTGCGAGCAAATGTCGTTTGAGGTAAGTAGGACCATTGAGTCCACCCAGAGCGAATGAATATTCCCACTTGCAGTTCAACATCTTCTTGTCTTTATTTTATATAATTACCTGCGAATCTACTTTTTTCTTTTGAAGTTTACAAAACTTTGCGACTTCTCAGTTGACACTGCAAAAAGAAAGAAGAAAGAGTGGGATTTTCCTCACACTTGCAAACAATTATCGTCCAGCCGCCTAAAGCTTCAACATAAAAAGTAGATGCTATGAGATGGCTCGGCTGCAGAATTCGTAGCCAACAAATAGAGCGCCATTACAAGGAAAGGCACGAAGCGCAGCCGCAGTCCAGCCCCTGAAAAACCCAAGTGTTCCATGCTCCGCCCAGATTCGGGCGATAGTGTTCACTAAGCTTGTACGACTAGGGAGAGTCGAGCGATCAGCTTGCATGTGACTTTTAATAACATCCATTGGAAGACTCACAGTCCACCCCGCAACACCAGCAAGCCCACCCGCCAACACGATTTCAGGCCCATTCATATTCTCTTTGCCGTGGCGCCCAAGCGCTTCGCACATCCATTTACAGATGGTCTCGTACGCACCAAAGAAGGCAAAATTAAAAGGGACATCGCGCGCTACTTGCGCGGGGAGCCCCTTAAATAATGCTCGAGAGCCCCCCTCCTGAACGGTTTTTCTTAAACAGTCAAGCGAGCTCGAGAACGCTTTTGTGGATCCGTGCAATGAAAGCTGCGACTGCATGCGAACTTTGCAAACTTCTGCGGGGCAAATAGCCATTGCGCTGAAGACACCGCTTACCCCGCCGACCACGGCCAGCTCGTTGAGAGTTAACTCAGTCGGCTCTCCTCGTTCGAGTTTATGTAGTACCAGTTGCTTTTTCAGTATGGCGTTTGCTGCAAAGACAACGGAGTTCTCTATGATCGCACTTGTGAGAGCTGGGCTTATGCCTTTGTACAGCGACAGAGGATTCTCATCGCGCACTGTTCGCACGAAGCACTGTGTCATACTACTAAATCGAGATGAATCTGTCTGCAGCCTCACTTTGATCGTGTCAAAAGGCTAGCCGAAGCGACCCATTCGGCGAAACACAGCTTCTGTTAGCGCTCGCGAGCCCACCACCCCTCACCATACTCCAGCTATTCTTTTCCCAACTTACTGCCCCGGCAACTGTACTGCACGCCCCCGCGAACGAACCAGACGCAAGGACCTTCAAAGACTCGGCATCCAGGATCGCAGCTGCCATTTCCCCGTTTCCCAGACAACACAAGACAGGACAGGATCTGCCGCACCAGCGAGTATGCTTTCTTGGAACTGTACTATCCACCGCCCGGACCCGCCCTCCACCGCTGACTGCGAGCACCCAGTTTCCAGCTGCCAAAATCTCCCGACTCGGCACACACGGCCGCCCGGCGCTCTGCACTCGCGGACTCGCGGACTTGCGGACTCGCTCAGTGCAACTACCTGGTATTCACAATCAGCACTCCACGCCTCGCTGCCTCGCTGCCTCGCTGCCTCACCGGTTGGCGTCGGGCTTGTGAGTTTCGCCTTGAGACTTTTGACTTTTGACTTTTGACTTGTGACTTGTGTGTTTTCAGCAGAGCAGAGTTCGGAACACAAGTCGCGGTCGTAAAGGAATGCATTGGTTGCATTGGTTGCTTTGGTTGCAAGAGAGAGCACGTTGAAATAAACAATCTTCCGAGCTGAGACATAGTGAGACCGTCTGGACTTATGTCGGGATCTCATGATCTATTGCCGCTGTTCCCACAGCCCACTTACTGTAGACCACTTAACAAGTATAATGGCCTTTGCACTGACATTGTAGGTGTAAGTGTACAGAGAGTACAGAGTGCCACTGCTTCACTTTAGGCTCCCTAGTAGAGCTTCACCTAGCAGTAGATGATACTCTACTCTACTCTACTCTACTCTACTCTAACTAGCTAGCTACAGTAGTGCAAGTATAAGCTTCTAGCTAGCTAGCTAGATAAAGGACAGTTCTAAACAGGGCGTAGTACCCCTGTTTGGATACTGATTTGGCTGTGGTCAAAAGTTTGTCTCTCCCTTTCTCACAGTCCATACTCTTTCACAGTGAATCTGACCGCATGCAGGGATAGGAGATTGGAAGAGAACGCGAGAAAGAAAGAAGAATAGGAGGGGAGACAGGCTCCCTCGAGCAGAGGTCCTGGGGGTCAGTCAGTAATGAAAGATCAGAGTTCAAAAAACATGATTCAGAAGAAAGTAAATGGGAAACTCGAACAGGGCCTCGCCTACGGTGTGGTGTAGAGAGGATTGTCGCTTGTCCGCCTTTTCTCTTCGGGCGAGTATGCTTGCATGGTGCCTGGGTAGGGTGAGGTTCTAAAACGACGATAAAAGAGAAATGCAAGACCAGCGCCAAGGAATACTGTGCCGCCCACGACAGACGCCACCACAACTCCCGCGCCAGGCCCTTCGGAGGAACTATCGGCTGGTGTCGTCGGCTGTGTAGCGGAGGTAGACTCACACTTTCCCTCCCTCATCACATAAGAGGGTACACAAGATGTGCAGTTAGAGTTAATGTCATATCCCTTGGCGCACGTGTCGCAAGATTGAGAGCTTGACTCGTCAAAATAAGCGTCTTTACCCCGAAATGAAGTAACGCAACGTGTGCAGCCTGATTCAAGTGAAAAGTTATTCTCGCAAACGGTGCAGTTTTCGTTCGCAAAATGTGTGTCCAAGCCGTCGAGTGTCAATGCGCAGGTCGTGCAGTTTGAGCTCAACCCATAGAAATCTTCGCAAGAGCCACACCCAGGGCTGAAGTGCGCAGTCAATCCATCATGTACTGTGACGCACTCAGTGCAATGAGTTTCGATATCATAATTCGACTGGCACGTAGCACATCCGTCGCCCTCAAAATGAGTATCCAGGCCGTTGTATTTGGTGATGCATGATGTGCACCCCGACTCGAAGTCGTAGCTTCCGGAGCAAGTTGTGCAGTGAGATTCATAGTCATAATTTGGTAAGCAGGCTTTGCAATCAGAGTCCAAATCGTAGTAAGTCTTGACCCCATCATAAGTCGCTTCGCAAGACTGGCATTCACTGTCATAGCGATCTTTGCAGGTCGTACACATGCTGTTGATATCGTAGCTCTCCATGCAAGTCTCGCAACCTTCTGCAAAGTATGTTTTTTTGCCGTTCACCTCGGACTTGCAAGATGTACATGATGTGGCGGGGTCGTAGTGCGCGAGGCATCCCATACATGACTCGTGAGGATGCGCATCTTTACCGTCCTTGGATGTAATACATTTTGTACATCCCGTTTCAAAATCGTAGAACCCGTCGCATTTTTTGCATTTCGAATCTGGTTCAAAATGCGTCACAGCTCCGTTGTAAGTCTGAAGGCAAGACTTGCACTCCGTCGCTGGATCTTGGTACTGAGAAGCCCGGCACTGATCGCACGCTGGGGCGTTTGTCCAATCGGGTTTACAGTCCGTGCATTGTAGACCTCTCTGGCCCACGTTAGGGCAGTTCTGGCAACCGGTGCGAGCGCCGTTCGTAATCTGACCATCGGGGCACGTGGAGCAGAATATGCGCGGAGAATCAATTTCAGTGTACTGATAAGCGGCACAGGATTGGCACTCCGTCTGGTCCCAGCTCGAAATTGTCCCCGCGTCACAAGCAGTGCAAACGGCGTCCTTTAGATATCTGTAATCCTCACCGATCTGCGGTCCCGAGGTCATTTTTTCTCCCGGCACACAACCTGACCGCACCCAGCTGAAGTGGACATATACATCGCAGTCATAAAAACCGTTTTCACAAACAACGTGGACGTCCTGCTGTATCTTATTACCTGTGGCACATTCCATTTTATCGGACCAACCCTTGCCGTCTGCCTCGTAACGGTTGTAGTTCCCGCAATCCCCATATGATTTCAGACGAATATTCTCGTTGTCGTTTCTCCAATCTTCGACTTGCATTACCAGAGTGTAGGAACCATATGGCTTCCACAGTTGGTAAGTCTTTGACTCGCCATCTCCCAGGCAATCGGTCCCTTTAAGCCTGGTCCCGTAGTCATATAATTCCCAGTTCCAATCGCAAGCCCCTTGACCCACGCAGACGAGCGTGGCCAGCAGAGCCACGAAGAAGGCGACACCACTTGGCATCTTGAAGCACTTGCTACAATGGCACGAAAACTAGCAGATGGGTTGAACAATTGGGGTCTGCTCAGTTGTTGAAAGCAGCGTTGTGTTTTGTTCAGTCAGTGAGCAGCTGTAACCCATGCCATAGTGGGGTGCGAATCTCTCACATGCTCACATGCTCTCTAGAGTACATCATGGTGATTTACAGAGGAAAGTTTCACCCTCAGCTGATTACGTAAGAGGTCTCGGAATGGCTCTTCTACACAGAGAAGATATGACAGGATCCAAGGTTATCAAAAGTGGAAGTTCAAGTGGCGTCAAGAGTATGGTCTGTTATCCGAAGCTCAAAAGACCTCAAAAGCGCATTTCAGGAGTGTACTCAGAACTACGCTGGAAAGACTCGTGCCCGCCTTACCCACCATGGTGGATACCATGTTATGTAATTCGAATTAGCCCCAAAAGATTGCTTCGAAATGAGTTAGTCGATGTTCACTCAGTTAGTCACAGTTTTAACCGTAAGGTATTGCCAACTCACAAACGTCAGTGATCTCAGCAGTGCAGACCACTCGTGCGGAGAGCCCGTATGCACAGGTGTGCACCATACAAGGTTTAGTTTCTTACCTAACCATTTTGCGGAATGTCCGAATGTTTTCACGTTTCTTCGTTTTTCTTTGACTCGATAATTTCGAAATAAGTTACTTTTCGATTTCGATGGATGGATAAGTACGAGTACCAGTACCCGAAACCCGTACCAATTCACGGCACAAAATCCAGCGCAGTCAAGCAAGCATGTGGTAGAGCGTGTTACCGGGGCTAGGATTGAGTTCGGTACTTTTCACGAGTGCAAGTGCCACAGTGCAGCGAAGTGACCAGATACACGACCACACCGTGACCACCATTGCGTCAACACTCTTCTCTGATCTTGATGAGAAGGTTTTTGAAACAACCGAATCGCCGTGCCTCAGACGCTCAAACGCTTTATGCCTACGAAACCGCCTCCGCGTTTCAAATTTGAATGTGCAAACAAAAGAAAATCGACAACGACGCACAAGTGATTCCGGCTTCAACAGCTTCGGCTTGGCAAATGGGGGGCGAAGAATTTGAATGAATAAGTGAATGAACAACTTATGATGCAAACACGTGCGCTAATGCAGCCAATGCTGTACACTAGCCTACCTTTTTTCCTTCCGCGCTACGCATCAGCGAGAGCAAACTATAGGAGATCGCTGGCACACGCCTCGGAAGGCCCACACACCTCCAGAGTCGAAACATGTCGAAACAGTCCAAACGACAACTTCATCCTCGTTGAGCAGTTCTACGATACTAGTAGCCAGTGGAGGTGTGGCGTGGTGGCATGAAAAGTCAGTGACCCTCGTTGGCACCTCTACTGTTTTTACTTACTGGCTCACGTTTTTTGCTGGAGGGGCAGGGAGTGACAAACCAGCCAACCATTTCATTCATAGTCGCGAAGTCTTACAACTCATCATAAAATTAACTTGAAGCCAGTGTGCCCATTGTGGTGCGGTTAATAAAGCTCAGGGGTTGTTGCACTGGAATGCCAAAGGGAGACACTCCTTCCGATAAGGCTTGTGACCTCGTGTCTGCACTTGGAAGGAGAGAGGTATGTTTCTCGCGAAACGCAATCGTTGTGAGAAACTCGTGCGTTCACAATACTCACACTGCACAACTCACACAATACTTGGTGAGAGGAGCGACAGGTTTGAGAGCGTTAATTTGGTCTTCACAGAGGGGGATGAACGGAGCATCTTCCCGTCATTACTTCTCCCGGTGCAGACGGAGGTGAGTGGCCAAAAGGAACACACTGCTGGCAAAACTTGTTTTTCAGATTTTCATGAACAGTAGCAGTGCTAACTCTCGAACTAGGGGGGGGATTGGCAGGCGGGGCTCCTCACGAAAGCAGTCAACTAATTCTCGCCCGCAGAAAAGTACGGTACTCGTTAAGTACTTAGTGATGATAACAGTACTTGTGCCCTGAGTCAGTGAGACTAGCTAGTAGGTAGACTTTAGCCAAAAACTCAAGTGCTTCACTTCGAATTTTTTTTAAATTCCAAGGTGCTGCCGAGATTCCTCCAAATCCGAGGTCTTTGATGGTGCAGCGCGCGTGCACGCACCATGGTGAAGGCTTGCTCATGTAATACGTGATTTTGTAAGGCGTGCCCGACTGAGTGCTCCGTGCACTGTCCAAAATGCAAGAGGCGGAGCTAACCGCGTTGGCCGTCCAAGAAGAAGTTGCGGTTGTGTGGGCCCGCCTCCACCTCCAGATTCGCCTCCAGATGCGCTTGTTGGACGTCCACGAAGAGTTACAGCACCGCGCGTCTCTATGCAGGAGGTGGAAGAACACGTTAGTCTTTATTTTGATGCTGAGGAGCCGGAGGAACGCGCAGGAAGCACTTGTGAAGGATACCACGACGACTGGGTTTTTCGAGATGATGGACCTTCCAAAGTCTCTCAGAACCAGGCTTCTCCATATTAGAACTCCGACAGAGAAGCGTATGAAAAATATTGTGAAGCCTTCAATTTCCAAAAGATTTCAATTGAAAGGTTTTCAGGCGCTACTTGATATTTAGAAGTGTCCAATGATGTTGAACGTAGTTTTAACTGTAAGCATTTCGGTTCCAAGAGCCGGACGGAGTACTAGTACAGTACTCTAGTGAATTCTACACTTTGTCCAGTAAAGTACGGTACTCACAGTCAGTACTCAAGTACACACTCCGGGAGTACTATTAGAGTAACTTACTAATACTCGCCCAATTATCTCTCGAAAAAGATTTTAAGCTTCCGAGAAATAGAACAAAGCCACGCGCAACGGGCGCAAACGAGAAATGTACAGAGTATAAGTGCTGGTACTCATTACTCTCACAGCATCCTCTCTCTGCGTCGCTGTCGTTTTTCTCCGTGAAATGGTACGGCACTCTAGCTTGCTAGTACTCGAGTAAAAACTAAATTTGAACCCGTTAAAGATCGCAGAATTTCGAATCCGTCATACCACTCACAGGGGTTAAGCTCCTCACTGTCGTTTTTTGCATCAGCAATGGGTACCGGTACTCGGATGTACTCGGTACTGACAGTGAGTACTAGAATCTTGAGCAAGTTGGAAATGGCAATTGACCGGAGGCCGGGTGGGGAGGATGGCCAAAACCTCCACAACCGAGGTCTTTGTCTAGCGAGCGCGAACACTCTCCGATATGCAAGCTACCGGCGTGGTGGAAGACCAAAAACGATGGAGGCAGATGGAGATAAAGGAGACATGGGGCTGCGGTGAAGCGCCCAAGCGGGCTCCAGTCCATAGGTGACTGAGCATGACGGTCTAGTGGTTTCGGAAGCAAAGCCTGAGCAGCTCTCTCTTCTCGACGCCCAGCAATTCAAGCTTCGCCACTTGAAACAAAACGACAGAAAGGATCAGCAACGTAGATTGGTCCCGTTTGTTGGATGCTGGCAAGCCGGTAATAGATGAGGTATGCAAAACGCCGTGCCCAGGAGACCCTCAAACTCAAGGCAAGAAGACTCGCCGAGGCCGAACTTTCATCGCTATCTAGATGGTGATAAGTTCAGAGCAGTGGCTGGAGGCGACAAAAATCAATCCTTCTATTTTTAAACAAGCCAAAGGCGGTCGGTCCTCTTTGTGCTTCAGAGTTGCACCTGCCTCCGGCAGGCTCACAAATTATGGCCTC
The DNA here is from genome assembly GCA_012862575.1 of Parietichytrium sp. I65-24A. Taxonomy (NCBI): domain Eukaryota; class Bigyra; order Thraustochytrida; family Thraustochytriidae; genus Parietichytrium; species Parietichytrium sp. I65-24A. Next base: position 415,856 of record BLSF01000010.1, read on the forward strand.
ACGAAACCTCCAAAAAAAGTCAGAATAAGAATGATTATGGGCGTACGAGGTCAGAATTTACTAACTGTAAATTCTAGAAAACCGGTAGAAGTCTTTCATGAAAGCGGTTTTAGTCACCCTCCCGTCTTTTTCCTATTGTTTTGAGTAACTAAATGAATTAAATATTCTGTTATGTAAATTCTGCAAAAAGCGGAGGAAGCGCTTATTATTTGGCATTTTCGCTTTTTACTAACTAAGACTGTGATCAGAGTTCCCATCTTCATTACATCGGGCGGAAACAAACCCTATCGGAAGGTGGGGTGGTGAAGAATAAAAACTCAACCAAACAGGAACGAAATTCATCATCAACCACAATCGACTAACCATCCATAATATGCTGCAGTCTTATCAATACTCTTATTCACTCAGTGAGTCCTCGAGGACCGGTGAATACCAGTACTATAGTACGTGCTCGGTAAGAGTAATTGTGGTGGCATAAATAATAATGATGTTACAGCAGTTATAGCAATAGTGATTCTGGCATTGCGCCGCGATTTGGCCGAATCGCAGGTAGAGAGTGATGGAGAGATGGAGAGGAAAAGCAGTTGCACTGGCTGGCAGACGATGCAGGAAAAGGGAGAAAGGAGGGCGTCTTCCTAATTGGACTTGGCGTGCTGAGGCGGAGACGCAGACAAGAATGAGAGGCAGGCTCCCTCGGACATCGGACAGAGGTCCCCGCTGTCAGTCAATACATAACGAAAGATCAGAACAGGATTCAGAGTTCAGTAAATGGAAATGGGAAACCTGAAGAGGACCCTACGGGGTGTTATAGAGAGGATTGTCGCTTGATCGCTTTTTCTCTTCGGGCGAGTATGCTTGCATGGTGCCTGGGTAGGGTGTGGTTCTGTTACGACGATAAAAGAGAAATGCAAGACCAGCGCCAAGGAATACTGCGCCGCCAACAGCGGACGCTACGATAACTTCCGCGCTCGGGCCTTCGGACGCTGCGCTTGGTGGGGCCGTTACTGGTGCTGAGGTCGGGGCTTTCGAAGGACGATTAGTTGGCGACAAACTCATTGTTGGTTGTGTCGGCTCCGGGGTGGGGAAGAAAGACTCGCATTTTCCGTCCCTCATTTCGAAGCCGACTATACAGCCTGTGCACCGCGTAGTAATGTCATATCCCTCGGCGCACGTGTCGCAAAATCGAGAGCTTGACTCGTCAAAATATGCGTCCATGCCGTCGAATGAAGTAATGCAATGTGTGCAGCCTGATTGAATTGCAAAGTTTTCCTCACAAACGGTGCAGTTTTCGTTCGCAAAATGTGTGTCCAAGCTGTCGAGTGTCAATGCGCAGGTCGTGCAGGACGAGGTCAGCCCATAGTGTCCTTCGCAAGAGCCACACCCAGGGCTGAAGTGCGTAGGCAATCCATCGTAAACTGCGAAGCACTCAGTGCAACGAGTTTCAATATCATAGTTTGCCTTGCACGTAGCACATCCGTCGCCCTCAAAATAAGTGTCCAGGCCATTGTATTTAGTGATGCATGATGTGCACTTCCACTTAAGGTCGTAGTTTCCGGAGCATTTTGTGCAGTGAGATTCATAGTCATAATTTGGTGAGCAAGCTTTGCAATCAGAGTCCAAGTCGTAGGAAGTCTCCGCCCCATCATAAGTCGCTTCACATGACTGGCATTCGCTGTCATAGCGATCTTTGCAGGTCGTACACATGCTGTTAATATCGTAGCCTCCAGTGCAACTCTCGCAACCTTCTGCAAAGTATGCCTTTTGGCCGTTCACCTCGGACTTGCAAGATGTACATGATGTGGCGGGGTCGTAGTGCGCGAGGCATCCCATGCATGAATCGTCAGGATGCGCATCTTTACCGTCCTTGGATGTAATACATTCTGTACACCCCGTGCCAAAATCGTAGATCCCGGCGCATTTGTCGCAACTCGAACCTTCTGGAAAATACGTCCGAGCTCCGTTGTAAGTATCCACACAAGACTGACACTGCTCAGCTGGATCTCGAAACTGCGAGCCCGAGCACTGATTGCACGCTGGGGCGTTTGTCCAATCGGATTTACACTCCGTGCATCGTAGACCACGCTGGCCAACGTTAGGGCAGTTCTGGCAACCGGTGCGAGCGCCGTTCGTAATCTGACCATCGGAGCACGTCAAGCATGACGTGCGCGACGCATCAGTGTACTGATATGAGGGACAGGAATTACATTGTGTCGCCCCCCAGCTCGAATATGACCCTGCATCACAAGTTACGCAAGTGGCGTGCCTTGCCGCGTTGTGATCCCCAGTAATCGTCGCTGGCGAGGTCTGCCTTTTACCCGGCTCACAGCCTGTCTTCACCCAGTAGAAGTACACATTTACATCGCAGTCATAAAGTTTGTTTTCACAGACAACTTCGACGTTGACGCTGGAAGATCCACTCTTGTGACATTGGAAGGGCTTGTACCAACCCGTGCCATCTGGCTGGAAATAATTGAAGTCCCCGCAGTATCCTGATACTTTCAGGCGAATATTCTCCTCGTCATTTCTCCAATCATCGACCTGCATTACCAGAGTGTAGTAACCTGCTGGCTTTGGCAACGTGTAACTCTTTGTATCTTCCAGGCAATTGGTCCCCGTAAGCTTGAGACCGTTTAACGTCCAGCTCCAATCGCAAGCCCCTTGACCCGCGCAGACGAGCGTGGCCAGCAGAGCCACGAAGAAGGCGACTCCCCCTGGCATCTTGTAGCACTTGATACAGTGGCGCGGAAACAAGCAGATGGGTTGATCGATTGGGGTCTGCTCAGGGCGTGGTATTTTGTTCAGTCAGTCACTCAGTCTCGTTGACTGGCAATAGTGTATCAGGTAGCGGTACGTATTGGAAGACAGGCGACTTTCGCACCTGTCTTCTCTATCTCCACTGTTACTCTCTGGCACACACCGTTAGCGCCACCAAAGTCGAAAGTACAGTATTAGTACTCAGTACTCAAACGAGTAGATACAGATCCGAGATTCATTGATTGACAGCCCACTGGCAAAACGAATTGAGAACGTATTTGAGACTCGCCACGCGGGTCGCCTGTCGTCAAACTCTTCAGACCAAGGTCTCGAGTCGCACACCGATAGGAGGCTTCTTGCTTCTCCAGCAGAATGACGGGCCTACGAGACTCGCGTGCTCACCTGCGCTACTAGGGTGGTCTCAAAGGAAGGATCTACCGTCGTCAAGTCATTGGGTATGTCTCGGAAGGGTCCGGTTATCAAGCTGGAAGTTGATGTGAAAAGGAATTAAAGATTCGAAAGGATTTTTTGGCATAGTCTGGTACTGGTACACACCTGCAACCAAAGGTGGGCGGACCACGGTGTGCAAAGCAAATTAGCGACAAAGATAACTTGTTAGTATTTGTTAGTGCTTCTAAAACCTACCTTCACATGAACATGTGCCTTCATGAACAGAAATCTTCGGGATTTACTGCAGCACTAGCTACTCGTACTACCGTAAAAGCGCGAAATGCTCTGATTAGATGGAAGATCAGCGTATTAGCTAGCGGCACAGTTCAGTCACACAAGTTGCTGACCTATGAACAGGTGTGCACAGCAAGGCCAGGTTTAGTTTCTTTTCAAGCCATTTTGCTGGAAAAATCCAAGTAAAGTTCAATTTGACTGTAGATCTGTACTCTCAATGTAAATTACTGGCTGGCATTAGTGGTGAGTTGTGTTGCTCTGGTACCGTACCGGTACCGTACTGGCTGAAGTGTTCGACTGGTGGTGGTTTACGACACAGTGCTGGTTCAAAAGCAAATCACTCTCTTCATAGTCGCTACTATTTTTTTATTTTTATCTTTTTATTTTTACTTCTGCTAATTTACAAATAAAAATTAAGATAGGTCGCGGCGAAAAGGCGTCTACCGCCAGCAATATTTGACTGATTGAGACTGTGAACAATGAGCATTAAAGGTTTTCAGGTTCGACTTAAACTAGGTTCAGTTCTGCAGTGAAATTATACTGTGTGTGAACCACGAATAGAATATTGAACCCGTCACCTCGCAAACACCAGAGAGAGGGAGGGCTGTCATTCGCATGTGAAGGAAGCAACACTACCGGCATTTTAACCAACAGTAAATAGTCTTGAACGAGCCAATCGATTCAACGTCTACATTCCTCCAACGGTACCTGATTTATAGCTCAAGCTTTCGCAGCTCAAATTCGCTTTCACAATACACGTTTATACGGAAAGATCCTTCCTCACCTCTAGGGTACAAAGACGGGAAGATAGTATACACGATGTCTCCTGAACAAGGCAGTCTGGTCTCGAAAGACAGGTCCCTAGAGTCTTTGAACTTGCCGGTGCTCGCCACAACCTGCTTGGCCATAATATCGCATTCCAGACGTTTTCCCCCGTTGTCCAACAGCAGCAACGACATAAACGGGTAGCTTCTCCCCGATTTTTTAGCGGCGTACTCGTATTCATCCATTTCTTCGGGGTTCAAGTCCCCATCTTCGCGGCTCGTAAGGCTCGAGGTGAAATGGAATAAATTGTCAGGGTCCCGAGACTTCGTCTCCTGGAGATTTGAGATGGAGACGAAGAGCCGCACAGTTTTCTCTTGAGAAAACATGCAAAACATCTTTTCTCGAAGTTTTTCTGCGGGCGGCTTCAACTGCAAAGAGAACTGGGGGTTATACCTAGCCCCAGGCTGATTTGGTGGTCCACCCGCGGACTCGCCGCGCCACTCATCTGAAACAGACTTTTGAACCCACACCGCCGGGTTGAAGATTTGACAGACATACAGCCATTTGAACGAAGAAACAAAATCCTCGAGAGAGATCCAAAACGCCCCTTCATCTTCCTGATCTGCCTCGTCAGAGTTATTGCAAGTCAGCTTGACAGAATCAAAACCAAAGCTCTTGCCGCGCAAGCTCTCACTGGGCATTGCTCCCAGCACTTGCTCCAGCTCGCGCAAACCGTCTACTTCGAATCGAAACTTGTCCGCCTCGAAATTCAATCGCTTTTGCATTCTGCGTGTCCACCTTTTCTTGTCGTATTTTGACCACCGCCCACGCCATCTGCTGACCCCCCACGGATCTCGAAGTTGTAAAAGCTGGTGCTTGCCATTGTAGTCAACCTGTTCTTCTACTCGAAGAATCGCATAGGCGTGCCCATGCACGATTCCATTGGAATCCGTGGACAGCGCACCGTCCTGAGAAACAGGGCTATGTTCGTCGTTGCTGGCTGGAGAGCCAGCCGCAAGAAGCGCACCTTGCTGCTGAAACTCAAGCAACCGCTCCCACAGAGCGCCCGAAACTATCATCTCCACGTCATCCTCGAGGGAGTAGAGCTGCGAAAAGCCGCCGGTCAAATCGACCAAGGCGGCGTGCACGTGCCCGCCGTTGAGTCCTTCGTACTTTCGAAAACGTTTTGCAAAAGCTTTCTCGATTATCATCGGCCACAAGACATTGCCCGATCTCGATCGACAATACAGTGGGAGCGGTAAGCGTGCTTGCCGTCCTTCGCACAACGCCAATTCGTTCTCGTTTGCGGAAAGGGGGGGGAGGTCGCACACTTTCAACGCTTGCCTAGGATGCCTGGGATCCAACAACAAACTTTGCTCGATCGAACATGGGAATCGATCGTCCACGAGAATGTTCTCCCAGTGCCCATCCAGGAAGAGCCGGACGCGATACACCCCAGCTGGCTCAAGACTGTCGGAGACGATGACACGATTTAAGAGCTGCGGGTAGAGTGCTACAACACTTATTGCGCTCAATAGCCAGCAATCCCCTACGCCGCCTTGAATAACTTCCCTGGGCTCAAATTGGGATTCGGAGGAAAATGGCTGGCTCCCTCTCTCCCGCGATATGCAGAGTGGTCGATTTACAGCTTCGCTTACGGCTCTGGGAAAGATCTCGGATGGCCGAAACCAGTGCGCTCCCATCAGATCTTCTTCTGCAATATCGTCCAGGTCTTCATCCTCATCGTCCCAGTCAAGATACATCGAACCATTTGAAGCGGGAAAAAGTGTATCCTCCCACTCACGCTTTGTGACCTGGAACTTGTCTTTAATCGACGCCAAGAGTTCGTCTGTCTCCGCGTCCGCGATCGTAATCAAGGACTTGAAGGCATCGTCACAAGGCCCTTCCGAGGCAACATCATCCGTATTTTGCAAGTTTGTGGCGCTTCTTTGCGCTAATAAAAGCTTCCGCCGCGACATGGCAGCGTTCAGGGCAATTCGATTTACATTCCTATGCTCCACGTCTTCTGCATTCTCCACTTGAAATAGTGACGGGTATGCGCCACTCAGCCCCCCCATCTCCGAGTCGTCTCCGTCTCCAAACCAATCACCAGAACGATACGGGTTGCCCTCATCGCTATCTTCCGAATCATAGTCACTGCCACTGTCACCGTCATCGTCATCGTCGCTGTCAGTTTGGTTCCTAGTGAATTGGGGCCTCTCATGTTGATTGCTAGGCACGTATTCCACTTGATCTTTGAAACGCAGAGAACGTTTCGCATCTCCAACACTATCTAGACGTTGCATCTCAAGATCCGAGCTGGATGCTGTCCTCGTCGTTTCTGCAATTTGAGTGCTCGGCAGGGATTTGACAGTATTCTTCTTCCCGACACGAGAAAGCGACTCAAGCCCAGGCCCGTTTTGGCCGAGAGTTTTCGCCTTAAGCTTCTCCGCCCTGAACTTTCTCTCGGTCGCCTTCTGCTCATAAAAGAGCTGGGTGGATCTCATCCAAAACAAAATATGAAACAACGCTTCATACTTTGACGAATCGCGAAGATACATCTGGTACTCCAGATCACTTTCATACACTTGCACGTAGTATTCGCGGAGTGCAGAACCAGAGTCGATGACAACTTGCTCCTCCAAGACCTCGCCACTTGCGGCTTCTTCTTGATTGACTTGTTTTCCAAGTTCCTGTATTGAGCCCTGGAGTGAGTGGTCCGGTGTTTCCGTTTGTACACTTTTGGCTGGCATGCGAATTTCTTGCAGCAGAGTGGTATCAAGCGCCGCATCGCTGTACATTTTGGAAACACGATAATTCCCCAACCTGGAGAAGCCCGTCTCAAGTTTCGACCCCCACAGCCGCTCTGCATTTTCGGGCACTCTGCCCATTCGTCTTGAAGCATGAGCTTCGTCATCATCTTGTCCGGAATCGGGCGGAGGCTTCAACTCCTCGACACCCTCATCGTCTTCGGCTCGAGGCCCACTTTTAATATTATCTTTCAGCCAGGCTGCCATCATGGCCTGCTGAGATATTTGCAGACACCGCCGGACTGACTCCCGAAGCACGTGCTGAAAGACAAGGTCCAAACCCTGGAGAGAGTTCAGGCCGAGCAAGTTTCGCCGAAATTGGGCGAAGCGAGCTTCTGACAAATGGAAGGCAAAAACTTCGACTCCGCACAAAGCTACAGAGCTTATAGCCACGCCGGCATTTGGGGAGAGACAAACGCTTATAATGAAACCAATCGCATGTACAGACAAGAGGAGCGCGACGATGCTTAGAGTGGGCGAGTTTTTCAGAGCTAGCTCGCCCCCTCGAAGCTCCACCTTGTAAGCAATCGCTGGAATTCCCAATAGGGATGTAGACGGTGATATTTTCGTAGAATTTCGCACAAACGCTCGGGCTCGTCTAAGGATCCAAATAATCGCAAAGAAGAAGAGGATGAGGTATGCAATAATCCCGTATGAGAGGCCGTACAGAGGATCCGAAAAATTCAAGAATAGCACTGAACCGCCGGCATCCTCGGCGTCCCAGATTGCGAGTGCAAGGAAGAGGCAAAAGAAAATTCCAACCAAGAAGATGGCATTTCTTGTGGGCCGCGCTGCCCTCGCAGCATCCAATTTGCTCGAGTTCCACCATATCCACACTGCCGCAATGAGATACAAAATGACCAGGACAACGTAGTAGAGTACGGCAGCAAAAGCTCCAAAGCGCTCACCAATCCACAATCCAAGACCGACAGCCACAGCGACACTGATGAGCATCGCAATCCCAACAAACCAGCTCCACCGAAAGTGGTCATCTCTGAGCGCAATTAGTGCAACCACACCGAGTATAAAAGCTGGCGCAAGAAGGAATACAAATAACGCGGTGTCCAGAAAATTATAATAGGGCCCGCTCCTCTCTTCCAGCACCTGTCGCAATCCGAAACCGTAGGCCACGGCAATTAGCGAAAGGTGGAGGCCATAGAGTACAAGAATGACTTTGGACACTTGGAGAGAGTTGAACCACAGCTGCATCGCAAGAAACCCACACAAAAGCGAAAACAGGGAACAAGGAAAAGCAACGGCAAAATCCGAGTCCATGGACGGTATCTCGTATACCAGGCTAAGCCCCCACAAAACGAAACAGAGCGGAACAAACAAGATACAAAGAAGCATGCGAAGGTTCCGACGACGTGTGCTCGCGCGCTCTATCTTAATAGACTTCAAGTAAAGCAAAACGGAATCGTCCAAGTGGCCATCTTTGGCAGCTTTGAGCACCGCCTCAGGGGCTTTCGGCGGGACTGCCTTCCAGAAGCAAAAGTCGTCGTCGGCCCATTGCTGATGACCGTATATTCCAGCGAGTAAAGCCGGGCCAAGGGTCGCTACGGTGCCAATGATGGAAAACTTCTTGGTGTCCTTGAAGAGAACCTGCGAAATGAAATAAGCGCTGTAGAGTGCAAGGCCCAAGATGCCAAGAACCGCAACACACGAGTAGACGGTGACAAATAGTCGAGACCGGTCGGTCGCACTTGAAGAGGTATTCGCTGCAGTCGTGGCTTGCATTGCAGCAAGCGGCCCGGCTCTGGATGCCATTTTCACCGCACGTCTAGCACTTTGCAGTCGCAGTCTCTTCCAGACAAGGTAAAGACTGTACGCGAAAACAAAGTTCAGCCAGACAAGAATGGCAAACACACCAAACTTGTACTGCTCAATGTCATCCTCCAGGAGCCGAATTTTCGCAATTCCTTCGTCATCTCTAGCACCGAGAACATGTTCAAAGTTTGGAGATGCCAAGGCCCCAGTGAGCGCAGTAAAATAAGCGACGATGCCAAACAGGACCAACTCTCGACAGAAAAACTGCAAGTAACCTTGCAGTAATTCAAAACATGACATCCTCTTTCCCTTACCGCTCTTTCCCTTCAAAACGCTTATAGCAAGCTTAGAGTGTTCGCTTTTCGCATCAGCGTAGTCGAAAACTATCATTCGGGACAGAAATACAGCCGTGATCACAAACATGCAGCTTTGCCCTATGAACCATGCAGACGTGGGCACGCAGGAGAGCACGATACGTGCTGCAAGTAAAACTGAACATACTAACCACGCCGGTATTCCACTAACTCTCGCAAAACTCTTCCCTGATTGGATTTTGCTTTGCTTGTATGTGAGGGGGGAGAACTTGAGCAGCAGTATCGAATCAGACATCACAACAGCAATAGATTGAAAGAGAGGTATGGGCCGTTCTGTGAGGCCCCACAAGATGAACGAGTAGGTAAAGATCCAAATGAGCGACACTGCATAGCAGATGATAAAGCCCTTCTTCATCTGGCTACTGTGAGCGGAGAGTATGCTATCGATGTAATCATGCTGCACCTCGACCGTGTGCGCGTCGTTCCCGTTCAGTCCTGGGCTTGCCTCGCGTTGAGATGACGCACTTCCATCACCTTCCTCGACGTCGGATTCAAGCTCCAGAGAAGTCCCGGCTCTGCTTAACGGAGGCGACTTTAAGCTAGAGCGGCTTTGATCAGAAATCAAAGGGTCCAACACTGAGCCCGTCAATATCCGGCTCGCTCTATTAATCTCCGCTTTAAGAGCAGCCTTGCCTTGTAGTTTTTCTGCTTTTTGGACCGGCGGGTCCACACGCTTCGGATGTTGAAGGGACTCATCTGGCAAATGACTCTTAATCACAGGAGCTCTAGCTTGTTGAATGTGGTGCTCATCCAGATCAAAGTCACAGTCTATATCCACGATATCACTTGAAAGCTGCCCACTGCTGTATCCTTTGTCAAGGTAAGCGGTGGTTGAATCCCCTCGAGACAAGTTTGAAAGAAGAGCCGGGCGCTCCGTCAGCGCAGGCAAACCGGCGAGGTGGTCGCTCTCCTCACCCAAGATTCGAGTTATCGATCCCGCGGGTTGTTCCTGGCCTCGCAACTCGCTTGGAAAGTGAAGCTTTGGCTGCTGCTGCCCAGCAGGTGCAGAAGATTCGAACTCGACTCCAGCGCGAGCACTATCGTGTCCACTTTGTGCAACAGTTGCGACGCCGAAGCGCATCAAGCTCTCTGCGGCCCTCGCATGCACCTCCACCAGCAAATCCGCCCCTGCATGAAGATAGTAATCAGCGTAATAGGCAGCCGCAATGACGAATATGGCGTTGAGCTGCATGAAGAGCCAATTCCCGGCAACGTGCCAGGTGACGTCCTCCTGGTAATTTACTGCGGCGCTGGTCCAACTGGTATTGCAAGGCGCAAAAAGAAAGGGGGATTCGTCACTTACGCATTCCCCAAAGGGTATGGTGAACAAATTGGCCAAACTCGCCAGCAGCACAGCCAAGAAAATCATGCACACCAGCGCGACACTAAGCAGTCTCTCTTTCCGCGCCTGCTCTTTCCACAGCTGGTCCTCCGCCTGGACCAGACTCAACGGCACATTCCCTGCGGAAACAAACTTCAGGTTGGGCGCAACGCTCCATTGATTCCTATCCCAAAACAGCACCACCACCGCCAACGCCATCGCGTACATCCCGTAGAACGTCACGGCCAGAGGCTTGGACCTAAAGTGCTCCCACCGCACGTCCCATGCCACGTAGTACACCACCATCGCGCCAAGCCCCAGCGTCCCTGTCCCCGCGCACACCGCGCCAGCTTCGAACACCCGCGCCCAACTGCGCGCCCGTCTCGCACCCTTCGCCCACGGCCAGCGCCACACATTACCCGACCTCGTGGCGGCCCAGCCCAGCAGCCACGGCCGGAACCGCGACACCCACAGCCACCACACCAGCGCAGTGTACGCGCACACCAGGGCTATTGCGCACGCACAGGCGCCTTTCCAGCTGCGCACCTCCCACGCCGCTGTGCTAGACTGCGCCCACGCCATCCCAACCCAACCCAACCCAACGCAACAAAGACCGCTTTCCCACAGTCCCACAGTCCTCGCTGCTCGCTGCGGGGAGAATTTTCGTGCGGTGTGTACTCGAGGACCCCCCCGGTGTTTGAGTACTCGCGCGCTTGGGACTGGAGGACTCGGAGCTCTGAGACGCGCCGGGTTCTTCGGCGGCTACCTGGTTGACTAACGCGCGGGGCAGGAAGCTGTGCGGGGACAGTGGATAGAGTGCTGTGGTGTATGTCGCCAGCTGTCCCAGAGAGACGGAATGCGGTCCTCGAGTACCCCGCTAACTGTCCTCGAGGATGCGTTTCACTGGCAGTAGCACTGAGTACCGTCACGACGTAGGAATTGGAAATGCGTTCTCAACTTGTGTGGTTCCTACTCCTTCCTAATGCTGTCTACCGATTGACTCGCTGGGAATTACTATGAATCACTATGAATCACTGTGAACGTGAATGAAGAGATGGTTACGCCGTACCTATAGCTTGGCATAGTGTTTGATAGTAGTCTAAACTCGCAGAAGAGACTACTACTAGCTAGCAGGTAAAGCTTAGAGGTGGCAGTAGGAGGTGGTAGTGTTAGTGGCGAGCTGAACTGAACAGTCTGAACCGACTGTGATTTTTTTCTTTTGTTTTTCTTTCGTTTCTCTTTTTTCCTCAATCCGGGAAAAAAAATTTAAAATCTTGCTGAGCTGGAACAGCATGGACATTGGGCATCGTCCATTGTGCAACTGTGTATTTCCTAAAGATGTTGCGTCGCATCCATCTTGGTCGAAAGAAAGAGCTTGGTGGATTCTGAGAAGCCCTCTGCGAGTAGGGCAGAAGAGGACGCGTAAGTGAAGAGTATGTTGCGCATGATGCTGAACTCACGAGACGAAGGAAGAAGAGGGATCATGATTTTCTTTTTTTGGACCTGCAAGCAACGTCGTTGTTGAGCTGCTTGAATGCGTCGGCGGAAGCAAAGAAGCGCAGGCGAGCAAGTTGGTGTTTGCTGTTTCTGGAGATATAGTTCCATCGCCGACGACTCAAATTCCCTAGCTAGGAGCCATTTTGCTGTCTGCCGAATCTCAGCAATCGAATGCTGCAAGTAAGAGGCGAAGCTGTGAGATCCCTTGGAACCCGAACCTCAGCCAAAAAGTCCTTTACGATCTCAAACAGGACGAGTGGGATTTGAGGCGCGGCTGCACGACGCAGACCAAGATCAGTCATGATCTGCCGCAACGAGCTCCGAAGTGGAATCGGTTCTTGAACGCCGCCACAGTCCATCTCGAGTTCAGCTCGCTCTCGGGCAGACCAACTCAAGAAGCTGCACTGGCAAGGTTTGCCCCCGCGACCGAAAGTTGTCCACAACATAGTTTTGAATTCCCGGAAGCTCATCGAAATGAGTATCCCCCGCATGAAATGCCACTGCCGTTGTTTTCATTGTCTTGGCCATAAAAGGATAGACGAGATTGGTATTTCCCATCGTTTCCAAGAGTAGGTCCTTGCCTTTCCGCGGATCCGTCAAAATGTGTTGCTGGTTCGGCAAAGATAAAAGCGACTCCATCAAGGTTCTCAGTTCACTGCCAAAAACCGAGAAACTTGCGGAGCCAACTGATACAACTGATACAACTGATACAAACCATACACAGCCCACGGACCGCAATCCATTTCTCAGACTCAGCCCAAGTCTGCTCAGTCTCAGCTCAGCTCAGCCACGACTAAAATATTCGAAATCATAACAAATAAATCAAATACAACATTCCTATTTTACGTTTTACGATACAACATTTGAATTCCACCTAGCAGTCCCACAGCGCTCCCCTAGCACTCTGCCTGTAACAGTAGGCGGCTTCTCTAATTGAACTGAGAATTGAGAGTTGAGAAGTTGTTGAGAATTGATTTCAAGAGATGCATCGATGGATGTATACATGTTTTGAGTTGGTGCGCAGGGGATCAAGTGCACGTGGCATGATGGACAAGAGGGCGCGCGAGCAGGACGCGGCTGCGGCGGCGCTGGCTTCCGTTCTGGGAAGACTGGACAAGCGTCCTCGCCCCGCAGTCAACCAAGTGCCCGTTCGCCGAGCGGACAAAGTGGCGCCAGCGCAGGCGAAAGTGCCCAAAGTGACCGAGGAAAATAAGCTGAACAAGGGAAGCAAGGCGGCAGACGAGTCGAATGGGACTCAGGCTCAGCAGTTGCTGGAACAGATGTTGAGCCAGGTCCGCGGGGCAGGCGGAGCTGAGGCAGCCGGCGGAACTGGCGAAGAGGAAGAGGAGGAGGATGAGTGCAGGGAGATCCCGAAAGGCTTTCCGGAAGAGATGGTGTGTGACAGGGAGGATGTGGTGCGCGTGGTGCTAGATGGGAGAGCGACCCATCCGATGAAACCGGAATTTGTGCATCAGGTGCTGTGCAGGGACAAGTACGTGATCGGGTACAAGGACCTGCAGATTACTTTTGAGTACACCAAGCTATGGAGGGCCAGAGCCGAGATAGCTTACACGCAAAAGGCAGATGAGGGCAAGTGGGGCGACCTCCTCGATGGCGACTTGGTTCAGGTCATTAAAGACAGCGGGGTGTACCCGCTTGAGTCCGTGCAGGACAACTGGTTCACGTTCGACAAGGACACCTTCGCGTCTTGGAAGGAGGCAGACAGCCTGCAGTCCTTTGATACAGTGGGCTTTGAGGACCTCGGAAACCTCGGAGTCGAAGGCGTGAAGCTTCTCCGCTGTTCGCAGGTACACAAATATTCGCGGGCTGGGGAGCTCATGAATAGATTACAGGCAATGTCTTTCTGGTGGATAGAGTCCTCTGAGCAAACTGACGCGCAGGATCCGCGCTGGGAACTTTTTGTGTTGTTCAAAGGCGACTCGTTGGTCGGCTTCACAACGGTGTTCAAGTTTTTCAACCCCATCCGGAGCTCGCAGCCTCTGACGTGGCGCATCTGTCAGAGCGTGGTGCTTCCCGGTCTGCAGCGGCTCGGGCTTGGGCGGAAGATGTACGAGATGGTCTACAATTTGGCGCTCAACGAGAAGGACGTCTTTCAGCTCACAGTTGAGGACCCTTGCCCAGGGTATTCACGCCTCCGCGATCGCATCGATCTGGACCAATGCGTGAAGAGCAAGTGCTTTGTTGATGCGAAGGGATTTCAGAAATTTCCTAACGGCACAGTACCAAGCTTTGAGCTGGAAAGAATAGGAAAACTTTTGAAGCTGACCCCACGTCAAATCCAAAGGGCCTACGACCTGGCGAGACTAACGGAGATTAAAAACACGGTTGACGACATCAAGAGCGAGCATCTTTTGAAAGAATTTCGTCTCGATCTGAAGCGACGATTTTGCGCGAAAAACACAGAGGGGGTAATGGCTCGTCCTCCAGAAGACCTGAAACCAAATCTTGAGATGCTCTTCAACGACACGCTGGACCAGTATGATCAAGTTCTCATGGGTGTGGACATTGAGGCTCTCTTCCAATCGCTTTGCACCATCTAATGTACGGATCAATTAGCCCGATTGTTTTGGACGGTCATCGCGTATTCATGTTAGATTAAAAATAATAACAAAAATGGAAACCTATTCCACGAACCGCTCGCACAACGACATGGGGTATCTGGGAGGAGAAATGCGGATGAGAAAGATACTTAGTGGACATTACTTGGCTATTCTACAAGCCTCCCCGCGTAATGACGTCAGCGGAAAGAGGCCGCAAATCCCACCGTTCACATGAGAACAAAGGATTGCCACAACAGTCGGCGAGCATGTTGCAATCCCTTATATTCTGATCTGATAGTTCCCCGCTTTCGTGGCGTAGCGCACCCAACGATCTGGTTTGTACATGGACTTCTCAATCACTCTCAAGAAGCGGACGATTAGTCCGGAGGCAGTGTACGCTGGAACCGCAAATTCTAACTGAATCGGTGGCCTTGACCACGGACGCTCCCGCGTGCTTTGTACTAGGTCAGCCTCGCAGCTAAAGCTCGCTTCCGTCTCTCCAGGCATCCTCCGAATACGCCATACCACACAGTGCTGAACTGGGTCATACTTTGCTCTTCCTTTGCTCACCACAGGCTTCACTTTGACCGTGTTTGGAGGGCAGGGCACTCGCACAACAATATTGTTTCCAAATTTTTTCTTTGGAAGTTCTGCGATCAGTCGGATGTTGTAGAAAACCTTCGTTTTCCCTATCTCCTCTACCACTGGAACAATTTTGAACGGTGCCTGGACGTTGTCTGTGACGCGATACTTCATCAGGTCAAACTCGCCGTCAGGTGGGACAAAAGTAATGGTGCGATCCGCCTCAAACTTTCCCAGTTTGACGCAGCGATGAAAGGTGCAGTCCGCGATCTCCACAGCTTTTTTACGCCCGAGGACGGGATCTAAACCCTTGGGGATTTGTGCGTTCGAAAACGCGTCAGGGCTATTTTCGTCCAAAATAAGTTTGTCGTTGAGCCCCAATTTGCATTCTGGCATGCCCGAAAGGTACACCTTCATCTTGACCTGCCCAGACACCTCGCTACTCAGAATGGTGCCGTCTGTGGACACCATAATGGAGACGTCTTCGCTGATTAGCAGGTACACCTCGTTGTTCTTGTATTTGATGTCTTGTCTTCTCCAATCGATTGCCCCTGTAAGCTGGGCCGTTAGCATTGACTGTTTCTTCGGCGTCTCTACCTTGACCTTGCCAAAATTTATGTACAACTTTAGCAAATCAATAGAGCATGTCTGGGGATACCCAAAGTCAAGAGTTTCGTCAAGAAGCTCGTAGACAAGCGTGAAGTTGTTCCGAACATCGTCTTCCGTGAACGTTTCACCAAGGTACGCTTGGAGCACCCTGCCGAGTTGAAACAAAAACTCCGTCACGAGAAACGCGTTTGAGTTGAACTTGCTCATACCCACCAGAAACAGTTCATTGCACTTGGTGCAGATAAAATTTGTCTCGTCAAGAAGCTGAACTGGTGCCTGGTTGCTCGTCTCCATCCTCGCAACCACCTGGATTCTAAAGGCATCCGCAGACTCGCGAGAGACGTCATCCCTGTACGCCCGATAAATTACGATCTCGCCTCGCCTGTTCACCAGCATTACGCCACTCAAAGCCATTTTCTGGCTGTTCTTTTCTTTCTTCCTTCCTTACTTTACTTCCGCCGCCCCCTCTCCAAGCCAAATATGACCGGAGACTCTCTCGCCTATCCAGATCTGCCCTTACTGGTCCAGCTGCCCAGCGCTTTGAATTCCCGTGCACTTTGGAGTCCAGCTCCTCCCAACGCCGGTGGGTGGGTGCCACCGCAACCGCAACCGCAACCGCCTCCTCGTACGAAGGACGATTGGATAGCTCCGAAGTGGATGGATTTCACTCTGTCTGCTGTGCTGCTGATGTTGCTGCTGTGGATGCTGCTGTGAACGAACGCACCCCACTATCGCAGGAGTTGACGCTGCTCACCGTCTGGTCGTTCGCTTCCTCTGTGGACGAATCGAGTGAACGAAGGAGTGAGGAAATATCTAACGCGACCCGAAAACAAAGATACCACCAATACATACCAATACCACCGTTACTGACAGTGAGTTCATGTGATAATCACTACCAGTATATGGTCAGTGTGACATAGTGGGTTAGTGTGACACCCGCAAAGACTCGAGGATCGGTCCGAATGATAATAAGAAAGATAAAAGGTGACAGAGTGGGGCATGCTGTTCTCAAATTACGACAAAAGTTGAGGGAACCGAAAGGAAGATGGAGAGGTTTTTATGCTCGGGGGTTGAATGAGGAACACGTTTCTTAGACGTCCGTGTTTTGCAGAATATGGAAAGTACACCGGAACAAAGGGAAACGTCATGACATAGATGAGCCAGCAAAGGATGTGCCATACATGACAGATGAACAGTGGCGCAGAATTAAGGGAGCGCCTCTGCAAAGAGAAGCATGCTCGTGCCCAAAACATAATGAAATAAGTTCTCATGGCGCATTCCAAAGGTGCGCTTGTGGCGATCAGAGCCAATGACGACGCCAGCCAAAAGAAAAGCTACCACAGCAGCCACGGCAGTGCTGTTCATGGTAAACTTTTCGGCGTAGAGCAGGGTGCCCATGGAAATAACGTTGATGAACGTAGTGTATATCTCCTTCGTCTTTTCTCCCGAGTTGCTAGTTTGGAGAAAGCCCACGAAAAGCGAGACGAGGAGCGGGACAGGGAAAGGGCCAGTTCCCAGTGTTTTTGGCAATATTTGCCTGGCATTGGCAAACCCGAATCCAATAAGGGGAACTCCAAATCTTCCTGCCACCTCCGCCAGTGCACCATTCCAGAACGCAAGCTGCTTCGGAAAGAAGCCAAAACGCAACGTGCCTACAGACGAGGCGAGTGCCACGAGCCCAATCCCTAGCGCCACTTCCAGCCTTCCCTTCAGGAAGGCATTGCGGGCCGCGACCCAGCAGCACACGCTGTTCACCCCGTCGCTCAGCGCGATGGAAGGGTACAGGTTGAAGTCTGTTTCGCCCATCTTCCTCCTCTGGCTGGCAAGCTCCTTGCTCCTTGCTCCACCGTCGCCGCCGCTCGTCCTCTTTGCTGTCAAGAGCCTCGCGATGCTCAATAGCGGACTCGAACAAGCAAACTAAGAATCTAAAGCACTTTGCCACTTCCTCGATTGTCGATCGTCGATCGTCGATGCCTTTCACTTTCCACTTATCTCCATTCACATGCTTCCATCACATGCTGTCTCACATTCTTCACATTCTTCTTCACATCATCAGTTTGCGCACTTCCAACGCAACCTTTCCCGGCACTAAGCCTCCTCACCAAAAAGCATAAGAGTGCGCACACTGGCTGTATACTTTCACAACTTTCAGGAGGCGTAAAAGAGTTGCCAGTCTCCGCACCTTTGCGATATCAGCACCGGGACGTCCTTGGTAGGTTTTGGCGGACGAGATTTGTGAACAGATGTCGCCGTCGGCAGCTGTGGAGCAAGAGCAGGCTCGTTTTGTTCTCTGGATGGAGGAGGGGGGTTAAAGCGTTCCCCAAAGGAATGCGCAATCGATAGCGCAAACTTTGGACCGAGTACGCCACCACAAACACCCCGACCGAAAGCAGAGATGAGCACAAAAACAATCGCCTTTTACACTGTCAAAAAAGATAATGGATTGCGGTCGCTTGCCAGCTTGCTGTTCGTTCAAAGTTCAGAATGCGGGAAAAGCGAAAAGCAAAAAGTTTGGGGATGCGTTCGAATCGAAAAAGAAGAAGGGGAAGGAGAAGAAAAGAAATGCAATCTCTATATCTTGTCATATCTTGTCTCTGCATCTGTCTGCGAATCCCGCATTGCTTTCTGAACTCTTAATTCTGAACAGACTCAAACATCTCGAAGGTCTCGAGGCTCGTCAGTTGACATCAGTTGACTGTGAAAACTCTCCGGGCAAGTCTTGCGATCAATAAATCAATCGCCTCAATCTCACATTCTCACATTCACTCACGCTCTGGCACTCACACTCTCCATCGTCAACACTTTCTTTCTCTCTCTCGCTCGCTCTCTCTCTCTCATCTGCGCAGATCCCAAAGGTGGCGAGCCATCGTAGTCCATCGTCTACGTCGTCCACGAGTTGTACACGCGCAGGTACTGGTTGCGATAGCATCTCGGCTCATGCAGCAGAGATCGCAGAGATAGCAGAGATAGCAGAGATGGATGGGTCCTTAGAGATACAGTAACTCGGACGATAGATGATGGATGAAGGAAGATGGAAGATGGATGCGGGAGAGAGCAAGTAGGTAGGTGGCGTGGCACTCTTGGCACTCTTGGAACACAGGAGGAGGATTGGGCAATCAATCAATCAATCGATCGATCAATCAATCAATCAGTCAATCAATCAATCACTCAACTCGAGCAACTCGCAAACAACTCGCGGCAACTCGGCAGTCGTCGGAGACAAGGTAAAGAGACGAGAGACGAGAGACGGGAAGGGGATGTCGGTGATGGAGCCTCTCGGCAGCAAAAGCAGCAAGGAGCACAAGGGCTTCGGCAAGCTGATTCTCTTCGGCGAGCACTTTGTCGTGTACAAGAAGCCTGCTCTCGTGGCAGCAGTCAAGGCTGCCACCATCGCGGAGGTGGAGCTGAGCAAGGCGGAATGGTCCACGGGGCTCATCGTGGAGGACCTTCGCCCGGCCGTGCCTGGCTACAAGGATAAGAAGGCTGACGAGATGCTCGAAAGCACACGGCTCGTGCTCAACGTGTTCGGAGTGGACCCAAAGAAGCAGGGCGTTAGAGTCAGGCTCAGCGGAGACCTCAGCCCTGTTTCCGGCATTGGCGCAAGCGCAGGTAAGTGACACACCCGGTCCAAACTCAAAAATTGTGAAACACCGAGGTGTTGTGATGCTACGTTCGTGTCTTCTTATTGACTGTCGCATCGCGTTTGTTTTGTTCTTTCGCGGCTTCCAGCAAACTGTGTTTCTGTGGCACGTGCTCTCGCCGAAGCGCTTGGCAAAAATGACATCACCGAGGAGGAGATCAATCGCGCAGGGTATGAAGGCGAGAAGGCTTACCACGGTACCCCATCTGGTACGTTTTCGGCAACACGCTCTCGCTCGTCGATCTTTTTCTATTCCGGATCTAACTTTTTTCGTTGCTTGTGATTCGGTTTTCGCGGGTTCAAGGTATTGATAATACCGCTTCCACATATGGAGGCGTCCTTCGATTTCAACGTACAGAAAGCGACCCACTTTTCGAGACGCGCGGACTCAAAGTCGAGGTCCCGATTGTGTACGCAAGCACTGGCATTACATCGTCCACAACAGAGGTTGTCGGTGACGTTCGTCAAAAGCGCGAAAAAGATCCTGAGTGGTACGATGCTCTCGAAGCAAAGTACATGCAGATCTTTGAGAAAGCTGAGAAGGCAATCGCTTCTGAGTCCGACTCGTTGGCGCAAACTCTTGGAGATCTTGCCATCGAGAATCACAAAATTCTCAAAGAGCTCAGCGTCAGCTGCAAGGAGCTTGACGATCTTTGCCAGACTGCAATGGAGGCTGGCGCAATTGGCGCAAAGATGAGCGGCACCGGACGTGGTGGCCTCATGTTTGCAATCTGCCCGAACGCAGAGGTTCAGGAGAAGGTCGCTGCTGCGCTTGCCAAGACAGCCCCGCAAGTCTGGAAAACCTCCTTTTTGTAATTTGGTTCGCCCAACAGTCGTCTGAACAGCCCATCGCTCACGCGTTTTTTAATATCCATTGGCCCTGCAATCTGCCTTTCACACTGTGCTACACCCAAACAAACAGTAAATCAATCCCTTGTTGCTCAAAGCTCCACCCTAGAACTGGTTCTTCTCAATCATCTTTTCTACCTTCAATCCGTTCAACGCGAGGTCGACTTGAATGCAAGGGCGCGAAACATCATGATCATCATAGAACAGAATAAACCGACAGGAGGCGCCTCCACACAACCTCCACGTCTTCTTTGAACAGAATCCTCCCGTCGCAATCCCGCCTTCATTTTCATGCACCCCTCCTGCCCATCTTTCACAACTTGACAGATTCACAGATCCATCGTCCATCATCATGATCCATCATCCATCATCCATCATCCATCATCCATCATCCATCAACAGCCAAATGCACTTGGGCTATAGACCTCCCCTATCTTTCTTTACATTGCACGCAACACAGCTCTCACAGCTCAATGGGATCAAAGGGCTTGGCTTCTTAGTTGGTACGCTCAAGTTACTGACAGTGAGCAACTCTGCGAAGCGCTGGCACTTGCTGGCACTTGCTGGCACTGCAACGACTGCAACGACTAGGAGTGTGGCACTGCTATCTCTCTGGCCCTTCTTCGATTGCCACGAGTGCCGCAGCTCTTCCAGTGCGAACCGCCCAATACAGTCGCAGGTTGCTTCGCCGTTGGTCAGATTCCGTCGGGGCGGTAGGGTCCGCGCGAGAGTTGTTGGCTCACTCAAGGGCACATTGCGTTGGGGGTTGTTAGCAGAGCGCCAGCGGAAGGCGAGCAGGGAGCAGAGGTTTTCGGAGATTGCGGGGCTTGTTGCGGATAGGGCGCAGGGTTTGAAGAAGAGAAAGAAAAAGGGGAAATGGAGCTGCAGAGCGAGCTGCGCAAGATTATTAGGGAGACGCCAGGGAATGAACTGTGCGTGGACTGCAGGGAGCCGAACCCGACGTGGGCTTCCGTAAACCTTGGCGTGTTCATGTGCCTCGCCTGCAGCGGGGTGCACAGGGCGATGGGCGTGCACATTAGTTTTGTAAAGTCCACTTCCTTGGACAAGTGGTAAGTGAGTGGGTCCGTCGGTGGCTCGCGAGACGTGGAAACTAGTGGCTGACGGAAGACGCCTTTGCAATTTGACAGGACACCGCAACTGGTAGCCAACATGCGGAACGGCGGGAATGTGAGAGCGAATGCGTTTTTTGAAGCAACCATGCCAGCAGAGATTAGACGACCCACTACCATGAAGGAGAGGGAAGATTTCATTAAAGCAAAGTATCAGAGTCGGAAATGGGTTCGTCCGGCAGGCGCACCAACAGAAACCTCAGACTCACAGACGACGATTCCGCAAGCACAGTCTTCGGCTCTCTCAACTGATCCTTCCAATACTGGCACGGGGCGGAAGAAACGCATCCCTCCTTCTCAGCGCAAACTGATGCAACAACAGCAGTCCCCGGAACGACCCAGCGGCTCCAATTCTGGTTCTAGGCAATCGGAGAATTTATTGGATGTCGAAGACGTCAGCCCTCAGCCCCAGCCTGCAGCGCCAGCATCAAGCTCGGGCGGCCTGTTCGACAATATGAGCATCAAGGTGAAGACAACAGAGATGCCGGAAGGGTCGTCAGCGGCAGAAACGCATCCTGAACCGAGTGCGGCTAGTAACGAACTTGATCTTTTATCATTTGGTTCGTCGCCTAGGGGTGTGGAACCTGCAAGCATGATGAAGAATGGCAACTCGAATCTTTCCGCGGGCGAGGTTGAGGATGGCAATTCGTTTCTTTCTCGCTTTGGTATCACGCCTTCAGCCAACCACGGCCTTCCAGAGCAGACCAGTGCGGTTAGCACATCAGATCCAATGGACGCTTTCAGCTCTTTGAGTCTAGAGCAGCCGGAAAGCACGGTTGCGAGCAGTGAGCCAAGCAAATATGACCATCAGTCTGCGGCATTAGACGCCTTGTATCAGCCATCGGGTCAAATACCTCCATCCGCCGAGGAATCTGGGGCAGGCGCGGAATTGGCCAACATCGAAAAAGAACTTGGCCAAATTAGCGACGAGCTTGAGCAAGCCACGTATAATCTCCAGCTCTTTCTGGAGGCGAAACAAACTCTCCTTCAATCGAAAAACCGTTTGGAGCAGCTGAATGGTTACTTGGACAACTTGCAAATGCACAGGCTAGATGCGCTGCACGGAGTCGAGGGCGAGTTGCTGAGCAAGCGCAAAACCTTGAATATGCGAGCTGCTGCCTTGGTTGGGCAAGTGCACACGATCCATAGCAACATGTCTTCGAATTTGTCGTGACAAATTGTGCATAATAAAACCTCTTTCATTTCTCTCGTCAGGCTCTTCACTTCTTTACGTATGCATTTGTTCTCTCAGGATGATAGGGGATACCCGGCAACTCGAGCAAGCAGGAAAGAAAAACAAGGACTATACGGGAAAGAAAGTAAAAAAGCTCGCCTCTAAAGTTCTCCCTTCTTTACCTAATCATGTAGTATATCGTCAAACCAGCCGAGGCAAGCGCAGCAAAAGAGTTGGCGTAAGGCACCAACCAGAGCAAACCTGGCTCCGACATCACAAAAGCATACGTGATTGTCACGAGAAACAGGACCACGATCCAGTACAACGATCCTGAGCCTGTGGAAAACATCTCCTCGTTCAACTTCTCCAGCCTCACGCGCTCCCTTTGCTCGTCTTTCCGAAGGACAAGGTCCAGCAGTCTCTCAGGATCATCCTCGTCTCTTCCTGTCTCAGCAAGAACCCCAGCGTCGGTGAAGAAACGTCTAAAGTTACTCGCAGCGCGAATATGATCGTATAAGTCATCGACTATAGATCTGTTTGCTCGCTGCATACGGATAAAGCTTTTTGTTTGTGATATTTCCCCGAGATGCTCCACCACGTAGTGCAAGGCGCGGTAATATAGTCCACGAGCTTTGATCTGATTGCCGGTCAACAACGCCCTCAGCGCGTTACTGTTGTCAATAGCCAGCAATGCTGAGCACCGTTCCATCATTTCTGTGTATTTATACTTGTAGCACATTTCGAGATCTTCGAAAAGCTCTTCGGCTGCCACGGCGAGGACTTTACCCGTGTATGCAAAGGCAAGCAATCGTAGAAACACAGCCTGAGGCTCCTTTACCTCAATCGTGATCGACCTGCTCGTTGCGGGCTTTGCACGCCAAGGCCCTACGAAATGCTGGCATCGGGTCAGTAAGACAACACTGTGCGCGTATAGCTCCCTCCCGTCGCCAGTCTTGAAAAACATATCTGCCCATCGCGGCTCATTCAAGAACAACTCCATATCCTGAGGAAAACTCGAGTCCAGTATCCCTTCATCCGACAACAAGGACTGATGATATGCCTTCTTGGCCGTCGCAGCATCTTTTTGTGCTTCTTGACTTCGATTGTCAGAGGCACTCGTTTTTAGAAGATCTTTTAACTCGTCGTCCCCTTCCTCCTCGGCATCCTCCGCTTGATCGTTTCCGAGGCTCTCGTCGTCATCTTCAAAAACAGCGGAGTCAACCACTTGCGATCGTGCGCAGATGGCTTCAAGACGTTTGAGGCCAAGCTGCCTCGCCAGAGACAGCACCTCGTCTGCAACAAAACTCATAGGGTCCATTCTGCTGTATATGTTGTCGCCGTACAAATACTCCAACAAGATTCTGCCACTCTCCGGGCTTGCTTCAGGAAGAACGATTTTAATCAAGCCCTCGTCCTCATCAAAATTTTCCGAGCCTTCCAAGTCAATTAGACGGTTTAGCTCTGAGCTGCGGGCAGCAACGATGACCTTGTGAGCAAAAATGTCCTGGGTGCCCACACAAATCTGCAGGTCGGGCTTAATGAAGAACTGCGAACGAACGTTTCGCTCGGTCAATTGCTTCCACATGCCCCAGAACTGGCTGCCCAAGACGCTCCCGCTCACCGCTACCATAGTGTGCCATCCGCCACAGCTCAAAACCTCGGCGGTGCGGCCCGCCAAGCTCTTATCTAAACACAATCGGGGCTCTGCGCATGACCTGCCGTCGTTCAGGACGTGCGTGCCCCATACGTAAACCGAACCGTCCGCGGTGATCGCGGCAGAGTGCTTGCAGCCCCCTGACACGCGAGTCACTGGACTTGGTATTGAAGCTAGCTTTTGTGGCCAGCGCCAAGGCTGCTCCTCCTCAATACTTGTGACAAATTGAAGACCGTTATTCTTGGATCTCTTAGTCTCACTGTCCAAGACAGTATTTTCCTCCGGGACTGCAGCATCTGACTTTGACGTTTTATCGTTCACAACAAACCCCGAGGTCACCTGCAGATTCCAGTTCGTGGTAGTTGCGCCGTGGCCAACCGCGGAGGACCCGAGCCCTCCCCACGTGTACAGGTTACCATTCTTGTCAGTAGCCATCGAATGGTTCGCGCCGCACTCTACGGTTGTCAGCACAGGCAAGGACGACAGCTTGCATTTTTTCGAGATCAGAATGTGCTTTACAAGCACAGGTTCCAGAACATTTACAAGTTGCCCGGTTCCGAGCTGCCCGTGAGAACCCTTGCCCCAAGAGTGGAGTCGCCCGGAGCTATCTAAAGCAAGGGAGTGAGCTTCTCCACAAGAGACGGAAATAATTTCACATTTCTCCAAGCTGCCACGCACCTGCCGGGGGTGAAGCCGAAACTTTTGATAGGCAGTTTTCTCATCGTCTAGCTGAGGCTGTGACTCCCCTGCAGCCCGCCGAGCACGCGCCGCGTTTCGGCGCGCGAAAAGCCCGCCCCTCTGGACGCGAACATCGGTCTCACCGAGACCAAGTCTCCCATGTAGCCAACTCCCAAAACTAAAAACCTTCCCGGTGCATGTAATGGCGACGGTGAACCCACTACCACAAGCTACTCTGTCCACGGGCTCGTCATTGAAATCGGATTTCGCAACCTCACTAGGAGTCAAACGACACGTTGTGTCGCCAAGGCCTAGCGCCGAGCCGAGGCCCCACGTGTAGAGCTGGCCGTCACGCGAAACGCATGCCGAATGTGACCCAGAAAGGTCGGACCCGCAGGCGACGTCCACTGCCAATACCGGTGACTGTGATCCGCCTAAAGCTTCGACCATTTTGGGCAAATCAGAGCTTAGTGTCGTCCCGTGGCCAAGTGCGCCATCCACGCCGTTTCCCCAGGTAAAGACGAGGCCCATGTCCGTAAGCGCCACGCAGTGATACCAGCCGCACGAGACCTTGGTGATACGGGTGAACTCCAGGATTCCCCAAAATGGGACGGGCATCGCGGATGCGAGGTGTCCGGCCAAACTCGAGCCCACGCCAAGCACGCTGGACGAGTTCTTGCCCCACGCGAAAGCTTGCAGGGATAGGGGGTATCTCTCGCCGTCCTTGACAGCGAGCCTTCCCAAATCGTGCCTCAGAAAGAGCTCTCTGTCCTCGGCGCTGACGATGGTGTCATCCTCTGTCTTCTGGTCTTTCGCCGGAGTCTCCAAGTTCTCGGCCGTGGGGCTGGCATTTGGTTGTTCAATGTCGAGCAGGAGCGTACAACGCGCGTCCTCGACCGACAGCGACCCACTGTTCTCAAGCACGCGCCCGATTTCGTCGCAGCTCATTTCAATAACTAACAACACCGGCACGCGCCAGGTCTTCTGACCATCTGCGCGCTCGCGGACAAGCACGACTCCACGGCCCTCTGCCGTGATGCCTGTACAATACTTGCGTTTGCCTCTGCCAAAGTACCCGGCCGAGACTTTCACCGAGACATCTCCCGCCTGGCTCGTGACGGCTTCCAGCACGTCCGCCTCCAGCTGCGTCGCCCTCGCCGCTACGTACTCCTGAAATCCGGAGCCAATGGCCGCCCATGGCACCTCCTTCGCCTTTAGCACCTCCGCTAGGAGATGCCTCCGCGCCACCTCGTCCGCCATGGCCGCGAGGCGGGTGAGCTGGGCCGCGAACCGGACCCATGCGGTCTGGTCCTGGTTCTGGTTCTGATTCTGGTTCTGGTCCTGATTGTCGCCGTCCAGAGGCTCGTTGAAGCCCGGACGCGAGCGCAGCGCCGCGTCGAACGACAGAATGTTCTCCTTGATCGCGATCGCATTCTCCCGGATCCTCGTCACCGCCCGCCGCGGGCCCGCGCCCACTCTCACCGTCCTCGCTCTCAGCATCCCCAGCACCGCCTCCCGCTGCGGCGACCCTTGCGCCGGCAGCGCCAACGCCTCGCGCACGCTCGCGCCGCGCACGGCCAGCGAGGAACGTTTCGGGAACTCGCGCATGCCTGCTGGCGAGACCAGCGCCGCGCGCACCTTCTCTCTCTCCCACTCCCCTTCCTTCTCCTTGTCCTTGTCCTCTCCCTCTTCGCGATCGCGCCGGTGAGACAGAGCACGGTCCAGGAACTCTCGCGCGCGTACCATTTCCCTCACTGCGGCGCCGGCGTCCGCGGTCTCGTGGAACCCTTGCGCGTCGCGTCGCGCTCCGTGCCACACGAACGCATCCCCCGCACTGAACGACGCTCCGCCTCCCGGGGTGTCCTCGCAACTCGCGTACCCTTCCGCCTCCGACTCGGCCTCCTCTAACGCCCATGCCCCTTCCTCTTTCCTGCCGGTGTCCTCGGCGGCGGGTCCGCGGAAAGCGTTCCGCGAGACGTCCTCGCTGGCGGGGGACACGATGGACACCGGGCTGTCCACCTCCTTGCGCTCTTCTTCTTCTTCTTCTTCCTCCTCATCCTCATACTGACCGGTGGACGCCGACAGGTCCGCGCGTACGCCGTCGGGTCCGCGCGTGCGGAACGCTTTGCGCGACTTGGGCGGCATGGCCGCGGCCGTGGCCATCTGAGCTCGGCGGTTTCCGATGCAGAGGGCACAGGGACGGACTCTGCGACAGTGCGCACACAGAAGACAGAGGGGGTGGCTTCCGAGCGCGGACCAATATGGGTCTTCCTGAGGGTGTACGCGCAAAAGTTGGCGGTGCCTGCAAGTATGGGGGAAGTGTCCTCGCGACTGCAACTCTGGTTGAAGGGTGGGTAGAAGTACCTAGGGAACCGGACTACTTCAACCGTCCCAAAAACTCGCACTCCTATCGACAGCGTTACTTGTTCAGGTAGGTAGCGTCAGCTAACGGCAGGTAGGCGAGGAATTGGGTTCTTGTCCCACTCGCGGATAGGAGCGATTGGTAGGGTTGGGTACGCAGTGGGTTCTTGGGTGGAGAACCGGGATTCGCTGGTGGTGGTGAGACAGTCAAGTAGGTGAAATCATGCCAGGTTAGTAGCAAGCGCCAGAGAAAAGATTCAAATGTGCTCACCGGCACGCCACGTGAAAAAAATGAATTGGACGTGGAAAGTTCTTGTTTCTATGAGCTCCTGCAGAGACAAGTACTCAGAGCAGAAACACTCCTTCCATTTCTTCCAGCTGCAAAGCGATGGACATATTCTTAGTCCTCATCTACAGCGTCGCTAGAAGATCCTCCTTATCCTAGCACTATCTATACTCTATTCTAGCTCTAGAGTCTTCGAAGGACTGACTTGCTCACTCGTCTTGCTGATCCCACCATTTCCAGTAAGCAGACCTTACTCGCATATAAAGTCCGCGTACGGCAGCAGCGCGCACTCTCTTCCGTACGCGCGCACACTTAGTCCCGTATGCGATATACCTGAATACCGCGAGCCTCAGGCGCGTAGTACGGGACCAAGTTATTTGCGTTCCCCAACTCCGCGCAAAGAGATTGCAGTGACCTGTGAGTAGGTACCACTGGTACTTGACTTTTGAAAAGAAGACAAAGCTAGGAGCTGGACGGGTGGAGTCCGGAGTCCGGAGCCCGTCAAAAAGTTAAAGTTAGAGCGTTAGTAGGAGTTTGTTTTGGTGGAGATCTTATTTGAAAGTCGGCGGCGATGGCGGAGGAGGTGGGTGTCCCCGCGGAAGTGCAGGCGCTTGCGAAACTATTGGACAGTCTTGGACATGACCACTGCTTGCAAGGTTGTTGCATCCCGCGGCCGATGCTGAGGGAAGTCCTTGTGGAATGCTTCTTCGTTAGTCCCGGCGTGACCCAGGCCCTGATCTGCGATGAAAGAGTGTATGAGACGACACGGAGAGCGAGCTTTGCGGTGACCAGCGAGCCATTCGAAGGGTACACAGATTGGGTGAAAGTTGATGGAAAGGTGAACACGGCAGGAATGCAGTTACCGCCCGAGTCATTCGTGACTCAATGGGGATCACTGGAAGAGCGCCAGCGCGAAACGACCATTATGAAGTGGCTCCCGAAAAAGACACCTGTTTTTCGCAACGCTACCGAAGTAAAACCCGCCACGGTGGCGAGTGCTGTGGCTACTTTGAATGCATTATTTCCTGAGCATCCTCCCATGGCCCCACACGAGAGGTCAATACACCACCTGTATGTCGAGGAGGTCCAGTCGTCACGTCAAAAGCAGCGTGCTGAGATAAATCGCATTTATAGTGAGGAAGTCCAGTCATCAACCAATACCAAGCGCTGCCAGAACCCGCCTTTGAAAAGAACTCCAACGACACAGCTTTATCCAGCCACTATAATTACTAACCCAAGCGAATTGGCGAAGAGGAAGACGATTGATCTCGACGACCCTGATGTTTGCAGGGGCTTCGAGGTGTACCGAAACGAGCTTTTCACTTCGCATTGTGACTGGATTACGAATCTAACGGCTGAAGATCCGGAGCGAATAGTTGTCCAGTCCAAGCACTGCACCAACCAGAAGGAGGGCACACGGATGAAGTGCGAAGCTTGCCGCCGAACCAAAGAAACATGTGGGAAATATACCCGCACTGCCGCCAAGATTGCGAAGGATGTACTCGGCTTTGATGGTATGCGGGATGCTTTGAACTCTTCGACGATGGATGTGCTCCACCGAGCCGCTGGCGTGTTGCAAAAGAATGAGCAAGAGTTAGCAAAGTTAAGGGCCAAATTAGACGCCGCGGAAAAGGATAGAGAGCAGAAGCCGCTGGGAAAGCTGGTGGACAAACTTGAGTCGAGTGGAATGTTTGATAGAAGGGCCTTTTTATACCGGTTCGTCTCTTGCCTACTTGCTGCGTACGAGTATATCATGCGTTCAGGAACCAACGGGTTGAGGTGGGATACCCTGCCTTTTGGAAAGGAAATTACTGTGTTTTTGCTCATTCTTCGAAATTTTAATGGTGGGAGGTCTATCCTTAAATTCTTGCGCGGACCGATGGGCACGACAAACTCGAAGAAGAAGAAGAAGAAAAGCGCCGCTCAAGAAGGTGAAGCTCTTGAGGCGGCAGATGATGACCAACTGGATTCAGATGATGCACCCGGAGAGAAGAATAAGAACCTAGGCAACAGTTCACGGATGCAGGCAAAAGACGTCCGGCTTCCCATTCTCTCAATGGAGACTCTGGAGCGCAAGCTGCGCGAGAGAACCCGCCTTGTGGAAAAGGACATGCCAGACCTGCCCGCATCCACTCTCGAGAATCATCTGAGCAGGCATGCCACCGAAAATGAAAAGGTGACGGCCGCCGTGCACACCTCCTTGCTAAATGAGTGGGAGGCCCTTGCGAAAGAAGGAGCCGAAGGTGAAAATTTCGACGATGGCGGAGAAAATAAAGTGCCTAACGGGGCCGGAGGGAGCGCGAATCATTCCAAACCCCATGCAGCGGCGCCACAGCAGCTCTATGGTCAACCAGACGTCTCGATGGCAGCAAGACACCATGCCCATCAGTCAAATGGACACATGCACCACCAGCAGCAAGAGCATCAGCAGCAAAACATTCGGGATCACCAGTCAGAAGCAGGAGCTCAAGATATGTACCATCACAACTCGGGCCATCAATATATGCACCAGCAGCAATATCACAACTCACAGATTCACCAGCAACATGTTCATCATCACAACCCCCATATGCAGCACTTGCAGAATCAACCACAGCATATTTCTGGCGTCCACAATCATCATGGACACGAAAACAACCATGACGTGAATTTTGGTGGTCAAACACACCACTTGCGCTCATCGATCATGATGGGCAATGACAATGCCATGATGTCCCCAGCCTTTGACAACAACTCCATGCAAGGCCACGGCCAAGAGCATGTACATAATGGTTCTGGCTCGTTGCTGCACATGGAAGACCAAGACAAGCGGAAGCGTAGTCGACTCAATTAAAAGTGACCGTGGATCGCCCGCCTCCCGCACCTGCAATTCGATCGAGTAGTGCCGGTCTCATTTTTTGTTTTTTCACCTTGCAGCACATCTCCCCAAATGACTGTGCGCAATGATTGCGAAGCGTAAATAGGACACTGCGAATCGGTGAACTTAATTGATTGACTGAGAACACTTTTCATTCCTACTTGATAAACAGCGGGTTGCTTTTCGGACAAGACGATATGCTCTCTGGGGGTCGAACGGCAGGGCAAGAGGACAGCCTTCGCCGAGCACTTTATCTCCGTTTTTGATGACCAAGCTTTGTCCGCTTGGTATCTGTCGAAAACCCATCACTCGACGAGATTAGCGATTCAGAAATTTGTTTCTTAATTAATGTAAGTTCTCTGTTCAGTGAATGGAGAAGAATGAAACCAGCAAAAAAGCACCATTCCAGCTTCCGCTTCCATATTATCCCAGGTCCTCATCTGTTATTGCGAAGAGACAAGCACTCTAATCGTGAAGCTCGACTACGAAAAGTCACACGTTAACAGTATACATTCTTCGTTCTTCGCTCACAGCACGTGGTTGCATGTTACCCCAAGTTGCCCATGCCGGCAGCTGCAGTTTTCTTCCGCTTCTCGTGCGCGAAGATTCCGAGAAGCTGCGAAACGAACTACGACTACGGTCGCGATGAAAGTGCGCAATCTTGCTTCCGGGGAAGATTTCCGAGTGAAAATGCTAGACCAGACTTTGTTCCTCAAGGAAAGAGTTCGCGAATGAATTGCATCATGAATATGATTTCTGCCCCTTGTGCATTTTCTGACTTCCGAATTCTGACCTTCCCAATTCTGATTCTAATCCTCTTCACGTTCAACAGAATAAACGAGATACTAGCTATCAGTTGGCAACTCCCAGCCTCGCGTCCAGTCAGGTAGTTCGGAGTAGAACGAGTAGAGGTTGATGACAACGAACCTTGTTTGTTCCTTGAACGGTTAGCGCACAAAGTCCGGGGCCCGTGCAAAGATGTGCAAAGCTCCAAGTATCGCGAGCAACGCATAGCGCATAGCCGAGCAAGCCGTTCAGTGTGATAGTGCAGCGAAAATGGCGTCTGCAAACTCGGATTGGGGAGACCTGCAGCAGGAGGCAGAGAAACTGGGGGAGCGGCAGGATGCGAGTGCATTGCGGGAAGAAGGAGAGAGCAAGTTTTCGTCGGAGAGCAAGAAGCGCGAGGAAGACAACGAGGAAGATGAGAGCTCAAAGCCGCCACCGAGACCGCGAAAGTCCGCTGGCTGGGGCGAAGGAGATGACGGCGATGAAACAAAGAATGCTGATGAAAGCAAGAAGGATGGCCGCAAAACTAAGCGAGAGTCTGCCGCGCGAACTTCATCGTTGTCCCCTCAGAGTCCCAAGGACAAGTCGCCGGGAGCGAGCAAACATTTCGCCGAAGACGATAAGGAGGACAACATTATGGTGATCCCTGATCTCGATGAGGACCGCGAGGAAGACTTGCAGCTCAAGGTCGCTGAGGCTCCCCAAAACTTTCGCACGGTGCAAAGCATGAGAGAACTTGACAGCCAAATTTACGGACTGCAGCTTCCCAAAAATGAGTCCTCCACAGAGTCCCGCCTCGACCTAAGCATTTTATCGGCTGTGCTCATACCACGCGACAAGCTCGAGGAACCAGATGAGGCTTGGGAATTCGAACAGCTATTAGAGCAAGTTTCACAGGAAATGACCAAGCAGAAAGAGTCCACGGAAGAATTTGAAAAGTCAACTGCTGAGGATCCCGCCTCTCCGGGCACTGCTTACAGCGGGATGGGAATTGCAACTTGAAGTGCTTGATTATTTTTTTTAAAGCTCGAAAAAAGAGAGTTGGTCGAAGACATGTAAGTAATTAGGAAAGAAAAGGCATAAAATATATTTGTCTTGTTAATTGCAGTTGTCCACAGACAAATCTGGAAGATTGGAGTAAAGAATTGTATTTATTTGGAGAACCACGGCAAAATCTCGTCCTGTACCACGTTTTTGTTGGACGCGAGAATGTACTGGAGCTCGCCTGCAATCGCCGAGAAGACGTGCCAGTCCTCTGCAGCTATGTCCGCCTTTACGTCACCGATGAGCACGTGCACTGAAACCTTGCGGCCCGCTTTTACTCCATAAACTGGCTGGTCGATCGTCGTGGCCTGAATCGTTCCGTATCGAATTTCATTTACCTTGTCTGCTCCCTTTAGCGCTTTCATTGACTTCAAAGCAGCTGCTGTACTTACACGGGACTCAGCAAAGATGGGAAACTGGGTATAGATTGGTCTGGATGAACTCGGGTTCTTGTTCGTGAAGAGCTTCAAGATATCCTCGTAGGATTCGTCTTTGGTGTTGATGAACAGTACCATCGAGTCCGCTTGTCCATCGCCTATCAGCTTTGCTGCGGCAGAATTGTCGGCATAACCTCCGTCCGCGATGGTGGCAAATTGGTGTGAAGCGACCTCTTT
The DNA here is from genome assembly GCA_012862575.1 of Parietichytrium sp. I65-24A. Classification (NCBI taxonomy): domain Eukaryota; class Bigyra; order Thraustochytrida; family Thraustochytriidae; genus Parietichytrium; species Parietichytrium sp. I65-24A. Next base: position 448,653 of record BLSF01000010.1, read on the forward strand.
GACCCAGTCCGAGCAGCTTGTCTCTTTGGAAGGATTTCGGAGCACTTGCGCCTTCGCGAAGGCATCATGCGCATCCGCTCCGGGAGCAAGGTACATGGGAGTATTCAAGAGAGAGCCAATCAATGTGAACCAACTCTGTCCCAACATTCGCGGGAGTAGATTGTCCCATCCGTTCAGATACGCCGGGACCGAAGTGATTTGACCGAGAAAGGCCGACGAGGTGGATACTGCGTCAGCAAGAGACACTTTGTGGCTCTCAGTCTGCATCTTTGATGATGCAAACTGAGCTTTGGGGACGGTGAGAGTTTCAACCTTGGAGCCCCATTGCTGATTCCAGGATGTGATGTCTGGTTTCGAAAGCATGTCGTAAGTGATGCTCCACTTTTCTCCACCGCGAATGAATGGGTACGGTGATCGAGTTTTCTTTTTGTCGTTGGTGAGGAGCGCATTGAATGACACAGGGTGATTTACTTCAGGAGCCTCTGGGATATTGTAGCTGAAGGAACGCGTCTCAGTAGAATCTTTTCCAGCGCACTGGCGATTGTATGCTCCGAACGTTAAATCCGAGGAGGAGGTCACCAAGACTCCTGCAATCGCCCACTCCTTTCCTTCACACCAAGAGTTCACCTTCCCGCTAGAAAGAGACTTTTCTGCGTCAACGTCACCCCTGTATGAACCGTAGAAGAATTGCAGGTTAGTTATCGTTCAGCTGTTTGTATGAGAGTGAACCACTTTACAACTTACGGAATCTGAATGATTTCATGCACAAAGTCCCTCCAAGTAAGATTGTTGATGATGATATCTCTGATGATGATCACCGACCAATCCTGAATGATGGAGAAATTGGACTTGAGAAACTCCCAGATCTGATTCAACACCTTGATGATGTAGTCCCAGGTTCCAGACAAAGAGACAAGCTTCCTTTCACGAAAGGACAAAAATTTGCCCATCCACTCGTCATCATACACTTTAGTGGATCCCAGCACAGTTTTTGCCTGTGACATCCTGTTGAGCATCGTGACAAAGTTCTCAGAGTACAGGACTTGCGAAGCGAACCAAGTTCCCCCGGAATTACTTCCAATCATGCCAACATCATTGAAAAGCTCAGAGAGCTGCGTTTCTCCGTCGCCGTCCTTCATGCTCATGAGGCCGGCAACGAGACCAGTGTGGACAGCATGTGCTCGGAAACCCCCGCCACTGAAGGAGATACCGAGAGCTTGGTTGTCAGCGGATCCTTTTAACGCGGGACCTCCGTCAATTTGCGCAACGCTCAACAAGAGCGCACCAACTGCGAGTACCTTCATGCTTATTGACACAGCCTCCGACTATGCTTAAAGATTCTCGTTCGACGTTTGGTTCTTGTAATGGGTGCTGCCTTTTGTGCTTGGGGTTTTCGATTCTCCAATGGGTTTCTGTTTGGCTTCTGGATTCGGTGCTTTCTACTTTCGAATGTTGTCTGATTGGTGTCTGCAGCTCGAGCAGAACTCTGGACATTCTGCCTCGACCTCGGGCTGCGTTCATTCATCTCAAGGTCATTGCTCTCTTCCAAGATCATGAGGATTCGTTCAAATGTCCATCTGATGCCGTGAATTGCGAGTCGTGAATCACGAATCATGATGATACGAGAGACACTGAATGCAAAAGTATACCGAATTCAACAAACCATTACCAATTACTCTATGCTACCCCTATTCGTGCACACGCAGTCCGTTTCAGTGAATTTGTGCAGTGCTGGTGCACGTACCGGTGCCGGTACTCGAGTACTAGTACACGCATTTTAGCTGAAAGAACAGCCCCGCGACATCCCGCGACGATTATTCGTGGAGTGCGCCGAAACAGGTTGCTTGCTTGATCTATCTTGACTTTTAAAAAAAAGATGAGAATGAAAGAATTAACGATTGAGGGACTGTGAATGAAAGCATGCATGCGTTAAAATGCTCGTCGAATTCGCGGACTGACCGACAATTGTTACAGGTTGGCGACCAATTCGACAAGATGAGGAGATCAAACTTCTTTTTGTCTATTGCGATGCGTCCACGACTTTTGTTTAAAGAGTGGATAATGAGAGTGGAACCTGGCATATTTACTCTGGAAATGTTTGGACAAGTAGCGAAGAGCACTTCTTGACACTGTGAATAACCATGACCATTTGGAGAAAAGAATGTTGCGCTAGTGATGCAAACTCATTCACGTTGGGCTTAAACTTTTGCTTTGCGACGCTTTTTAAATAGGTCAGTGGCTTCGGCCTCGTCGTTATCAATTGTGAGCTTCCTCTTCTTCTTTGCAAATAGTGATTTCGGTGGTAACTCGAACGAACGAAGCTGTGAAAGCATAAAGTCAGTCGACATGCCAACCACTCCCTCCCCGAGTGAGTCAGGCAACAGCCCGTCTAATTTGCGGATCAGAGCGGGAGTCTTGGACGCGTCCGCAGTCACGATGGATTCCGTGTAATTTGAGGAGTTCAAGTCTGACCCAGTCAGTGGCATTCCACGAAACATTTTCGCATGTGGGCCTAGACTCAAGCGCTTGTTGCGCTCGTAGAATGAAATATCAGAACTCAGGGATGGCTGCTGGCCAAGGAACACGTATCGATGGACGATGCCTGCAAAGCCTTTCAAAGAAGAGGACTTTGTCGGGTATGACTCAGCCATTCGTTTCTCGAGGTTGGCAAGCATCTTTAGCGAGCCGCCATCAGAGATGAACCTCGCCCGAAACTCCCTATATCGCTCCCATACCGTAAGCGAGTCCTTTGGCTCAAGCTGGCCAAGAGCGCGTTCATACAGAGTTATGATGTCCGTGTCTTCGTTGAGATGCTCTAAAAAGCGAATGTATTGCACAATGTAGCTCACATCACGAGGAAACCGTTTGAGCCCAAGCTCAAAAATGTTTTTGGCCACGCGCGCGTCTTTATTGTTGTGAAATTCTAGCAAAGCTGCAGCGATGAATACAGTACTGTCACATGCGCTGGAAAGACGCGCACGCCTAAAGACAATTCTTGCTGCCGATATGCCCGCAACCCGTCTCTCAAACTGTTGTGACTGAATAAAGACAATCGGGCACGGGTACTTCTTCTCTAACCTCAGAAAAACGTCTCTGGCCAGATCGATCCTTCCCTGCTCCTCGTGTGCCTCTGCAACTGCAAAGTGAAGTAGGAGGGAGTCTGGAATGGCTTGAAGTGAGCGGTCCAGGATTATCATGGACGAGATTGGGTCACTCGTCTCCAGCTCGTACTGGTAGAAATCATACCAGATCTCCGGGTAAAAAAAGAGCACCGAGAGAGCTTTGGAGTAGATGTGCCTTACGCGACTCTTCAGTGCGACGTCTGTCGTTCTTTCCGGATTCTTCTTCTCGTAGTCTATAAGTTGCTTCCACCTGGCCAAGGTGCGGTCGTCGCTCGGCTCGCCATTGTATGGTTTTGGGATCCCTCCAGATTCCAGGTCTTCGTACAACGGCTTTCGCTCCAGGTACACTGCATTCGCTCGCTTGTACTCGGTCTGAGCTGCCTGATCTACGTTCATCTCGCTCTCAAGTTTGCTCCAGAGGGTGTCAAGATGCTTGATTGGAGATTTAACTGCGCGCAAGTATGCTGTGTGGACCGCGATGGCTCGACTATTCAAGTCATACTGTGTGTGGCAGGTTTGTCCTTCAATGAACTTGATATATTCTACCCAAATTTGCCCAGAGTCAAATGAGTGGCCAATGTTGTCCAGAGCAAACTGAAAAGCTTTGTCCACCTCTTTTCTCGCCACATTTGACTCTGGATCGTCGCCAAGCTTCCTTTGCAATACGTACGAAAGGTAAAACAACCACAAGTTTACACTGTCCAAAGTCATGAGCGTCCGCTTGAGAATGCTCTCCACATTCTCAAAGTTTCCCTCCTTGAGCTCCATCTGGCAGTATCGCACCCAGTACTGATCCGCAAGTGGAAATCTTTTGAGCAGCGTTTCGTACATCTCCCGCGCCTTCTTTGCTGGGGCTTTGGCAGCTTCTTCAGCAAGCGTCACCCAAGACTTTGTATCTTCAGGCTTTCCTTTCAGAACAGCCTCCTTCACCTTTGGAGCCTCGCCAGTTGCACCATTCTCATCAAGCCCCGGAAAAGATCCTTCCTGCGTGCTCTCCTCCTCCGCCATTCTCCTATTACCTCGGCTCCCGCCCTCTCTTCCGGCACCCCTTCAACGCCTGCTTCCCGTCCGCTTCTGAGGGAGTGAGTGCTCTCGGGCTCTAGGCGAATTCAAAAGCTCCGCGTTTGGCTCTTTCGCTGAATATCGCGCACGTATTGCTATATGCCACGAGGCTGTCTGTCGAAATTAGCTTGGGATCTCTCCACGCTGTTCGTGTGTCCCCGGGTACTGAGTACCACTTGCTATCTCTCTGCTAAGGCGGGATGAGCCAATTGGTGTAATAACGATTTATTTATTTTGGTTTTGATCTGCTATGTATCGGGTTGATAGCTATTATGCAACACTGATAATATGGTGTTACAGGATCAAGTGTCATCGCTCAAGAAAAAATCTTAGTTGAAACTGCTGGTTGTGTGGTTGTGTAAATGCGCGATTTTGCTCTTTCCCCTCAACCGTCCCCTGACGTAAAAGAAAGCAAAACTATAAAGATGTGGAGATTGTTGACTTGACCGAGATAATGTATTCATGTTAAAAAAGAAAATATTCTTTTCGCTATGTGATGACACCACCCAGAGAAATTCTTACGACGAACCTCAAGTTTCAGGACGTTGGACGGGGCATTTGAGAATCGCAACCTGCTCTGGTCGCTCGGGCAAGTCACTTAAAACTGCTCCTTTGAAACTTCCATCGCGAACGTCCCAGGCGTACATATTTCGCGAGTCCTGACCAATAGCGAACAGACGGTCTCCCGCCACTGTGATTCCTGCGGGATGGGTCAACTTGTACTCCTTGGATACTCGAAGCTCCTGGATGGCCTTAAGGGAGGTCGTGTTGAACCCAACGATGCGACTGTTTTTTCCATCCACACTACCCACATAGATGACGTTATTCTTAAAATGCAGGGCAACCCCGACTGGATGCGTGACTTTAAGAATCGCGATTCTCTTTCCTGTTTCTCCGTCCAGCACGTAGACACCTTTCTTTGTGCTCGCCACCCACAGGCGGCCATACCTGTCAAAGGCGAGGCCGCGCGGGTTCTTGACCTTGGCAAACTTTTCAGCGCTTGCACCAAAGCCCTCCTTGATCCTGTACCTCACAACTTGGTCGGTGTTTTGGCTCGCAGTAAATAATTTACCTCTGAAAAACGCAACTCCGTAGGGATGGTCCAAGTCGTCGGTGGCAAATGTGCGTGCAAATCGTGGGTCGAAGCTGCACTTTCTTGTGACGACAATTTTACTTTTAGAAGAGTGCGCGCTGACAATGAAGAGAGCGTCCCCCACTGCCTTCATTCCCCTCAGGTTTTGCAGACCAAGATCGTCCACAACCTGGCCTTCCAAAGCGAAGCCTTTCATGACCCAATGATGAAGATGCTTGGCGCTCACTGCGTAGTCGTAGACACGAACGTTATTGGATTTCTGATCCTTGTTTCCGCCATGGCTTGTAAGAAACATGTACCGTCGCCATGTTTCTCCAATGAATCGGTTCTTTCCCGTGTGATTTCGACTCTTTTCGATGTCATCGTCAGAGCCGACACTGTGAGAGTCGCTAGACTCGAAAGAGGTTCCGTGCTTTTCCACAAATTTGCTCTTCCGTTTCGAGCCCACCCCATCCACCTCGTCAAGCATGGTTGCAAGCTCCTTCCCCCAAAGTGTTTTTTCCCAAGCATGAGCCTCATGTAGCCTGCTGTCCGGGTCAAGATAGTCGCTGTCCACGAGGGCCAGGTCCTCAACGCTTGCCAAAAATGCCCCTCCCAAGATCGGTCCGGGTTCAGCCTGCACCGCAATTTCCAGCGGGGTCAACGATGTGTCGGAGGGCGCTTGCACCCCCAGCAGCACTAGCCCCATCGTCAGGCAAGCCACTGCCACTGTCAGCTTCTCGCCTCTGCTGTTACTCCATATTCTCCGGAGCCCCATTCTGCCACCCCCCACTCCGAGGCTTCCTCGCTTATAAATACCTCTCTCGCCCTCAAGTCAGGAGACTTGCAAGTCCGCCCAACCGACCTCCACCCCGAACTCCTCTATTCGAGTTTCTCAGTTTCTCAGTTTCTCAGTTTCTCAGTTTCTCAGTTTCTCAGTTTCTCAGTTTCTCAGTTGCGCCGGGAAGCCGCCGTTGTGAGAGCTGTGAGTCTCCAAATCCTTTTTTGAGTCTGTGGGGGACTGCAGGGGACTGCAGGGACTACAGCACTGTGGGGAACATGCTAAGCTTGCTCTACTGCTAACCATGAGATCGCTTCTCAAGTGGGGGGAAAAGAGGGAAAAGTGTGGCTCAAGCGTCTAGAGAAGTGGAAGATTGCTACGCTTCCTCACTGAGCACTCTTAACATCCCTCAAGATTCTGCGCATCGTAGAAAATGCATCTCGTAAATGGGAATAGAGGAGGGATAGAATAGTAATATTATGTAGAGGGATACTACAAATGTCCTATTTAAAAGTCTAAATGAGAGGGTAATACAAATAGTGACGGACGTCTATTTAGGAATTTATTGCTTGTCAATAACTCTATCCGACGTCTATATAATTGTATTCGCACATAGACATCGTTGCACTGCAAAGGAATGTTCGCTGTTCCCTGACCGGTATTTTGAGGTCTTATTGTGAATTAGCCACTACTAAGCTCTAGCAGGTGAGGAAGACACCTCAATGTCCGATGAGAAAGGTTGTCTGTCACATGTGTCCATCACCAATTTCAATATTTTGTACTTTTTCATTCTTCATTTCTCGAGCGCAATGTAGCATTTGCCACTTTGTGAAAGTGCGCTTTTTTGAATTGGCGGGCTCGCGACATATTGGAGTCATCGAGACACACACGCAGACGAGAGCAACGTCTCTTCAAGACATTGTCAGAAAGAGAGGGAAATAGAGGACATCTGCCGATGCTAGCGGTACTGAGTATCGCCTTGCGTGCTAGCGAAAGAGGAAAGTGAAAGAAGAACGTGAAAGTGAAAGTGAAAGTGAAGGTGAAAGAGAGAGAAGGAAGGTGAGCGGGGTCGCAAGTTTGGGGAAAGTGAGCTGCTTGGCAATGTGCGAGCACGGACTGCGCTGCAGAGAGATAGCATGAACGTGCGGTTGGAGGCAGCAGACAAGAGCCTGCAATATGCGCTGTCCACGGGCGACAACTTGATAGGGAGGTCGAGTGACTGCAATGTGGTGCTGCGCAGCTCCAGGTCTATCTCGTCAAAGCATGCTGCTCTGAGCGTGAGCGAAGACGAGAATGGGAAACCGGTCATCATATTCAAAGACTTGAAGTCCACGAATGGCTCGTATGTAAATGGCGCGAGGGTGAGTGGGCCATACTCGCTGCCAGTCCAGCTCCAGCACGGAGACACCATCCGCTTCGGGTACGATGAACGCACTTTTGTGGTCAAGGCAGACAGCGGGGAAGCTCACAAGCAGTCTCTATTTTCAAGCGAGGAGCCTTTGCTTTCGCCTCCTGCAGATATAGGTGACCGATATTCTGTCGGAGGAAGGTCTAGAGTTGTCTCACCAAATAGAATATTTGAAAGCGTCGAACAAGAAGCGCCGTACCAACGTGGAAGACGAGGTCAAAGCTCGGAAGAGAAGGATTCGAAGGGGGCTGATAAAAGGAACGCTTTCAGCGACTGGCATGAGCACGTCCAAGATGATCCACTTATGCACTCTCGAGATCTGAACACATCTCCATATTCTCGCAGAGACCACTCTCCGAGGCGCAGTGACCATTTCCTGTCTCCGCGTTCCGTGCGACCGGGGTCCCCGCTAGTTCGTGACCCGGAGCAAAGTGTACCTAGCGCTAGCTATCAGTCGTTGGCTGAAAAACTTGGCCAACTCGAAAGTAAGCTTTCTCAGCAAGAGCGTGAAAAATCGGAAATGCTGGACCTGCACTCGAGACTGGATCAGATACAACATGGTCTTACTCCAAAGCCGGACCCGATGAAAGAACTTGCAAAGAAAATAGAAAATATTGAGGAGCTCATGCGAAGGGAAAAGCGGGCTCCTCTCGATTCTGCGCGAAGCGTAAATGCCCATTTTTCGCAGCCGTATCCATCGGTTCAAACCGTATATAGCGCTCGAGCAGATTTCGAGAGCACCAAACCAACACCACAATTCAAGAATGAGAACATTCCTCCGCAGACCCCTGGCGCAGCAAGTATGTTCTTAGACGAAGACATTGGCTCGCCAGCAACTCGCCGAAAGAAAGGCTCCGTGGCCCATCACGCACCTGCTTGGTCTCAAGATTATGGACCTTTTGACCGCAAATCCTCGTCCAATTTCTTTAAAATGGTGAACGAGGAGGCGAGCGAGACTTTAAAAAGGGATTTCTCGAAAGAGGAAGATTGGGTCCATGACGAACAGGACAATGACCACGTACCAGGGTCGTACATCGATCCGGACGAGAATATTTTCGGGGAGCCAGGGAAAGAAAATGGTGTGCGTACCCAGCAAGACATTGGGAGCCGCGGAGGAAGAAGAAACCACTCTCCACCTCGCCGAGTATTGACGCCAAAGAACCGTATCCCTCAAGGCCAGAGGAGCCCCATGAAAGATTCCGCGAAATCAAGCTCCCCAACTTTGCGATCTAGGGCAGAAGCAACTAGGCCTAGGAGCAAACACGCATCGCCTGTCCAGTCCCCGAAGTCACCGACTCGCGCCATTCCTTCGCGGATTCCCTCTCCGTCAAGGACTTCTACGACTCCTCTGCGACCGACAAGTACTTCAAATTCTCGAATTCCGTCCCCCTCGCCAAAGTCAAGAGCCCAGTCGTCCCCGCTGAGGGAGCACAAATCGACCGAAAGGTTGAGCGCGCACAAACCAGCTCAACGTACTCCAACAAAGGTATCTAGGCCAGGTTTGAGAGTGTCTGTAAATAGCAAGGATGCATCTACGGAGACCAAGCTTGGGCCAAGCGAACACCCTAGTCTAGAGCGCGGGAAAAACTCGGCAAAAAACGGGTTTGCTCTGTATGTAAGCAAGGTGCTACAAATTGCACTTTTGAGGAAGAAGGTTTGGTCCTTTCAGGCCTTAAAACGTAATTGGGAGCACTTTCGAATACTTGGGTCGACTCATGAAGAGGGCCAAAGTGAGGCTTTCGATGAACGAGAGTCAAATCCAAAACGTTTCGAAGAAGGTCGCGGAAGAAGTGAGACTCAGCAGCTCCCACTTCGTCTCGCACACGTGATTTTGGTTGCCAACGCCAAAGTGCGGCAATCAAAACTTCAAAAAGCTTTCGAAAAGTTGTGCGCGACTGCTCCAAGCGACAGCGTACGGCGACCGAAGAAAGATGACTCGCGTCATAAATCTGAGCAACTTGAACTCGCGAATTTGCTGAGCAAAGTTTCCACACGTGCACTGAGCCGTAAAGTTCTTTCCACTTTTTCGAAGTGGCACAGTATGGCAAACGACCGGACGACTTCGTCGCAGGATAAAGGTAGTCCAAAAGCAGAGCACCGCCAGCTTCGCCGCGCAATCTTAATTGGGCTTCAACAAATGAGAAGGTCGGCACTGATGAAGTGGAGGAATTTTCATAATATTTCGGATGCTAAAGATTCGGAAGATGGACTTTTGAGCAGAGTGCTTGAGTTCAATGCCAGAGTAAACGCAAGAAAAAGGTCGGACGTTTACGCCTCTGCGGGTCTGGTATCATTTTTGAAGAATACAATGCGTGCAAAGTCTTCCAAAATTAAGCTCTTGGAGGAGGAAGCTAGGGATCTGAAGGTAGCGTTTGAGGATCAACGTCAAGAATTACGCATATCCGAGCAGCACCTTTCTTTGGCACAGTTGAGCAACATTGCAACGAAGGCGGTCAGACCTGTCGTTCGGAAGTTCTTTGACACTTGGAGAGCACATTCGAGAACTACTTGCGAAGATCAAATTGGGGAATCAAGTCTCTTTGAACAACGCCTTTCGTTACTGAGATTGAGCAACATTGCCGATAAGATTTCCATTCGCGCTATAAGATCCTTTTTTGACGTTTGGAGGAACGAAACGGTGCCCACAAGCTTGCATCTTCAACTTGAAGAAGCGCAGGCGGAGACACAAGCCACGAAAGAGACCTTGAAGCGGATCTGCTTGGAACAAATCCTTCTGAAGTCTGAGTTGCGAATTTTAGAATTGACGCGGCGAAGCTTCATCCACTGGAAGTTGCAGATGTCGAGATGGGCTGCAATCGAATCAAAGCTTTGGTCAATCTCCGGGAAGAAGTCTTTAAGTGAATTATCAAAGGCTTGGAGCCAGTGGCACAACGTGACTATATATGAAGCTCGCAAATCTGAGGTCGTCATCGAATGCGCTACGAAATGGCGCGATCTCACAAGATTTATGAAAGTCAAAAGGGAAACCTTGACGATTAAATACGGAAAGAAGTGGCTGGCTCTATTTACAGAATGCAAAAAGCTCGAGCGCCAAAACGAGCGCAAATCACGAAACCACTACACGTCAAGATTGATGCGGTCACAGTTTCGTATATGGCTTTCGAAGGCGCAGCACCAGAGGCAGGAGCGCTTCGAAGAACTGAAAGAAATTATGTTGTCGAGAACCGTTGGCGCAGCGCGACGATTGAAATTACTGGGAACGGCATTTCACGCTTGGACCCACGAGGTGAAAGTCAACTTTGCACGCCAGAGGGCACTGCGAGAGATTTGTTTATTGTCACGAAGCTACATGGTACGAGTTATGTTTCTGTGGTTCAATAAGTGGCGCACGAGTACAGCGGAGGCGAGGTTGATGCAAAAAGGTACTTTGAGGATGCCTCGAAACCTTCACGACGAGACCGGGGAGCCAGAGTGGAGCATGGAGACGAGGGACAAGCTCGCTGGCCCTATGTCTTCGGCTTGGAACCGTTTGTCCTGTAAGGAGGCCGGTGTGAACACGGATTACCTCGAATTAGATCTTCCGGAGCTTTGGGATCGCCATCGCGTGCAATTGGGCATGTTGAGCAAAGTATTTGGTGCCTGGAGCGGACTTCGATGGCGGATTCGGTACTTAAATGAGTTGGTGGAAAATATGTTCTTCCAGAAATCTACCGAAAGGATGAGGTCTTTGTTTGCGGACTGGAAGAATTACGTGCAGGCTGTGAAGGCCGAGAAGCGACGATCGCAGGTGGTGGTCGATTGTGTGGACAAATGGAAATCCCTCACCGCTTACTGGAAGCAGAGAAGGGTGGAACTTGCATCCATATATGGCAGGAGATGGAAATTGTATTTTACAAGGCAAAAGGTGTTTTGGAAAAGGGCTTGGGATCACTATAAGAAACGTTCGCTGAGAAGGACATTTCAAGCTTGGCGAATGACTGCGCGAATATACCGCACCTTGCGAAAGCGTGCGCAGAGAGCTGCTTTGGAGGCTCTCGAAAAGCAAAGCATCGCTCATGCACGAGTAATTCTTAGACGATGGAGAGAGGTCGCTCGTAAGAAGAAGGCTGAGCGAAGCAGGGTGGAGACATTCGTTCATAAAAGGGATCTCAAACTTTTGCAGACACATTTTGCCAACTGGGGGAAGTTTGCCTCGTACAGCAAAGCCGCAAAAGTGAGGATTGCTCGGCATAGCAAAAAACGTACCAAGCGCTGCATGCAGAGATCTTTTTTGGTTTGGAAAAATCATCGATTTAACCAACGAGTCAGGCGTGAGGCTCGAGATGAAGTTCAAAAACAGCTTGAAGAGCTGGAAAACCAAGCAAAGAGTATGCAGGATGAAATTCGAGATCTCAAACTGGAGTGTGAGGAGGCGAGCAAACGGAACCTTTGCAACGAGCAGCGAGCCGCAGATCCTTTCGGTTTCGACGCGTTTTTTGGCGCAGGAGATCAGAGCATGCCCGAGATGGAAGGGGAGGGCGACGACCCATTCAGTAGGAGCGCGCCAAGCGGCGGGGACGAAGCGATTCCATTGATCGGGAACATTCCGTTCTTTTCGAGCCAAAAACCTGCAGCTAAACCAATTTCGGAGGCGGAGACAGACGAGAAGCGAAAACAGGCGATTAAGCAAATGGATGTACTTGCAAGTGGCACTTTGTCAAATCTGACTGCAGAGGAGCCACGGCAGACAATTCTAGCGCAGCAAGCGATGATTAAAGCATTGGCAAAGAATTTGGTAATGCTTGAAGATCGGCAAACGGAGATGAACGCTCTTTTCGCAAAGGTTGCACAAGGTAGCTCCGCTGAAGGCAAGCACGAGGAAGACAAGAAGCGGGAAAATGCGCGGAAGTTGATTATGCAGCACTTACAAGACATAGATTTAGCCAAGCTGGAGATCCAGAGCTTGAAGAACGCGCTGAGCGAAAGCGAAACCACTGCTGCATGCAAGATCAAGGCTGAGTCGGAGGAGAAGGAAAAGGCAGTCGAAGAGCTTCTGGTGCTTCAAAGAAACGAGCAAAAGGAGAAAGACCTGCTTCAAGAGCAGATCAAAACGCTAGAGAAGCGCTGGGAAAAGTTAAATTCATTGTTGGAGAAGCATGCGGTGCATGAGTTTAGCGGTACCCAAGAAGATCGAGTCAAAGCACTTGAGCTCTTGAAGGCTCAGCTTTCAGCCTCCAAAAGGTCTGAAGCGAAGGCCAAAGCTAAGCTCGCAGATGCATGCCATCGTTTTAATGACTTGAAGGTGCAGCATGAGATGTTGCTCAGGAAGGGTGGCCAAGACGACGAGCTGAAAACACTTCGACAAACCATCAAGCTGTTGAAAGGCGAGCTCGCGCAATTGAAGGCGCGTGGAGGCATTGTCTCGTTAATGGAGAAAGAGAAACAGATTGATCTTCTGGTGCGGCAACTCGGCCGATCGATGATAAACGGGAAATTAGCTGAGTCAGTTCCCGCGGGGTCACCATTCCAACTTGCCAAACGGAATAATAATAGCGGATTTCTTAATACCCTCAAGTAAAAAGGTAACCGTTTACTCGTGTTCTGCCAGTGTGCTTTTCTTCAGTTCTACGTTTGTATACTTTGTTCAAATGGCTGAAAATGCGGGCTGATACCCTAAGTTACAGAGATATTCCATGGTCAGGCTGGCGATCCGCAACGCGCGCTTCGTCGTGTATCTCTCTGTATTTGAGGTGCAGTTCGCGTAATAGCGGAATAGTCATGATCAAAATCAATGACCCAACAAAGAGTGCAGCGATACTATCAATAAAGTTGGAGCTTATCTTTGGATGCGCCAGAGAAAATAGAGAGCTCACCAGGACTGCGACGCTTCGAAACGTGTCCGCAAGGAGGTGAGTCAGTGCAGACGAAATATTTGCATTTTCCATTTGCCCCTTGGCTGCTCGTTCTAGGCACGTTGGCAGACATCTACACCTGAATAGACCCATCGTCACATACACTGTGATGCAAATCACATCCACCAGGAGGTTGATGATTGCAAACACTTCTGTGGCGCCCTCGTTGACAGAATTTGCTGTCGTCTTTGCGACGAGATTTCCAATAGCTTCAAATATGATCCAGCTGACCAGAAGAACCAGCGCACTGACACTCATGAGCGGAATATAGACCTCCAAGCGGAGCTTCTCCTTCAGCTGTGCATGCTTCTCGCTCACGTGCCCATCAATTTGACCTTCCACATTTCTAAGTCTCAGCTGATGCTTTCGATTCTCTGCGTATAAATTGAGCCCGTATGTCACGGCGTCCACCATCATCGTCAGGCTATCACCCATCAGCGCCAGGCTGTGAGCCGCAACCGCGCATGCCATTTGCAAGCACGCAAACCCCCCAAACAAAACAAGGCTCACCTTGAGAGCCCAGATCGTTCTTTCCGATCCGTCTCCCGCCGGCTGTCGTTGCCCTTGCTCTTGCTCATTCTCCCGGGCACTGCTACTCTCGATCCCGGCCTCTGCCGTCAGTCCTTCAGCTTCCTCCAAGTGCGGCCCGTCATTCTTGAACAGTCTCCCAGTTTGCGCTGCCTCTATGGCTCGCACGGATTCCAGCGCCGCCGCACCCTCCGTAGCGTCCGTGGTGCCCATGGCAATCGCTGTCCGTTCGCTGCCTTTGCTATCTCGCTGGCCGCATGGGAGCCAAAGCGTTCCGCCAGCCGCACGCGAGAGTTGCACGGACGAGGGACGGAGGAGAAAGCCAGCTACGACGTGAACGCGTGTGCGCAAGCTGCAAGCTGCAAGCTGGACTGTCTGGACTGGACGGAAAACTAACAACGCCGTGGCACTTGCAATGGACAATGGAAATGGACAATCGACAATGGTTAATGGAAATCAGGGCCCGCGCCCTCACACCGCGCCGTCCTCTAGCGCTCCCACTCTCGCGCACACTCTGATGCTTCGGCGCTTGACATAGTCTAGTGGGTAATAGCTTGCTGATTTGCTGATGGATTTCCTCTGCTTCCCAGACATTTCTCGAGCATGAACATGGGTACCAGTGGCCATCATGTGGGATATCGCAGCTGAGGACCGGTGGAAGGAAGGTACTGAGTACCGAAAACGAGAACTTTATGCATAATAGCGAGCAAGAATAAGAAGACAAGCAAAATCGCAAGCCTAATACAAATTCAGTGTCAACAGGGTTATAATCGAAGCTCCAAGGGGGAAATTGAAAAAACATACATAGGACGTGCATTCATGAGCATTCGAGCCAGAAACCTCAGGAAAGAATGCGAAGCGGAAGCCGCACTTGCAGCTTGTATCTTGTCCAGAATAAAACAAATGACACGCATACAGCGTCATCACTTGCAATTCAGATAAATCGGAATCCTCAATTCAATCGGCGCGCGACAAAAGTGGCAAATGCTCAACCGCGTAGAGCATGCCTTGCACACCATATGCCCGCACTGGAAAACAGTGGGTTGACGCTCACCTGTAGACCGGAACGTCTCGAAACACACGGGACATCCGGACTCTTCTTTAGCCGGAACGTTTTCTGCAGATTGAGAAGTCGAGCTAGGGGGAAGGGGGGCCTCTACTTGGAACGCCGAAAGCGCTTTGTATGCCGTGCTTTCATCATCCGGATGTGCTCGTATGGCCGCTCTGATCCGCTCATCAGCGTTGAGCTCCATAAGCTTGCTTCTATTATCAGGCATCTTAAAAGCTAAGGAGTATAGCACTAGGCATGCATCGTTTTGCAGTTCAGCATTCCCCGGATGCGTTTCCATGGCCGCGACGATCCGCTCTCCGGCGTTGAGTTGCATCAACTTGACTTTATTTTCAGCATTCTCAGCGAGGCTCAAAAGCGCTGCGCATGCTTTGCTTTGCACGCCTGCATCCCCTAGATGCGTTTCCATGGCCGCAACGATCCGCTCTCCGGCGTTGAGTTGCATCAACTTGACTTGATTTTCATCATTCAAAGCGAGGTTGGAAAGCGCGCCGCATGCGTCTCCTTGCACGCCTGCATTCTCCAGATGCGTTTCCATGGTCGCAACGATCCGCTCTCCGGCGTTGAGTTGCATCAACTTGACCAGATTTCCATCATTCTTAGCGAGGTTCCAAAGCGCTCCGCATGCATAGTGTTGCACACCTGCATTCCCCAGATGCGTTTCCATGGCCGCGACGATCCGCTCTCCGGCCTTGAGTTGCATCAGCTTGACTATATATCGAGGATTCTCAGCGAGGACCACAAGCGCTCCACATCCACGTTCTTGCACTTCAGCATTCCCCAGATGCATTTCCATGGCCGCGACGATCCGCTCAACGGCGTTGAGTTGCATCAACTTGCCTTTATTTTTATCATTCACAGCGAGGTTCCAAAGCGCTATGCATGCTTGGTTTTGCACGCCTGCATTCTCCAAATGCGTTTTCATGGCCGCGACGACCCGCTTTCCGGCGTTGAGTCGCATCAACTTGACTTGATCAATCACAGCGAGGTTCCAAAGCGCTGCGCATGCAGGTTCTTGCACGCCTGCATTCCCCAGATGCGTTTCCATTGCCGCGACAATCCGTGCACCGGCGTTAAGTTGCATCCACTTAACTTTATTTTCATCATTTACAGCGAGGTTCCAAAGCGCTCCACATGCACGTTCTTGCACGATTGCATTCCCCAGATGCGCGTCCATAGTCGCGACGATCCGCTCACCGGCGTTGAGTTGCATCAGCTTGACTTCATTTTGATCGTTAGCAGCGAGGTGCGAAAGCGTTCGGCATGCACGTTCTTGCACTTCAGCATTCCCCAGATGCCTTTCCATGGCCACAACAATCCGCTCACCGGCGTTGAGTTGCATCAACTTGAATATATTTTCAGAATTCACAGCGAGGTTGCAAAGCGCTCCGCATGCTTGGGTTTGCACGCCTGCATTCTCCAAATGCGTTTCCATGGCCGCGACGACCCGCTCTCCGGCGTTGAGTTGCATCAACTTGACTTGATTTTCATCATTCATAGCGAGGCTCCAAAGCGCTGCGCATGCTTGGCTTTGCACGCCTGCATTCCCTAGATGCCTTTTCATGGCCGCAACGATCCGCTGGCCGGCGTTGAGTTGCATCAACTTGACTTGATTTTCCTCATTCATAGCGAGGCTCCAAAGCGCTCCGCATCCAGGTTCTTGCACTTCAGCATTCCCCAGATGCTCTTCCATAGTCGCGACGATCCGCTCACCGGCGTTGAGTTGCATCAACAATTGACTTTATTTTCAGCATTCACAGCGAGGTTCCAAAGCGCTCTGCATGCCTGTTCTTGCACGTCTTCCTCCTCCAGATACGTTTCCATGGCCGCGAAGATCCGCTCTGCGGCGTTGAGTTGCATCAACTTGACTTTATTTTCAGCATTCCCAGCGAGGCTCAAAAGCGCTCCGCATGCACTTTCTTGCACGCCTTGCTCCTCCAGATGCGTTTCCATGGCCGCGACGATCCGCTCACCAGCGTTGAGTTGAATTAATTTGACTTTATGTTCAGCATTCCCAGCGAGGTTCCAAAGCGCTTTGCATGCATATTCTTGCACGCCTTCATTCCCGAGATGCGTTTCCATGGCCGCGACGATCAGCTCACCTGCTCTGAGTTGCATCAACTTGACTTCATTTTCAGCTTGCTCAGCGAGGCACCAAAGCGCTTTGCATGCCTCTTTTTGCACTCCTGCATTCCCCGAATGCGTTTCCATGACCGCGACGATCCGCTCACCGGCGTTGAGTCGCATCAACTTGACTTGATTTTCAGGCTGGGCATAAGAGAGCCTCCAAAGCGCGTGGCATGCTTTTCTTTGCACGCTTGCATCCCCTAGATGCGTTTCCATGGCCGCGACGATCCGCTCTCCGGCGTTGGGTTGCCTCATCATGACTTGATTTTCGCCTCATCATGACTTGATTTTCAGCTTTCACAGCGAGGTTCCAATGTGCTCCGCGTGCACGTTCGCTCATGTGTCTGCGCATGAAACGATATCGTTGAACAAGATCAGTTCTCGTCACGTGGACGTCTACGTGACGTGCTGAGACTCGGAGAGGTCTGGTGGTGATCAAGTGTTATACATAGAGGCATATAGAGGCATACCGAAGGATATACAGGATGTCATATGATGTCATAGGACTCTGGAGTTCTGCGTCTACTGGTATGGGTTAGTTGTGGCAAGTGCCTAAGTGCCTGTGACTTCATGCGACTTCATGCGAGTTCTGCGACTGTGACGGTGAAGATAGCGCCATTGGCAGAATGAGCAGGTGAATAACACCAGCACCATTCCCTCCCTCTCTCTTCGTTCATTCTCGTCTTTATTATCATTAAAAGAAAATACTATAAAAAACCTTCGCATTCTTGGTCCAATTTTTCGTTTGTTGTCTTGCAGACATAGATGCACAATAAATCACTACTAACATTTAGATCACGGCGCGCCATCAAACGCGAGCATTTGTGATATCGGGACCCAAAGGTTGTGCTCGGTGGCGTAGCGATTTAAGCATTCGTATGCACAACCATTGTCGTGCCAGTAGCACTTCACGGATGGTATCATCCCGCCTTCAGAGTCGTAGACTGGGCAGGCTTTCAATGCTGCTTTCTGATGGGCGTTGAACTTTTGAAGGAGTCTTTCGAAGCGGTGTTTTCCAATGGAAGCGATCCATGCATCCATCCGCTTATTCACAATAGAAACAAGTTTGTAGTCCTTGGTGTTCGATTTGCGAAACGTAGTTGCAAAGAAGTTTTGGACTTTAGCGGACAATTCCGAGAGGGGAACATGTGGTACAAGTCTCGCGTTCACATTGTGTCCAGCTGTTACATCCTGAANATGATGAAACGGATTGTTAGGACGTTGAACAAGATCAGTTCTCGTCACGTGGACGTCTACGTGACGTGCTGAGACTCGGAGAGGTCTGGTGGTCAAGTTGATCAAGTGTTATACATCGAGGCATATAGAGGCATACCGAAGGATATACAGGATGTTATATGATGTCATAGGACTCTGGAGTTCTGCGTCTACTGGTATGGTTTAGTTGTGGCAAGTGACATCAGAGACATTAGTGACTGTGACTTCTGCGACTGTGACGACAGTGAAGATAGCGCCATCGGCAGAATGAGCAGGTGAATAACACCAGCACCATTCCCTCCCTCTCTCTTCGTTCATTCTCGTTCTTCTCGTCTTTATTATCATTAAAAGAAAATACTATAAAAAACCTTCGCATTCTTGGTCCAATTTTTCGTTTGTTGTCTTGCAGACATAGATGCACAATAAATCACTACTAACATTTAGATCACGGCGCGCCATCAAACGCGAGCATTTGTGATATCGGGACCCAAAGGTTGTGCTCGGTGGCGTAGCGATTTAAGCATTCGTATGCACAACCATTGTCGTGCCAGTAGCACTTCACGGATGGTATCATCCCGCCTTCAGAGTCGTAGACTGGGCAGGCTTTCAATGCTGCTTTCTGATGGGCGTTGAACTTTTGAAGGAGTCTTTCGAAGCGGTGTTTTCCAATGGAAGCGATCCATGCATCCATCCGCTTATTCACAATAGAAACAAGTTTGTAGTCCTTGGTGTTCGATTTGCGAAACGTAGTTGCAAAGAAGTTTTGGACTTCAGCGGACAATTCCGAGAGGGGAACATGTGGTACAAGTCTCGCGTTCACATCGTGTCCAGCTGTTACATCCTGAACTTTTGAAGTGCTCACTTTACTTGGATTATACAGCATATCCCCGAGAGACAGATTCAAGTGATCGGCTAACAGGATAAGAAATTCATGGAGACGCTCGAAGCGGCCAATAAACTTGACATCCCTAAACACCGAGGGATTCCTGAGTCCGTAATATTCCCACTGCTGGTCCTTGCAGCGAGCGGTGGAAGCGAAGTTTATAATTGCCTCGTCTGTCACTTCCTCGTGCATCCGTGTTGCGTGAAAATGAAAGAACTCTGAGAGGCATCGCTCCGCTGGGTCACGCACGATAGTCCAAGCAAAGACAGGGTGCCGCCGATGGAAGAGCCGTGAAGGAAGTTTCGCTGGAGACGTATGAGTGGCGAATATATTCGGCTCTGAAGATGCTTCGACGGCCCCCCCGTCACACTCGCTACAAGAGACACCGTAGCGAGCTGCAATCCTTCTCGCGATTCCACCGGTGGTGCTCGATGCGACCTTGACGCCTTTGATGAAAACGATATTAAATCCAAAACACATGCCTGGAGCAGGCGAGGTTTCTTTATGGTGTGGCCAGCCCGCCGGGCATGGCACCAGAGGGAGCCCGCTGGGCAGAGAATCTGCTAACACTTTGGGACTGGAGATCGAAATGACATCACCGCCAGCCACCTGCAGCGGCGTTGGAGCCTGTGTCTGCTCTTTTACACGCTCTTCCTCCTCGTACGAATCCTCATTCTCTCCGAAGGCAGTATCAGAACTTGGTTGCTCCACCTCCGCCTGGTGCCCTACGAGCTCGCCTTCGTCGGCAGGGCTAAGCCCTCCGACTTGGTTTCCACGGCCAAGTGCGGCGTCTAAAATGGAGGGATCCCACGACACAAAGAGTACGAGAAACACGAAGCCCAAGACCGCTCCGCCTAAAGAGAGCCACTTCTGCGCTGTGTTCTTCTTGTCGCTCCTGTCCTCATCTTCAAACTCCATCGTTCTCGTTCCCTTCTCCCGCCGGCGCGACAACACGATAATACGATACACCGCAGCCCGGACTTGATCCGATGATGCGATTATGATCGCGTATGAAGACTGAGATGTCCCCACGCACCCACGCACCCACTCACCTGTGCGCGTCTGTCAAGCGACTCCGATACACTGGGTCAGAGATCTGTGTTTACAGCGGAGACGGAGCCACCTACTAAGGGTCACTCATCGTAATCCTATCTTCTCACACATCGAATTTTTGAGATGTTCTCCTTTCACTAACAAAGTTTGTTCAATGAAGTGTTTGTGGAAACATTTTCTGTTGCTATTTAGATTTCTGGTCTACCAGTTACGACAAGTAGTAGCCTGCTGCGCCGGAACGAAACCCCGTGGCCCTCGTAGTTCCGATGGAGCGACATGGAGCGACAGAGATGGCTGGCTGCCTGCACTAGTACACATTTCGTCCCTCCGAATAAACCAAATTCGCGGCCGTCTACTCACCGGACCTACGCCTCACTAGTCGAAACTGACCGGTAAATTATGCGTCCCAGACTTGGTCTAAGACTCTGAAGTGTTAGGAGAGTCGTTAGTCACCGAGTGTATTACGCAACTCCAGGTGAGTCCCACTTTCATGTGAATTAGTGGCGTAAGGATGGGTGAGAACGACTTTGTTCATTCATGTGCAACAATGAGGTGGCTTTTCTGCAGTTCAATAGTCTAGGTACCAACCAGGTCAGGCCCTCAGTCTGGGCTGCTCTGCAAGTTTGGTTTGTTGTTGTTTTGAGAGTCGCTACTTAAACTTGTGATTGGTCCGAAAGGTGATGACGCGGGGTTTCAGGGTTAGCTGTAAGGTAGATTACTGTTCAGTGTGTTTGCTTGGACGAAAGGAATCCCAAGTTGGACTCTATTCTTGGAACCGCCTGCATTCTGAGATACGCTTGTCTCGAAACAGGTCGAGCAAGGCCAAGCAGTAATATATATAGATCATGGCCCGCGCGGAATTCCATCAAATTCGGGCATATCAGATATCGGGACCCAAAGGTTGTGTTCGGTGGCGTAACGATTTAAGCATTCGTATGCACAACCATTGTCGCGCCAATAGCACTTCACCGAGGGAAGCATCCCACCTTCAGAGTCGTAAACTGGGCAGGCCTGCAATGCAGCTTTCTGATGGGTATTGAAATCTCGAAGGAGTCTGTTGAAGCGGCGTTTTCCAATGGAAGCGATCCATGCTTCCATCCGCTTGTTCACAATAGAAACCAAATTGTAGTCCTTGGCGTTCGATCTACGAAACGTGGTCGCAAAGAATCGTTTTACTTCAGCGGACATCTCAGAGAGCGGAACATGTGGTACAAGTCTGGCGTCCACATGGTTTACAGCCGTTACATCCTGAACTTGCGAAGTGCTCACTTTACTTGGGTTATACAGCAGGTCCCCGAAAGACAGATTCAGGTGATTGGCTAAGATGACAAGAAACTCGTGAAGTCGCTCCACGCGGCCGATAAATTCAACACTTCTAAACACCGAGGGATTCGTGAGACCGTAGTATCGCCACTGCTGGTCCTGGCAGCGAGGGGTAGAGGCGAACCTTATAATGGACTCGTCTGTCACAGTCTCGTGTTTTCGTGTTGCGACAAAATGAAAGTACTCGGATAGGCATCGCTCCGCAGGATCCCGCACGAGAGTCCACGCGAAGACAGGCTGCTGGCGATGAAAGAGCCGGAAAGGAAGATTTACTGGAGACGCATGAGAGGCGAATAAGTTTGGCTCTGGAGATGCTCGAGAAGCTGTTGCGTTGCATTCGCTACAAGAGACACCATATCGAGCCGAGATCCTTCTCGCGATCCCACCAGAGGTGCTCGACGCGGTCTTGAGACCTTTGATAAACAGAATGTTGAATCCAAAACACATGCTAGGAGCAGGCATGGTCCCTTGATGGTGTGGCCAGCCGCTCGGGCATGGGACAAGTGGAAGCCCTTCGCCAGGAAGAGAATCTCCTATCTCTTCAGGGGCATTCAAAGTGGCCTCACTCCCAGCTACCTCCAGCGGAGTTTGAGCCGGTGTCTGTTCTTTTGCAAGCTCTTTCTCTGCGTGCAGATCCTGATTGCCGCCAAAGGCCGAACCAGTATTTTGTTGCTCCATCTCCACCTCCTTCTGGTCCACCTCCGGAGGGGGCTCCTTCGGCCTTGTCTGGTGCCCTGCGAGCTCGCCTTCCTCGGCAGGACTAAGCTCATTTTGGCTTTTGCGGCCAAGTTCGGCGTCCACGACGGATGGGTCCCACGACGCCCAAAGTGCGAGAAACGCAAAGCCCAATACTGCGGCGCCTAAAGAAAGCCATTTGTGAGTTGTCATCTTGCCCCTCCTGGCCGTATCTCGGGACCCCATCGTTATCGTTCCCTTCTTCCGTCGGCGCGATAACACGTTATATAGACCAGTTCCAAGTCTATTTGGCGAGACAATTTTGACTGCGTACCGATACTGAGGGGTCCCCGCCGCGTACCCTCTCACTTGTGTATCGTGTTCGTCAGGGAGTGTCTCTGATAAACTAGACCCAGCAACTACTCGCTAAGCTTTGACATAGCGCGTGGAGTCTTTACTTTATGATAGCTGCGGCGGTAAAGAAGAGATGAATAACTCTTTGCTCACTGACATTCACTGACCGTTGAGGTCACCTTTTTCAAAGTTCCATTAATTCCTCCGTTTGAGGTCATGTTCATTGGGAAACAAACAGAAAAAGACCTTTCTTCTTTGGAGCTAAACGAGCTCGAGCGTGGAGTTTGTGTGGTTTGCTTGTGAGTTCCCAGGGCAGAAAGTATCGACAGCTTTTTATACCTGGAATGAAACCTGAGAGTTCGGAACGCGCAAGTCTGATCGGGTTCCAACAAATTGACGACCTGCAAATTGTTGTAGAGAGCTAACAACTGACTGTGAGTCCAGATCGAGGTATACTGCTACTGTTCAAAAGAAGACTCTCGGCCAGTGCCGGTGCAGACGGACTGTGATTGAGAGTGAAGTGGTGCACCGCTTTGCAACGATTGCGAGACGGGACGGGAGCGGCAGAGCGCAGTTGGCATAGAACGTAGAGGGGTACCGCCGGGACGGTACAGGTGCCGAAAGAAGATGGCCTGCAAAGTGTTGCTGATTGGCCCTCAGCAGTCCGGTAAAACGTCCATTGCAAATGCTCTGGCCGGGACAGTGAGCGGGCCTGAAGGCGACGAGCTCACCTCACTAAGGGGAATGCCGTACAGACCGACAGCGGCTGCGCGCGTGGTGGAGTTTGAAGTGAACTTGTCCGCGGGCCAGTCTCGCAAATGGAACGGGGAGAAGAAGGTTGACGTTGAGCTCTGGGACTGCTCTGGGAATACAAAGTTCGAGTCGTGCTGGCCGGCGATTCAGAGGGATACGGATGGCGTGCTTCTTGTGTACAATGCTGAAAACCCCAGCCATGCGTCCGAGGTGGAGACGTGGTATGAGTGGTTTGTCGAGCGGGCAGGCCTGAAGCCGGACCAGTGCTTGATATTTGCGAATGACAGGAACAGCGGGAACGACGATCCTCGTGGGAAACCTCCGAAATCCTTTGATGACTGCGAGTTCTGCTACACCGACGCGGACGATCTGGAAAAAATACGCAACTCCTTCCAGGACCTCATCGGAGCGATTGGTGGGTTCAAGTGAAGTAAACGTGTAGTGTGCCATACCTGAATCAGAACCGACACAGTCTAGTACAATTAATCAATCAATGAACACCCAATGAACGAAAAAGAATTCGAGCGTATCACGCAGCAAAAATAATGTCACTTGGCAACAATCTTGCTTCCACGGTCGTCCTTAATTTCATCGCGCACAGACCATCCAAATTTCCCGTCCTTCAGCCCATCCGAATGTAACTGATTATTCCTCATTTAACCCAGCGTTTGTGTTGATGGATGCTATCGCGCGCTTGCATGGCCGTTCGGCTTCGTTGACGTGAGAAGACGCTCAACTTTTTGTTCTTGCGAGAAGAGAAGAAAACATACAGCGCCTGGCACGAGCCACTCAAGCTACAAACTCTGGTAGAACTATCTCTCGTAGTAGGTTGCACAGTCACAAAAATGCATCGGCAGCTGTAAAGATTCATTCGTTGGTGGTATCACTTGGCAATGGCATTGTTGAATTTCATGTATATTGCACTTGTTCCTTTTGTCTTCAAAAGAGCAGAACATGCGCGCATTGTACTTTTCGCCAATGCAGGGAGATGACACATGCTAAGCGCTGGTTAAGATGGACATAACCTTTGGTACTCAGTACTCGTACGAGTACTCCTCCTCGTCATTGTTTTTCGAATTTCGAAAAATTGATCCGTTTCAGCGACTGAAATCCAGAAATCATGATGTTTTTTGAGGTATTTTTAAATAAAAATTTGAAGAATGGATACAGTTGAATCGGTATGCGGACCTCAACGGTGTATACTTGCCGTTCATCATCCATGATAGTAGTAAATTGACGAGAACGAATCGAGTGAGTGAGGAAGGGAGGGAGCAGCGATGCCTCGTTTTCAGGAGCCCAACGGAAGGTATGAAGTACTACACACACTCCGGGATGCACGGGGAGTTGCTTCCGTTCAAAATTCGTCAGAATTCTATTCCAATCACAATCTCACGTTTCAAGTTTTACTTTTTTAGTTTTTACTACATTCCTTACCGCTGTGTACGCTGGCCCACTCCACAAATCTCTGATCCGTTGACGCTTTTTCGCCCAGCCCATCAAGCTTTTGAATCTGTCTGCCACGGTATGCACCGGGAGCTGCTGAGCAGAATTACAGGAGAGAATTGATCTCTGGTGTCGCGCAGAGTGCAGAGTCCAGAGTGCAAACAGACGCAGACGCGCAACGTCGGTACAGCAGAACGTGAGCGCAACGTAGACGGCAAGCTCGGAAGAATGGCTCCTGTGCAGGTGCACCCAGACCCTGAGCTGGCGAAAGGTGAAGTGGCGCAAGTTGACGCCGTGCAAGATGAGATACCGCAGGCCATTCCAGTCCATGTGGCTAGCGCGCCAGTCGTACAAGAGATGCGAGCGGGAGATCAACTTCAAGACGCTGGAAACGGAGAGTACTTCTTGACCAGGACTATTCGCGTTGGGGGCATGTCCGCGTTGCAGGAATCCAATCACTACAAGGTTGTGCAGAAAAGAGAATATATGGAGAGCTTTCTTCAGGGTTGCTCGGCATGTGCAGAGTTCTCCAACAAGTATGAAGTTCTGGATGGGAAAACTCTTGAACCAGTGATGCACGCTAAGGAAGAGAGCGATTGCCTGACCCGCGGCTGCTGTCATCCATTTCACGATGCGAATATCACGTTCTACGACGCGAGGCCCGGAGTTCCAAAAGGAACCGTGGTATTTAGTGGTGTAAAACCATTCAAGTGGTTTCACTGTTTCTCGATCCAGGATTTCTGCAGAGGAGAGATGACAGTCGTCGATTCCGCTGGCCAAAAAATTGGTCTCTTGAAGGAGAATGCGGTGAACGGATTTGCTCCGAAAATGAGCGTCATGGATCGGGACAACAATGTTGTTTCAGAAGTTGTGGGCCCAACTTGCTGCCTTGGCGGATGCACGGAGCTCTGCGCGCCTAACGAGTTCGTCGCTTTCAAGCCTGACACCTCTGAGTCCATGGGACGAATCCTCAAGGATCCGAAGAGTTGTGAGGAGATTTTCACTGATGCGGATACATATCACGTCTACATCAACGAGGATCTCAGTCTGGAACAGCGAGCAAACTTCCTCGCTTCATCAATACTGCTGGATTATATGTTCTTTGAAGGCACATCTCCTGTATCGTGCAGGCATAACGCTTTGGAAATTAACCTTTGCAATTTACATTGCTGCGGATGCTTCTTCCCAATGAAGCTCGTGTTTCAGGGGAATAACAGCCACTAGGTTGGTCTCCGGACATGCAGACATGATCACTTATTCTTTTTCTGACAACGTTTTCAGGGCGGGAACTCTGTCAAGTTGTACGTGCGCGGTCGTCCATTAATTGAAGATGGAGTCCCCACTAGCTAGCTTTCCAGGAGAACAAAGCTTCATCTTGTAAACTTCTTCTCGAGATGTAGAAATCCAGCTCTCGTACCTACGCTTTTTGAGCCAAATAAAGCTTTTATAAGCCCGCTAACATTTCAAAGGACACCAACGTTCCACGTTTTCTTGACAGCTAAATGTCTCTGACTTCCGGCTCCCAAAAGCAAGCGGATAGACAAAGACGAAAGGTACTCAGTACAACACCATCACATCCATTAGCGAACTCGAGTTTCCACTAGGAGCGCAATCTCGGTTTGAATATCGATCTGCTACGTATTGACTACCACCTACCACTAATACCCTGCACCCCAATAGTCCTTCTTATCACACCCATATCAATGAGAGTACCTACACTCTGCTAAGTCTCCTGGGATGAATGGTTGGAGTCGCACTCCAGGTGCACTATTTTTTCAGAGTCCGCGAATGTCTCGCTCGTAATACCCTTTGTATTACGACCTACTCATCCCGTCGCGTAAGAGCTCAAGTGTAGAGTGTGTTGTTGTTGTTGTTGATTGTTGTTGTTCAATGTTGAACACCGAATAAGGTGACAGTGTGAGAAGGCACCAGAGTGTACTCGCGTCTGGGAACAGTCTGCAAGGTCGGTAGGTTGAGAATAGACTGCGGGAAGATTTGGCGACAGTCGTTGTGGAGAAACGCTCGCCGAGGGTTGGCAACGCTAGGCGACGCAGGAAGAGCCATGCCGAAGGAGAAGCGCAAGAGACCGGTGACCAGGGCGGCTGGGCCCATGCCGTCAGGTGCGGGTGGAGGCCTTGGTCAGCACTTTCTGAAGAATCCGCTGGTAGTGAACGGCATCGTGGACAAAGCTTTCCTCAAGCAGCATGAGACGGTACTGGAGGTGGGTCCGGGAACTGGTAACATGACCATCAAGCTGCTGGACCAGTGTAAAAGCGTGATTGCGGTGGAGCTCGACCCTCGCATGGTTGTCGAGGTGCAGAAGCGCGTTCAGGGCTCTGAGAAGGAGAAAAAGTTGCGTGTTATCCACGCTGATGTGCTCAAGGTGGAATTGCCTTATTTCGATGTTATGGTGGCCAACATTCCGTACCAAATCAGTTCGCCTCTGGTCTTTAAGTTGCTCGCACACAGGCCTCTGTTCAGATGCGCAGTAATCATGTTCCAGGAGGAGTTTGCACAGCGCTTGTCTGCCAAGCCTGGTGAAAAGCTGTACTGCCGCCTTTCTGTGAATACTCAGCTGCTGGCGAAAGTGACCCAGTTGATGAAAGTTGGAAAGAACAACTTCAAGCCACCCCCGAAGGTGGACTCGCGAGTCGTGCGTATTGAGCCGCTCAACCCGCCTCCACCAATTAATTTTCCAGAGTGGGACGGCTTGCTGCGTTTATGCTTTACCCGCAAGAACAAAACCCTCCGCGCTATTCTCACAAGTAAAGCTGTACTCACTCTTCTTGAGCAAAACTTTAAGACGTACTGTGCCCTGAAGGGAATCCCGATGCCAGAACTTGGGAGCTCGGATATGGAGATTGGTGAAAAGCAAGACCACCTTGCTCAGCACATGAAGTTTCTTGTCGAGGAGGCACTTGCAGAGACTGGATTTGAGGATGCTCGCGCAGCCAAGATGGCAATCGATGATTTTCTCGCCCTTCTGCAGGCCTTCAATAAGCGCAACATTCGCTTTTCTTAAACGCCTTTATTTTGATCGGCTTGCCCTTCCAACTGAACTCCCTTCCAAACTGTAAAAACAACAACAACGACAACGTCAACAACTTCTTTCTTCAGAACTATTCTTCCTATAAACTGGCTCATGCGGAGGTCTCGGAGCACAGTATTTAAGCGCCCTCATCCGCGTTATCCACACGAATTCATCCAAGTCCGTCTCCGCACTACCCAACCAACCGTTCATTCTCGGGTAAATGCTATCAGTCCATCGGTCCATACAGGGTGTGTCACCTCGCTCAAACTCAATTCCAGCGACCTCACTATTCTTTGTTCTACCTCCAACTAACTGCAGTCTACTTGTGCTTGTGCCCTAGTGGAGAGAACATCACTCTTTCTTTCACTCCTCTCTCCTCCCTACTCTTAGATTGTATATGCACACCACCAACACCACAACAAAGAACACACCAAACGAAAGAAAAGTGGACTGCAATCTGCAATCTGCAATCTGCAATCTATCAAAGCAAACACGAAACTGGTCTGTTCTAACTTTCGATCGGCTCATTGCTCGAGGTCTGGAGGTCTCGAGGTCTCGAGGACAGCTGGTAACGAGCGGCGCTGGGCGTACTTACGTATATACGAGGAAAGGTTGTCTCACCAGTTGGATCGGAGTGTGCTTCACGTTTCCACGTTTCCACGTTTCCACGTTTTCACGTTTTGCGCACGGCCACAACCCGGCGGAGGTGCAGAGCGCACGGAGTGAGAGAGCGAAAGCGCGATACAGAATGGCGGATGTGAATCCTCGCGGGAGCTCGGACGAGGGAAGTCAGTTGTTGTCTCAAGCGGGGCCAAGGCGGTGGTCGACGTTTGTGCGGCGCAGATGGAAGCACCTGCTTGCGGGAGGGCTGCTTGCGGGAGTGATTGCTTGGGTGGTGGCAGACGCAATCTCGAAGAGCTGCATGATGTATGAAACGGAAGGCCGCAGGGTGCAGAGGCTGTACTGCGAAGGGCTGGTGAATGCTACGAGCGACGGGAAAGTTATTCCTGGACAACCCTTTCAGTGCGGCCCAAGTGAAGATGGTTTTGTGGAGTCGCAAGAGAAGCCTGGTACATGCGAACAGCCGGACTCCTGCTTGTCCGTCGGGTTCCAGTCCGTGCTGGAATGGATCGCCGAGAACCCTGGTCGAGGCTGGATAGTGGTAGTCCTGATGTACACTGTGCTCACGGTTCTCTTGATTCCCGGAAGCGTACTCACGATTGGTTCCGGGGTGGCGTTTGGCACAGCTCTTGGCCTTTGGGAAGGGGTAGCTGTGGCCGGAACAGCAGTGCTGACCGGAGCAACTTTAGGATGCACAGGAGCCTTTCTGCTGGGGAGATTTTTGTTGAAGGAGTTGGTGGAGCGCTGGGCTGAACAGTATAAGGCTGTGAAAGCTTTAGACCGTGCTCTCGAGGAGAAGGGTTTTCAAGTTGTCTTGCTCTTAAGACTGTCGCCGATCATTCCTTACAACGTATTCAACTTTCTCATGGGTAGCACGTCAGTTTCCTTGCGAAATTATTTTTGGGGCTCTCTTCTAGGAATTCCGGTTGGCGTGTTTGCCTACACCCTGATAGGGGCGCTAGTGGGGTCTGCGGCGTTTGAAAACAATATGTCTCCCTCCGAAGGCGACACGGTCTTGATTGAGCGGTGCGGGGTCGACTCTAGAGAGTCGACCATCCGGATCATTGTGCTCGTCGCTGGGATAATAGCTACTTTAATCGCTGCAGTCGTCATCTCGATATATGCCAGGCGTCAGTTCCAGCGCATTCAGGCGCAGATCGATCAGGAGGAACAAGCTGCGAACTACGGCACCCAAGGCGAAGCTTCTTCCGACACTGCTACCCACCAGTGAGACCCTCGCGGTATTGTACGCTATTACTGTGTTTTTCCTCCTTTTTTTTTAATATTTACTTGGGAAACAATACTTATCATACATCATTGACCAAATCACTCGATATATTTCCACCTCGCAATGTAAAGAGGTACGGAGGCAAGCAAAGTAAAGCGAAAACTTTGCGCTTGTTACGTCTTCCAAGTTTGTCACACTTTCTCGCCAGGTCAATTCATATCACCACTGAAAAAAATCACATCGACAAATAGAAGCGAAGATGTTATGCACTCAAGAATTCATGACAGTGAGCGCGGCTTGCTTCTTTCTGACTTTTGCATGCGGAAATAAAGAGAGAAAGCCATCTTCACCTTTTGTGTTTCTCCCTTCCTGCACAATAAGGTCAAGTGATGCTGCCATACTCCTAAGTTTTGACATTCCAAAACATACAAATTACAAAACAAAAGTAGCGATTGGCTCTTTGTTCGCGAACAACGAAGCGTGAATCTGCTGGTTCGAGCGACTCGGCAAAGACAGTGCGCGTGCGTTCGAGACTCCTCACATCGCAGCATACGGAAACCAGCGTCCCACGCCAGGCCAATTTGCCGAGGGTACGAAATAGTAGCAGGAATTGACCGAGCAGCAGCCAGAAAGCACGGGCGAAAATGTCGGGTTTCGGATTCGGTCAACAAGGTGGGTACCGGAGCGCTGCTGATGACCCGCAGGTGAAGGCAGCCAAGATGGAGGTGGAGATGATTCAGGACCTTTACAACAGGATGAGCGATTTGTGCTTCAAAAAGTGCATCGGGACCAAGTTCAAGGAGGCGGAGATGAACCTTGGGGAGATGTCATGCACAGATAGGTGCGTGTTCAAGTACATGCAGGCGAACAAGAAAGTGGGGGAGATGTTTCAAGGTAAGTCGGTTTGCGTGTCGGGGCGCCCCCGAGGGGAGCTAGCTTTTGGTTGAATGCCTGATTGGCGCACTCACCGAGTAATGATGATATTTCTTTTTCTATTCGTTTGCTACACACAGAATTTACTCAAGCTGAGCAAGCGCGTATGCAGCAGCAAGGCATGGGACAGCCAGGCATGCCACAGTGAGAAAAGGCAACTGATCATGATTGGATAGGTGTTATTTTTACTTCTTTTAGATTCACTCACGCGCTCAGCCTTCTTTCTACCTCTACTTACACACAAAATATTGCACTGATTTTAATGATCCTTCGAAATACTCTTCACAGCCATCCACATTTCACGACGCCTGCAAGGGCTTGTGGTACTTTAGAAACAAAGGCAGCGCTTTTGCTTGAGGGCAAGCACTGGCCCTCCTAATCAAGTTTGCTTGGCCAGAAGTTCTTGGCGAATCTGTTTGAATCGCATGGCGCACTCTTTCGCGGAACGACCGGGTACTAACGCGGCGATACTCTTCCAGCGCTCTTTCGCGTCTGGAAGCTTGTTATACTTTTGAATTCCAGATTCAAGAAGACGCTGTTCGTGGGCCGTCCATGCCTTGTCTGCAGAGTTTTTCTGACCAGAGGTTTCGCCTTTTCCGGTTTTAATTTGAGTGGCCATTTTCGCACAATCCTCTTGGGTGCGGACGAACTGCGACGCCCCAGCGCTGCTAATGTAATTTGCGACAGACAGCCATCTGTTGCGACTTCCTCCGGGGAATTTGACAAGGGCTTTGGACAGTAGGGAGATCTCCTGCTCGGTCCACTCTTCGCGAGCTGACATGTCGCCGCCTTCTTTTGCACCTACGCTGGGGCGGCTAAACAATGCTTCAAGGGCGCTACGAGCCTTTCGGGCGAGTTTTCGAATCGTGGTTGTGAGTTGAGAGAACTTCTCCCTCGAGTTTGCCTGCTTGATTTCAAGGAAAGCGGCCTCAAGGTCAGCGATATCGAATATCGAGCTGTTGCACGTGCACAAGGTTTTCAGATCCTCCACAAGTGTTTCTGTAAGCTCGACCATGTCCCACTTGGCGCACATCTCTGTAAGAACGCTTGCGCCTTCGCTCAATATTAGTTCTCGGCGAGCCTTTTCTGCTTGTGCGAGCTCTTCCTCTCGGCGAACGCTTTCTTGGTCTAACTCTTCCTTCTGCCGCTTCTGCTCTTGCTGACGCTCAATCTCTCTTTTGTTCAACTCGGCTCGCTCTTGCGCCTTTGCCTTTTTCTCCAGTCTGAGTGCTTCGGCGTGCTCTTGCTCCAAACGCACACGCTCCCGCTCGCGAGCCAGCTCCATCTCGCGCTCCTTTCTCAGATTCCACCTTCTGATTACCCAACGCGGCAAGTAATAAGGGCTTGCCAGCAATACTACAACGAACAAATCGCTCAAACTAGGTTGCACAAGCACTCCTTCCGAATGCATTTCTTTCAAGACTGCGCTCCTTGCAGCATCCACCTGAAGCTGGTCAAATGGCCGCTCTTTCTTGGCGTCCAGCAGTCGCTGCGCCCTTGCCGCCACTTCAGGATGACTCGTGGCTAGTCGATGATATCTGTCCCTTTGCAGCTTGGCCTGAAGCGCAGAAATTGCCAACACCAGGCCGAGCAGCACGACTCGTACGTCAGTGTGCGGGGCGTGTCTGGCGCGAAAGTACCTGTACCCGTTGTACATTCTATCTTCCGGGTGTGCCAGATAGTGATCGTACGCAGATCTCCGCTCCTCGTCCGAGAGCACTTCATATGCCGCAGCCACGCTCACAAACCTCGCATTTGCAGCTTCCACGTCCTCACCTTTAGCAGCTGCTCTATCCGGGTGCGTCTCCATGCTCAGCTTTCTATACGCCCTCTTCACCTGCTGCGCATCTGCCCCTTGCTCCAGGCCCAGCACTTGATAGCAGTCCGCTTCTCCACAGTACATGTCCTCCGAACCGCAGACACTTGTCGTCAGCGACGCCATCACCACCAGCAGCAACAGCACTGCATTTCGGGCACCCCATCCCAGTCCCGCAAACTGGCCAACACCCGCTACGCCTTCACTCCGACGCGCCGCCGTCTTTCGCTCCTTCGCCATACTCGTCTGCGCTCACCACCCACGCGCAGCGCTCCATTCACCACCACGACACGGCTCTTCCAACGCCGCCTTGCTACTTGCTACTTGATACTTGCTACTTGTTCCTTGCTCTGCCCCCTTTTCCCGTCTTTCTCTGTTTCCTTCTTTGGTCGTCAAAGTTCGTGTTGATTGTTTCTTTGTTGATTGATCAATCAAAAGATTGAAGGAATGAAAAAGTGAGAAAGTGAACGTGTGAAAAGTGTGAAAAGTGTCATAGTTTCGAAATGTTTCCAAGTGGAAGATGTAGGATGGACGTGGAAATGAGGAGTCGGCGGAGAGGGATGTGCTGTATGTCATGGAGAGGAGGGGCAGATCCATTGATCGATCGATGTATAAAGGGAGAGAGAGAGAGAGAGATGGTGATGATGTGAAACTGGGTTATGATAGAATGGAGAAAGAGAAAACTGGAAAAAGGAACTGTGGCGCGCGCGAGTGAGCGGCCAGGGACAGCAAAAATAAAAGCGAAAGACGCGTAGTGGAGGTGTTTGTTTGAGTGGGGTTTGGCTGGAGTTGCCGTCCGCGAGTCGATAAATGTGGCGGGCTCTTGGGCGGCGAATGCAGGAAAATAGTGGCCAGAACTACAATGGCGGGCATGCTCGCGAATGCGTTCCTCGTTCGTGGTAAGCGTTGCGGACTGTGTAGGCGTGTGTGTGTATGTGCGTGTTGTCCTCTTTCGATTAACACTGGCGTATCTTGCTGCACTTGGCCATGAGAGCCATCGGGGAGGAACCCTTGAGCTCCTTGGGCAGATGGCGGCGCATGCGAGAAAAGTCCCCGTCGAACTCGTTTGCAAGCTCGTTGAGTTTGTTGATGAGCTCAGGGGTCCATTGCGTTGTTTGGTCTTTGCGGAACGCCTGTTGCAGAGTCTTGTGCCGGGACTTGATCTGATTCTCGGTTCGGTTTGGCAGGAATTGTCTGATCTTGGCCCATTGGTTGCCGATCCGATTGTGCATATCCCAAAGGCAGCGGTCCTCTTCTTCGGTCCATGGGCCGCGGCTGATGGTCGGGTCCAAGCTGAGGGTGTACCTCTCGCGGCACTGCTTTGCAGTGCGACCTGGGATAGCCTTCGCGATTGTGCTCCAGCTAATCTGCTTAGGGTCTGCGCTGTTTTCAACCATCGTACGGAGGATTTCGTCCTCTTCGACGGTCCATGGGCCCTTGATGAGCCCTGGCTGAAGCACCTTTTGCCAACGCTGTGAGCATTGCCAATGTGTTCTTCCAGGGACGAGCTCCGCAACGCGCTTCCAAGACTTGCAGCCGAGATTGCGAACAGCCTGCTTGAGAGCCTTGTCTTCGTCTGGAGTCCACGACCTCCGTCGCGCCTTCGGTTCCATTGTTGGTTCCATAGGGCGCGCGAGATATATGTCCTCGACAGATCGTTTACGGCTTGGGGCGGCTGTGCGACGTACAGTTGGAGTTAAGGTTGGGAGTGGGTGGCCCCCCATGAGATTTGCAGGAGTGGCCAGCGGGGTGGCTGCCGCCGGAACGGAATCGTGAAAGTCTGTTTGGACTCTGAGTTGATGGTGCGGATAGGCATGGTGGCGAGGGACAGCAGCATGCTCGGTCTTCATTGAAGTCTCCTGGGTGTAATTTGCGTGGTGGTCAAAATCGAAAGGACCGAGAAACGGTGCCGATGTTGGTGGAGCTGGGACAACCATCTCGTATTTGTTCTGGTGTGTAAAGCCATTGGAAACCGGGGACGCTGGCACGGAGACATCATCGCTGTAGTCGGACTTTGGTGTGGAGACTGGATGGGTTTGTTTTTGCCAAGCTGCCTCCTCTGCGGCGGTTGGCCAGATGTAAGGTGTTTCCTCGTCGAAGAGGCAATCCACCATATCGAAGAACATCGCGGACTCTTCCATGTCGCACATTGTTTCGCGTTGTGTTGAAAGTCAAAAAGGCTTATTGAACGTGGTGTTGGTGTGCGCAGCTCCAAAGCATGTACGGTACCGATTGAAGCGGGGAAGCAGAGCGGCGTGTTCGGGAACTGGAAGGATCTCGGCGCTGGGGTGGATTTTCCGGAGCTGCGGTGACAGCAAGATGACGCAATGGTTTCTCTGCCGACAACAGAAAGCGCGTATAATGACACAGAAGTATATTGGAACTGGCTCGCTGGACGTATTGCCGTGAAAACGACGCAGGATACTAGATTCCCGAGAGTCCGTGAAACTTGATTGCACCAACAACCGAAAGCGATGAGCGAAAATGATTTGAAAAATGAGTCCCTGCTGCCTCCGAAAAAGATAGAAACAGAGTTGCGGTCAATTCACACCTGAGATAAAAGTGTAAATCACAAAATCCTCAAGGCGATGCTCCAGGTTTGTAAGCACGTACTACAAACTGGCCCACTTCTCAAAGTGCAAACGAATCCAGCGCTTTTTAGCACGTTGAGTAGGCACAGATGCAGTCAGGACCCGTCCGAAGGCCAGTGATGAAGAAAGGCGGTATCCAACAGAAATCAACGGTGAACCCACAGATAATCCAATCTCTCTGGCCTCAAGTTTTTGGCGAGGCTCTTGATCTTCTGCGCCAAGGCGGACTGTCAAGCTGACGAATGGCTGGCGCCAGAAGGCCGTATAATTAGCTTCCAATCACAAATAAGCGCTGAATTGCTGAACTCCGCGTTCAACAGACCGTCTCCCCAAAGTCTTATCGCGACCCTAGCCGACGCTACCGACCCTGGTTGGACTTGTTCAACACCGCCTGTCGACCGTCCTTCAAGATGTTGAAGGGAATCGATGGACGCGCGAAGGGACAGTTGCGCGGCGAATGCAAAGCGGGCAAGCGCCTTGCGTTTCAAGTGTCTTCTCGTGCGCAGCCAAATGCACTGACCGTCTGGCCTCTCCGGCTGATGGTACTTGAGTATTCTCTCTGCCAAGTTGATCGGGCAGACAGCAGCTTTCCGCGCAAGTTGCGAGATCGATGAGGGCTTTCAATTTGGTGACTGCCGCCTCTGCTGCTGACGAGAATCGCTTCACAGTGAGTTCCTCACGTTCCTCTCCTTCCTCAATGGCTTACTTTCTTTCTCTAAACTACACTCCTCCCTTCCTTCCTTCTTTCTTTCTTTTTTCCTTCTTTTTCTTCTT
Organism: Parietichytrium sp. I65-24A; assembly: GCA_012862575.1. NCBI lineage: Eukaryota > Bigyra > Thraustochytrida > Thraustochytriidae > Parietichytrium > Parietichytrium sp. I65-24A. Next base: position 484,367 of record BLSF01000010.1, read on the forward strand.
TCCTTCCTTCCCTCCTCTTCTCTTTCCCGCCCTCTTCGTGTATTCGCGCTCAACGAAGCGATTAGTAGTCTCGTCGAATTGGCTATGGTGAACCGGTGGGTTGCAAGTGTCTCGCTGTGTTGAGATGCATATACGTCGATGGCCATCACGACTCTTGTCCACTGTCAGAGGCGTTCTTGCCTTCTTCCGGCCCCTACTTTCTCCCGCGCGCAGTTTCTTCCTTCTCCTCGCTGCGCCCTTCCGCCTTCTCCCGGGCTATTTTCTCCTCGGACGCTACGCGCGACAGTGGCACCGGCGCTACCGCCCGGTCTCTCTGCTCTGCTCGGGGGCCGGAATTGGGATGTTTAGAGAGAGCTGCCATCTCTTCCGTTTTGTCGACATGACATGTTCCCCTTCTTCCTCTTCTCCCGTTTGTTTGGTTGCGATGATGAACGAGTTAAGTTCCATGTACAGTACTAAGTACTATACCCAATTGCTCAGGGCAGGTTTTTTGAAAAGCGCTGGTGAGCCTGAGCCACGTCCTATCTCTTTTCAAAATGGACATTTTCCGACGGTGCTCCTTCTCGATTGTCTACATTCATTCAATGAACGTTGACACTGAACAACAAGATGAAATTTAATAAAATTAACTTGTTGCTTTTTTCGAAAAGGAGAACTACCCCGTGTAGCCTCCTTCCGCTCTGGTACTATAGTAGTACCAGTGTGGAGACACGAGACACGGGACTACTCGTATCTCCGGTTTTTCGTGTATGATTGGCTAAGCAATCAGCTTGCACGTCGCTTTGCAATGTGCCCTGGAGTCCTGGGCTTGTTTGTGTTTTGACGACAGAGCGGTCTACGATGGACCAAAGGGGGAAAAAAGGCGCATTTCTCCGCAACTTCTCCGTGTTCTTTCCAAATTCCATAGTTTTGAACATTGACCGTGAATGAAGCCACATCTTTCAACCGTGTGCTTTTTGCATATGCACAATGCACTGGACATGATGCACCAACCACCTCCCATGCACGTCAGCGACGCTGCATAGCTGGTCATAGCCCAGTCCGCCTTTCTTCTTCCTCCCCTCTTGCCTCCTACCCCCTTCCTCCTCCCTATACGAATCCGTGCGAGAGGCTCAGACAAGAGAGTGGAGCCACTGAGGGCCTCACGGTAAACATTGAGACATCTTACTGGGAAAGAGGCAGAAATCATTCCATGGATGTCTGTCTATGTGGGGCTAATGGGGGGTCTCTCTTCCCATACCCTAGGTAGTTGAGTAGGATCCCTAATTATGAGCTATGAGGCCGGCCCTATTGGTTCTTATAAAAGACTTGAGAGACAGAAGCTCTATTGAGGGCTACCATGCACGGCTTGTCATCCCCCCTGGTAACTCCCAATACTCTCATAGCTGGTAGTAATGGTTAAAAATGCATTATGCGTCAGGTCTAATATATTTTTAAATTCTTATAGTAGTTACTCCTTCTGCACTCGACAACTCCCATGGCGTGAGAGTTGAACGCTTGCTTGTCCCATGGCTTGAGAACTGAACGCTTACTTGTTTTGGAGCCACGGAAGAGCGCTTACGATTTGAGAAAAATAATCACCGGAGAGATTTTCGTGTCGTCAAAATACATCATTTTCAGTGATGCGCATCTTTCTTTCTTTCTTTCTTTCTATCTAGCTAGTCTATCTACTCTTGCTAATGGTTATTAGTCACGGAAGATATATATTCGTAAGAGATAATACTACCGTGCATGGTATATGATCCTAATAGTATATTTGCTTATGAATGCATTACCCGCATCAAGCTCTCTTCGCTGCCAGAGGAAGATTAGGAAGATTCCTCGCAAATGTGGAGGAACTTTCATTTGTTGTATTTGTTCAACGATGTTCTTGAGAGAGAAGATGAGAAAAATGAGTGTCGCCGAAACACCACAGCCATAGAAGTCCTAGCGTAAATTACTAGGACTGTATCGTTTTTCCAAGGTCAACAGAATTAAAAATGTTGAAACACTTGTTCGGGATCGGGAAGCGAGATGGCGAGCAAGCTCAGAGCGATGGAAAAGAAAAAAGGGAAAGAAAGGCGGCGGGGTCAAGTCCGTCACGCAGCGCTCCACGTCTCCGTGTGAGACGCTTGATCCGTCTGACAGCCGTTGCGAAACAGGTGCGTGTCGCCAGGGAATGTGCCACGAATGCGAGAAAACAGCGACGTAAAAGGCGCTCAAGCCCGCTTGATCGACTTGAGATGACGCATTCTTCGCTCCGATGGGACGAGCGATGGGCGGCGGGTGCCAGGCTCAGCTAGCTGCTCGAGGACAGTCTGCATTTGGCGTCGTGGGATGTCGCGGGGGTCGCTAAATAAAGCACGAAGGTGCTTCGGAGATGGTCCGACAACAAGTAAAACAAAGAGACGCTGGAGTACCCAGTACTGTATGCATCGCGAAAGGGAGTCCATCGAGGGTAGCGAAGCGGAGCAGTTTTGCCATGGGACTCGATTTGCGATATCCCGAGTCACAATGAGTCGCCATATATGTTTACTTTCTTCGCATCTTCACCTTCATCTTCATCATCATCGTCTCATCTCGTTCCAAGTCATGTCAAAAGTTTTTGCGAACCATACGCATTTTGAGAAACCTGACAAAAGATTCACTGGTCGCCACTTCTCTACTAGCCTTGAGCGGAACAAAAATTAATCCAAACTATACGAGCTGATAATACTCCGAGTAAGTTATCTGTCTGTCATAACCAGAACAGAAGACTTTTCCTTGGGCTCCTCTCTCGAATAGCCAAAGTTGAGTTCTACTGTTAGTCCAAAAACCCAGCGTTGTGTGGCGAGTGAATCTGAGAATCTCGGCCACATCCACCCGCACTTCATTAGAAGCCTTCCTCTCGGACTCAGGCTGAGAGAGGAAGAAACGAAAGAAGGAAGGAAGGAAGGAAGGAAGGGATGCAGGGCCGCCATTCTCCAAGCGCGTCAAGTGGGTGAGAAGAGAGCTCTCCTACTCTTCGAGCTAACAAGCTAGCTTGAGCTTCTCAGTGTCAGTCGTTTTTAAGGCTGTCTCTTGCGCGGCTGGCTACATACTCTATGCACCACACCGTAAAGGCGAAGAACGTGTCCAGAGGAGAGCTGCTGGCGAGCATTCTCATTACCATGGCCATGATACAACTGATATTACGATACAACAGTGTCCCACTCCAACGGGAAGATTGCAATCTTTCCTGAAGCTCCCAGCACATCCGGAGTGCACAGATACGCTCTCAGTATTGAAAAGACTCTGTGGGCTTCGCATTTCGCACGGGTGGGTGTGGCGAGCGTGGAGAATGTGGAGAAAGAAAGATAGAAAGAGAGATTGATAGAGTTGGCGGTACAAGTTTTGTCGACAAAGACTTGTTCAAGTGAGCTAAATCTACCAAGATATCCCAACTTTGTAATCTTTGTGCTTGGAGATTCACTTCAGAATTCAGAAATCAAATCCGGGTAGAACAGAGAACACGGGCCGTCCTACTAGTGCTAGTACATGCTAGTACTGAACGATAAAGTGAAATGGTAGAGCCTCCATGTCGTCATACTCCTTTTAAGACGGCGTACGATAGTGCGATTCTTTTTGTGAAGGGTAAATGCGTTAGTAATATCCGCTGCGAAACGCATGAAACTCCACTACAAGAGTTGTGCTAGTAGCCAAAGGAACAGCTCATAGAGTGCTTTTGTACAACCAAGTAAATTTTAGGATACGCCTCACTGAAGCACTGGAGCAGTGATCGCGGCCGGCTCTTAGCTCTAATATATCTATTAGTGTGTTCGGTAGCAGCGGCAGGTGACTTGTTGAAGATTTCGTTCAGAAATTAGATCCTGGGAACTCGATTTATTCCCTCTTTCTACTCAGCGAATCCTGAATGGCATGTCATTGAAAGTGAAATGAGTTCATAGTTAAGGAAAAAGGTCAAGACCGCTTTGAGAAAAGGCATGGCAAATGGCAGTCACGTCGCGGTCAGCACTCAGTCTCCATAACGGCCTGGTGATATCTGTAGCGTAACGCGACAAGGACGACCACGATCAGCCGTTCTAAAATGCACCAACATGGAGCTCAGGTATGCTCAGGTCCATCACGAGTCTGTCATCAACTGACAGCGAAATCAAAACAAATCACACACAAGTTGAGAGACTCCATCGTTTTTGTATGTTTTCGTCATGGTGGATTGGTGAGAGACCGCCGCCTTTTCATTCAAGAGTTTAGCATTTCATTCCATTTGAATTTCTCATTCTGCAAATCTGAACGGTGGAAACTGGGACGGAGGAGTGCATACTAGTAGGACTGGCAGCGTTTATTCCCTTGCTCATGGCGCCTCAATCGTCCCTATTATTTGGGGAAGGCAGGACCAACAGTTCCTCCCGGAGTTTACTTTCGCTGAACAAGTTGAAAGAAATGAAGGGGATGGCGACACGTGTCTGGGCGTTCAGCGTTCAACGCATGCAGCGGCTAGTAAGCTTATTCACTGTCAGTAGAGTACCGGCAACGTTATATTCTGCCAGTGTTCTGTTCACTTCTGATCATGCATGTAAGTTGCACAATTCGCCATGCTTGGTAACCACTTATCGTACACAAGAGTGCTGTATTGTTGGGTGGGAAGTAGAAGAGTCCCTACCATGGCCAGTGTCCCGTGCATCCAGCTCAGGCGCCTGCTTGGTCCACATGGTCCAGAAGACCGCCCGTTTCCATTTTCTTCCATCGCACAGAGCTTCAGGCCTTGTCTAAAGTTCTTTTGGCCCGATTTTTTAAACTTTGATTGATGTTGAAATACAGCACAGTTTTTTTTTCCCGTCATCTCCCATGTTATCGAGTTTCCAGCGCATTTTTCAGAATTCAGGAATTTGGAAAGAAGTGTCTTACCTTTCTCTTAGTTTCTCAGTCAGTCGATCAATCAGCAGCTCGAATAATAATAGTCCGGGCCAAATTAGTGAGACGTACGTGGCACTTATTGAAAATGGTAGGTCTGCATCTCCCAACGATCCCCACCATTGGTTGATTGCTCCGTCAGACTCAGGAGACTCTGAAGAGGCAAAGTTCTCATTGGGCGAAGCTGTGAGAGTTGGAAAGAAAAGGATACTCAGTACCTTGCTGCAGCCGCCCTCCCAACCCCACTGGCAGCTTGTCATTCCTACGCAGTGGGAAAGCATTTTCATGGTGAGAGGTGCATCGCGTTTGTTGTCTACATTCCAAATTCTATTGTTTGCTCTGGTCTCACGTCACTGTCAATCAATCAATCGAAATACATTCTTGATTGAGCCGCCATGTAGATGTAGACGAAGTTTACTACCACAATGCGATAACCGACTTCACCGTGTACGAAGTAAGTTTCCCCAAGAACATCCAAGAACGACTGAAAAAAGAAGAAAGCTATGGTTTCAATCAAATTTCACAGCGAAAAGCCATCAATGACTTTGGTACTCACAGTACCAGTTTTGACTGCTGTGAGCACTATCACCTCAAATCTTCTGTTCATGAAAAGCGGATGAAGAAAAGTTATGACCGCCTCTCAATTGCAATCTTGAGTAACCCGGTCTGTCTTTTGTCCAAGTGCGCTTCCCCACTTGTTCCCCAACATTCTGCAAGAGGCTCCCAAGCCACCAACTCTGCACTGACTGTAGTGTGACATTCATTATGAGCCGACTGTAAGTTGGGGTGAAGGAAGCAACCGTCAGGCTCTGAATCCTGGCAGAGTCTGCAGGCATTCAGCCTCAGCCTCCCAACTAAGTCTACTAGAACCGTGGTTGATCGGTGGCGGTGCTTACTCTGCCTTCTGTTCTGGATCTCAGGAATGCACACCTTTCGCAGATGATTCTGCAAGAAACTTTCCTGAAGAACAAGGAAAGTTTGTAGCACTTTATCAAAACCGGAAACTAGAGTTTGTCAAAATCTCAACAAAGAACTCAGAAAAACATCACATCGGACAGTCCCTCCACGGCGTAGGTTTGTTAAATTAATTCATGTCAAACTCGCGGCCAGCTTGTCGCCATCCAACATAGTTTTTGAGATTGGACCCCTCTCTCACCTCTCGGCGGATTGCCCCTCAAGCCTGCGCATTTGTTCTCAAGACTTTCCCCTCCACGGCTGTTCTTTCGACTTGCTGGTCCTCCCTCTTGCAACCAACCAGTCAATGCAGACAGCTTAGTTGGCGCTTCCCGGGCGTGCTTTCTTCGAATGAGAGCGATTGGGAGCACGGAAAGCAAGTAGCAACTGAAGCGCCTTTCCACGCACCTGCGGAGGGGCGTCAACCCTTACACCCAAGTTTAACAGGGAACCCTGGTACATCCCGATGTCCAAAAAATAGGTCGAATTGACGGCTCTCAATGACACCTCCACACCTAACAGTGCGACAAGATTAGGAGGACGTATCTGTGCCTTACTATCTTTGTATTACTTTCTGGTAACAACACCATTATTTCACTTTCTTTCTCTTTTTCAAGTCCAGGAGGAAGAAGAGCCACGAGGCCTTTTCCTCTCTGTCGTTAATACTTATGGATAAGGAGGAGGCAAGTCGCGGTGAAATTGAGAATGCGGAAAAGGAAGGAGCGAGTCGGGAGGAAGGTGTTCTACTATTTCTTCTAACACCGGGGCTGTCAGGGGTTATTCGCACGGAGTAAATCCCCGAGAATGGTGTCAAGTTGTGAGCAGAGCACAGCTCTTCGGCGCTCTCGTCTGACCACCCGCGTTTGTTGTTTGGTACGAAAGGAAGACTGACTGACTGCTCAAGCACCTAGAGCGCAAACGTGTTATGTATCTCAGAAGCACACACCATTCACCATTCATCAATCCCCAACGCACGCGGAGAAAATGCGCAGCAACACCGTGACAGCTTTTCACGTTTTCCACGTCGGCGCCTGCGGGACTCGCCCTCCGGCTAGTTCTTTTACCGACATGACAAATGATGCGTGGGTGTTGAACGCAGGTGAGTCGAGAAAGAAAAGTGAGCTATTCGAAAATGAATGAAAGTGGTAATTTCTTCGGTCACAGGCTTGCCATTATTAATGCAAGTCGCAGTCTCGCACACCTGAATTTGAATACATCCGTGAGACGTGAGACTTGCAGGGTTGGTTGTCATGTAGCTACTGTAGCCAAAGCACAGCTTTGGAGACGATTAGGGTTCTTGCTGAGCACCAAGGAAGAAGGAAAGTCCTTCAAAATTACAGTCATTCCCACAAATACGGATGGACGACAGCGCGGGATGTTGAAGGGTTGCATGAGACCCTCGTGTGCAGCGACATTTCTGTGCATATTTTCTATGCACGACTTTACTACCTCCCATTCTCGAGCCTACAGAAAACAGAAAAACTAGTTGTTGCCGCGGAGCTCACGTGCATAAATCATACAGGACTTATTTTCATGTTTACTGTTTATGTTATAGAGGTACTACTGTACGATATTATTTGTTGTCAACATTTCCTGAATCATGGTCTTAATACTTATATAGTCAATTGCATAGTATACTTGTTCCAGCCACGTGCTTGAGAACGAGCTGAAACCAAACAACTCTTTTCCGACTAGTCAATTTTCTGAGTTGTATAGTTTCCTATATAAGGTTTAAATGCGGCGAGAAGTCCGCCTTTCGCACAAGAAGTCCGATAATATTTGAGCAGCTACACACAATTGTTGACGCCACTTCGAGCTTGCCATACTTGGAATGTTTTCATAAGTGTGAGTCCTGGCCTCCCAGTAGAACACCTTTCCAAATTTTAGATTTTTCGTGTGAACAACTCGTTTTTCCGAAATCACATTGGCATGCAACACCTTGGCTTGGGACGTGGGGAAACAACTTTTGCTCTGTAATCTCGCTTTTCTCCATCCCAAATCGATGTCACAAAATTTGAAGTTAGCGAAAGAAAAGCGTTACGACTTGGTAGGACTCGGACTTTACAGGTCTAGGCCGGTAACAGTGCGGCAGCACGACCTTACCGATTAGAGTATTGGAAGTCGCTAAGGCCACCCGCACACCAGGAGCACGCGGTGCTTTGCAAATTTCCTAATTTCCTATCCGAAACATTTCCAAAACGACATTTTGCCTGGGAAGTGACTGGAAAAAGGAAAAATCAAAACGATGGTACTCAGTACTGGTACTCTATATAATACCTTTTGTGCTGGTTGTCAGAGAGGCTGTATTTTTGCTTTTGTTTTCGCAATTTTAAAATTGCCAGGAGAACTTTTCCTTCTTTCTTCCGAGCTTTTCCACAACGCCGCAATGACACTCTGAATACTCTTCTTCTTCAAAGCGGTTCGAATTTTTCTTCCTTTCTTACAAACCTTTGGCTTCTTTTTCCCTCTTCCTAGAAACATCCGGCGCGTTTTCATTCGTGCACTGACCGTGAGAACAGCGTGTGACTAGTTTTCTTTCTCGCCAAATTGAAAGACTGCATGGAGGATGTCCCAACTCCAGGCTACGTGCATGGATAACTAGACAGGTTGAGGTGCATACTAATGTACATGCACTCTTGCATGGGGACATAGTCTCGTGGACATAGTAAACCGCTACAGGTCTCTATGAGTCCATGCACCAAATTCCAACCTTCGATGACCCTTCGCTTTTCATTGGAATGAAGTCTCGCGACCAGCGTCCACTGGTGATTTACAGTCAAATCAAATTAAACGTAAGTCATTTAAGAAACGCCCTCCCGGATGTCGCGATGCATTCAGCACCGTTTGCAAAAGCCCTGTTTTTCGAGTACTGACTGTGAGTAACAATTCAGCCCCCGTTTTAGATGCGACGCAATCGACACTCTCGACAGCATAGCAGGAGGCGCGCAGTTTTAGTCTTTTGCGGGATGTCTCGACAGCTGGAATTGTACTGTGAGTATCAATTATACAAAATGAAAAAGAATTAAAAAGAGCGGAAGTAAGTGTGCTGCAGAGCATACCCGGTCAGAAATCTCTCTCCTTTCCGCTGGTCCGACCTGACTGGACCACTGAGAAACGCTACCTGACACTCACATGTCCCTGGTGTCCATGGTGTCCATGGTATGATTACAGTCAACCGCGACAACCACGACGCACGCCATATGGACACACCCCACCTTCCGATAGGGTTTGTTTACGCTCTCACTTCGTGGCTTCACTTAAATATGGACATCAGTCTCGTTGGATTTTTTTAGGCGTCGCGAGAGAGAAGATGGCACACTTCTGCCTTCACAGTCACTCATGACTTGATTACTTCATGGCGTCGTCTTTCTTTTCGTATTTCCCTCTTTTGAGAAATTTCGTTGTTTCCCACTGTTCCCCTCGATTCCTCGCTGTTCATGTTGCTCATTCCATTCTCTCTATGCCCTTCTAACCATAAGTAAAGATCTCCTGACTACAACCTTGTCTAACAAAATTTACCCGTTTTTTTGGAATTTGGAAAAAGATAAGATCTTTCTTCTCAGTGTCAATTCTGTCAATCTGATTGAAGATAAAACTTCCACTTTCGTTGTCACAGCGATTCATTCACAGTATCACTGTATCACTGTGTCATGAGATCATGAGATCGTGAGATCATGGGATCGCGGAAAATAGTTCATCGAAAGAAAGAATGAATGAAAGATACAATACAATACAAATAAAAAAAGAAAAATAAATAGACAGATAGATGAGATACCTGAATGACAGACAGTAGCAGCGCGCGCGGCGAGAAGCTTGGCCCGGAAGAACGCATCGTTTTTGGTGGCGAAGAAGAATGCACCGAGGCGTTCTCCAACTTGCGCTCCTCGGCGTCGCCCAAGGGCTGGCGCAAGGCGCGCCATTCTTGCAGGTAAAGGAAGACTGCTCGTATGGCTTGCTCGGGACGACAGGCGAAGTGTTGCTGCACAGTGCGCCGGTCGATTTTGCGGTGGATGGGAAATGGGGCACGCTGCATTGTAGCTCCGTGGACAAGGTCGGGGACGGAGAGTTCAGAATCTTGCTCGGCGGGCCGGACGAACAAGTCGTCGAGCTGAGTCTCGTAGATCGCGGAGATGGGGTGGTCTTGTTTAGGTACAAGGCTCTGCGAGAGATTGTGCCTGGGTTGAATGACCTGACCGCGCTCATCTCAAACTTTCCGGCGTTTGAATCCTCGGCACTTGATGGAACTTTGGCTTGGCAAGGAAGCTTTGTGCAGCCACAGAAGGCCGGCACCGGCTGCTCAACTGGTACGCAGGGTGGGCCCTGTCTGCTGTACAACGCGAGCAACCCCGCTCACGGCTCAGCAATAATGCTCTCACCTTTGGACCAGTTCCTTACAACAAGCCAGTCTAACCGCTTGCACGATGGGCGCCAAGTGATATGGGCGGCAAGCACTGTTGGAAGTGTCAAAGCCATACCCAAAGGGTTTACCCATTCATTTGTTGCAGTCAGAGGATATGACGGAATCACAGACACGATTTACCAATGGGGCCAGGTTCTCCAATCTCACTACAAGACTTGGAAAGTCAATGATATCACAATCTCCACGCTGGGTTACCAAACCGACAATGGCGCTCAGTACTGCTTCGGGTGCCGCGGCAACTGTCCGGAGGTTCTCCTCCAAGAACTGAGTTATCTCAAGTCCATCAAAGTCCCGGTGAGATATCTTTCGTACCAGAACGCGTGGTGGCACACATCCGGCACCGCACCCTGGTGCGTCAGTGACTGGGATTGGGTCCCTCAAAAAGTGCCCATGGGGGTTCCGGAATTCCAGCGTCAAGCCGACCTTCCCTTTCAACTTTATGCGCCGTACTTTTGCAATGAAACCAAGTATGCACAGAACTTCACGTTTCTCACCAGCAACCCCAAGCTTCCGAGTAAGTTCTCCTCCCTTTCTGTTAGTTGCCTCACGAAGAACCGCTCACAGACTGACCAATGCATCCGCAATCAACTACAGCGTGCAACGGCTTCCTCTTCAAGGACGTCGCGCCAGAAGATAGTGAGAGGTTCTATGAGTGGTTCTATGATCTTGGAATCTCCTATGGCATGACGTCGTACGAAGCAGACTTTGTTAATCAAAACCTGAATTGTATCGAGAGATTCTTACAACAAGTCGGGGCTGCAGAAAAGTTTCTAGACGGCATGGCAAATACGGCTCTGCGAAAGAATCTTTCGGTTCAGTGGTGTTATTCCTCCCCCTCAGCACTTTTGCAATCCTTAAAGTACCCCGCAGTGACGAATTTTCGTGGAAGTTTTGACTACTTTTACGGTGGATCCTGGGACATTGGACTCTCTTCTCTGCTTTTGTGGGCAGCACAAATTGCCCCATCAACGGATACATTCTGGACATCCGATAACGGCGACATGGCAACCAAGCTTGGAGGTTGTGATGGGAAAAGAGGGTGCCCCGAGGATCACCAAGACGATGGTTGTGAGCTCCATACTATGCTCGCGCTTTTCTCGACCGGCCCAGTAGGATTTAGCGACGCCATAAACCACACCAACCCAGAGCGGATTAGAAGGACTTGTCGCGACGATGGTGTTCTGTTGCGCCCCAACAAGCCGATGACAACCCTGGATACCGTTTTACGCTCCCACCACATTCTTCAGTCCTACTCTGGGTTTGCGACGGACCAAGTACAGGCTTACTACGTGCTCGGACACCACTTGAACACTGACAACCGGCCAACTTTCCTCTTGACAGACCTGTGGCCGCGAGCCTCAGAGCAGAAAAATCCCACCTCAAAGTGGTACGTCCGTCAGTTTGGGAATGATGAGGCTTGCTTTCGTAGCGGCTCGAAACGAAGCGATTGCGTGCGCAGCGTGGACAGTTCCAAACAGATATTTCTGAAAACCGGTTCCACCTTTCAGCCACAGCTACTTGTGCTCACTCCGGTTTGCGAGAACGGGTGGTCATTTCTGGGCGAAATCGAAAAATATGCTGCCCTTTCCACGTGGAGAGTAAAAGCTGTTACTTGCACGGCCAAAGGTATGCAAGTCAGCGTTCAAATTGCAAGAGGTGAAATGGTCTTTTTGAGCTTTATTTCAGATCAAGATCTCGTTCACACGAGTAACAACACCATTCCAGTAAATACAGACCGCTCTGAACTTTCTGTGGACGGCCATTCGCTTCAGGGCGCATTGCAAACGCTTACCATCACAGTGCCCTGAAATCCTTTCGAAAGCAAGGGCTTTGTCTCTAACCGAAAGAAGAGCCGTTCAAATTGGAAGCCGAGAGAGGTTCCCAGGTTCCTCTCATCTCAAATGTTGTTTTGTTTTACAGTTAGTGTGAGTCAATTAATACCATGAAGAACAAGACAGCCTTGCTGAGCCAAGAGTTTCAAGAACACCCCGTCCCTTACTTCGCTTCTCCTTATCCAACAAATCGACTGGGGCTAGCCAAGTGCGCAAGCTTCATGCATCACTCATTGTCAATTGAAATTCTTCTTTACAAAATTTCCATCGAGTCACTGTAGTCTCGTTTATTTAACACCGCCGCCGATGCCGAATTGGTGGGTGATGCGGGACGATCATGAATGATGTGATTGGCCGGGACCTGTCCTTGTGAAGACTCGATTGTGTGAGCTGACTCAGCAAAGTTCGACGTTTCACCTTGAGCTGGGTGAGACCTCTTAGGGGGTAATGGTGGGGGTTGTGGCTGTGCAAGCACTGGGGCGGGGGCCGGGGGTCGACCATACTTTTCAACTGCTTCTTGGCTGCTCAGAGGATTTTGGGTCACAAGAGCCTTGTACTCACTCTCTCCTAAAACGTGAGGTAGAACAACCACTGGCAATTTGTGTTCGGGTACGCTAACTTGCTGTGGAGCCGCCGAGCTGAATGCTTCCGAGGCTCTTTCCGCGCTCCCTTGTGCTGGTTTTGACTCTGTAGGCGAAGAGACTGGGGATGATCGGCGCGATCCCACGAATTTGTTTTTAAATGAGTCCACAAGGGACCATCCCTTCTTTTTCTTGGTGCTTGCGGAAGGGGGGCTCGACATTTGCTCCAGGTGCAGCTCTCCGATATTATCAGGACCCAAGATGCTTGGTGCCGGGTCTTCCACACCTGCAGAGGTTGGTAAGCCTGCACCACTGCTTTGTTCGGGCTCCTCCGGTCGCGGCAGTCCGTAATATGAGATGCAGAGGTCAAGAATTCCTTTCGAATTCTCATCGATGCGGAATGACTCAATCTTAATCGGGTGAAATCGGCTATGCCCTAAGAGCAACAGTCTGCCCGCCCATGTCACTGCGGGCTCATTGTCTGCCAAGTTCGCGCCGCCTGACCGCAGCATACTGCAAAAAGCCTCCAACGCGTCCTTGTTTTCCTTGCTCATTTTGTCGAGCTCGTCTGCTAGCTTGTTGTATATTCTTTCGGAGCTGTGCTGCTTTCCGGAAAGACGCAGGGTCTCAAACACCTCCAATAGTTCTCTCTGCATGTCTCGCGACAGTACGTCGTGCTGCATGCACAAAATTTCGAGGATCTCTATCTGATTCGGGACCGACACTCCTTGGAGCGCCCTTTCGGGGCCAAGATCCGAGATGTCCTTGATTGTCTTCACCACCCGGGTAGAAAATGGGGAACGAACGTGCCCTGTTCGAAGCGACTCGTGGGTGCTTGTTAAAGGCCCTCCCTCCTTTTGTGGCCCACCCGCCGTGTACTTTGCACTGTGAAGCTGCAGCACCTGTGCCATGCCACCATGCGCCTCCAGATTACGACAAACATCGACCACCGTTTGCAGGGAGCTCCCGTCCATCGTTCCAAGAGCAAACTGCTGGAAAACCGCAAACAAAGGGCAGACGATACACTCTGATCAGGACTTTCCGTGCCAATCCTTCCTCCAACCCACGCCAGACCTCTGGTTGAATGATTCGCAGCTCGAGCCAATTTCGCGCTTCCAATCAAGCACAGCAAGATACCAATTCTCCTGACCGCTCCGCCGCCCACCTTCGCCAAGCGCGCAGCCTGACACTTGTCCCCGGCCGGACTCGCGCTATCCACAAAACCCTTTCCTCTCGCCCCGTGAACGCTCGCAGTTACGAGTGCCTTCTGCGAGACCGGAAAGAGGAGAAGGAGTGCGCGAAGCGTGGCTGGCGCCGCCTGATCTTTCCTCGCAGACAAGAGCCCTGTGCGGAATGCGGAATGCGAAATGTGGAATGTGGGATGTGGAATGTGGAATGTGGAATGTGGAAAGCAGTTGACCAACCCGTTTCCGTGGATCCTCCGACGCTTCTCATCGCTTCTCGCGAGGGGGCAGCGTAGGACTCTAGAGTTCCACAGCATGACAGCGCCTTGCCGTGACTAGGTGGCTTTGGACCCACCGCTAAGCATGAGCTGTAGTGTGAGAAGTCTGAGAGAGAGGGTTGGAAAGAACGTCCGATTAGTCCTCTGGCTGAATGTATCTACTCGAACATCTCGCTTTTGCTTGGTTTGTTTTGGTTTGTTTTGTTTTGTTTTGTTTTGGTTTGGTTTGGTTTGGTTTGGTTTGTTTTGTTTTGGTTTGGTTTGGTTTGGTTTGGTTTGGTTTGGTTTGGTTTGGTTTTGGTTTTGTTTGGCTTTTGTTGGTTTTGTTTTTGTTGGTTTGGTTCCGAGGGATTGAAGAATGAATGGATGAACAAAGAAAGGAAAATGCGGGAGATGGGGTACGGGAGACGATAGCTCGTCGATGTGTCTGGTTTTGCGACAGCTGGGAGAAGACCTGCTGCAAGAATGGTTGAGAGTCTCGGGAATGCATGCCAAAGAAAATGGTCTGGGAGATCGTGGGCATGGCTCGAGAATTTAAAATGCGCACAAAATTTCGGCGCTATGCATCTCCGCTTCGTGCATCGAGAAGGGCAAGGTATGGAGAGGAGTGGATACTAAGAAAATGAATGTTATTCCGGCTTTTGTTCGAAAGTCTTGGCGCATGACCACGCCTTGAATGGTGCGCTTTTGATTAAATTCTCTGTCAGAACGCGATAGATGTGAAGCTTTTCTCTATTTTAAGCCTCGTACAAATGAGAGACGGAGGATGCGACCTTGCCCTTGCCACCATCCATGGTAAGCTTGTGCACAAACTGCTCTGGAATGGGGAGCTCCACCTTCTCTCCGTTGTGCGAGAACGCTGCGTTCATTTCGCTGCTGTTTGCAGCTGTGATCATAAAGTCAGGCATGGAGACGCACTTATCTGAGAGGTCCACCAGGGCGCCGTCAGTCTTGTCAATGCTAATTGAAGGGGCGAGCCCGCTTACAAAGACTTTGACGCTCTTGCAGTTGGAGATTTGCACGGTACCAACCACGTCCTCCAAGTAAACCGAGGTGCGCTGGCACCCTTCAATTTGAACGCTCGCGCTCTTTCCTGCAATCTTGATCACGCCGTTCTTGCACTGGTAGATGGCGACTGCATGCATGGTCTTCTCGACCTTGATCTCCACAGGCCCATCTGCCGCTTCCACCTTCTCCACGATCCATTGATTCCTGGCAAACTTGGCTTTGCTAGAGGCGTCCCCCTTCTTGCTTCCGGAATCCTTCTCCGCGGTATTCTTCTCCAACTCCTTCTGCACGCGCTCCACTGCCGACCCTTTCTTCTTCTCCCCCTCTGCCTTTGGCGCTGGAGGTGGCGCTGCTGAAGCCTTTGAGGGCGACTTGGCCTTTTCCGATGCTTTCGACGGCGACTTGGCCTTTTCCGACGCTTTCGACGGCGACTTGGCCGCTGCTGCCGGGGACTTGGCCTTGTCCTCCTTCTTGCTCTTGCTTCCTTTGGAACCCATCGCGCACACCCTTTAACTTGGAACTTTTGGGCCAGCGAAACTCTGCAGTGAAAACCCTCTTCACACGCAACGCACTGCACCGCGCTGCACTGCCCGTCTCACGCTTGCGCTTGGGCTTGCTCACACGCTTACGATACGATCTCCGAGGATGTGCGAGGACGCGCGAGGACGTGCTCGTCTGCTGGACTTGCTAGCTACACTGAGGAAGTGGGGGAGAGTGAGAGTGAGAGTGAGTGAGAGTGAGAGTGAGAGCCTGTAGAAGGACGCGCTCAGCAACTAGAAGCCGCTGCCCTGATTGTAAGCTTATCTCCAATTTATCTTTATCTTTTTCTCTCTGTCAATAGCGATCGCGAGGAGAATGACATGGCGCAGACAATTCGCGCTCAAGGCCAACACATTCGAGGCGTCCAAGTCGCACAAGAATGTAACGTTTCAACCAACTTTTCAAAGGTTCCTGTGTGAACGAACTCTTTTCTCGCAAATCATCATTCATGATAAAACAAAGAAAACCAACGCCGACCTTTACCGTACTGGCTGTGAACTGGCAGTGGGAAGCAAGAAGAGGGCGTTAGAGGGAGAGGGGGAGAGAGGGGGAAAAGTGGAAGTGGGCAGACCCAGCACCAGCTATGTTTTTTCGCTAAGTCCTCGTGCACACTTCTCAGGGTTGTCCACGAACGAACGATCTATATCACATCTCAAATGATCTCAAATCTCAAATGATCTTTTGAATTGAATGTAGCTCTCAAATGATCTCGGACATCGAATTGGAACATGCGTACCGGTACAAGACTCCGGGTCCAGATTGAAAGATTGAGATTGATCGATTTGTTGATCGTTCGATTGGTTGATAGGCCGTTTGATGCGGAGATGAGGGATTAGGGTGTGTGATGTAGGGAAGCTTGAACCTTTCTCGGAAGATGGTGAACCTTCTGCTGCTGGTGCCACTATAGAACGTGCTCGAACCCGAGGGACGCGCAGGCAATGGCGTGCAAAGTTGCCGGTTCTGACTGTGAAATGCCTGGGCACCTTCAGTCAAAGTCAATCATCTCGGTGTGCAAAGATTCGGGTGCTGTTTCAAAAAGCGGTCTCGGTGTGCCTTTAAAAAGAGGACTCTGCAATACTTTTCCGGACCCTGAGCGCCATTTACTATCCAATTCTTGCGCAGGTTGATTTGATTTAAAGTCATTTCGCAGTTGATTATTAGTTTACAAAAAGCGTTGCACTGGACCGGTGAGATTTATGTTTTGAAGAGCTCCGCAATGAGAGCGTCCTGAGCGGCTTCCTCGTCATTGCACAATGATATGACAGATGGACTGGAACTAGAATGCAGCAGAGGAGGAGAGCGCATCGATTCTTTCTCATCGGCCCTTTGTCTGGAGAGCAGGTTGCAACCCAGGTCGGAGAAGCGTTTTGTGACTTTGCCCATGGAGTGTAGCGTCGAGTTAGCAGTGCTGAACGCGAGGTGGGACTGGCGGCGAATCTCGCGCGTGGCTCCCTTAGTTCCCTCAATCGTGTCTTGCAGTCTATCGGTGCATGTGTCAGTGAGCCGCTCCAGGTGCTCCCCAGACAACTTGAGTGCTTCCCTGGCCAATTTTTCGGCGTTCTCTTTCGAATGAGAAACCGCGGTTCCGACCGCCTCGAGTGAACCTTGAGCAGCATCCGAAACCTTTGCGAGGAGTTCGTCCCACTTCTTGGCCACAGATACCGGGACCAAAGCTGAACGTAGATCCTCAAGGGAGATGTCTTCGCTAAGTTTCTTGCCCAAGGCGCTGCTCAAGGAGTTGAACGTCGAGATGGCGTTTGCAGTCCAAAGCCCATCAGCAATTTCTCGTATACTTACAAGACGCAATGCGCGATCTTTGGAAAGGATCCGGCCGACCAAACGGCTTGCCTGTTTCTGCTTCCCCCCCAAAAATAATTTTGCGGGCGGCCTCTCAAATTCTGCTGGAGACTGGACTTCAGCAATAATTTTTTCCCGGCCAGACACTCCTTTGAACGGCAAGTGCCCAAACAAGAGAACATACAAGGTGACCCCGGCTGCCCATACATCTGCCTCTTTCCCACAATAAGTCGCTTGCGTATCCGAGTTTACTGCTTCGGGTGAGAAAAATGGCAGAGTTCCCCGACCATAGCCACCATGACACTTAAATTCGCTCGCGGCGGCACCCTCAGTTCCATTATCTCCAACTAATCTGGACACTCCAAAGTCTATAAGCTTCACTTGGTCTGTGGACCGATTTAAGAGCAGATTCGATGGCTTAATATCCCCATGGATGATATCATTATGATGAAGGTACTCAAGGCCAGCCAGTATTTGAGCAAAGTAGTGTGCGCTCTTGGGTAGCGCAATTCGCGAACCGCAGTTTGGCGCTTTGGAGCTCCAGTACAACTTGTCTTGATCTTCAAGGTCTTTGTCAGTGATGAGCTGGACTCCGTCAATGAATTCCATTACAATTCCAATGCCCGACATTGTGTGGTCAAACGAATTGAGGTCCAAAACTTGGACAAAGCGGACTATAGAAGGGTGTTCAATCTTTTTGAGGATCGCCAGCTCGGTTCTCAGCGACTGCAAACTCTTTTTGGCCTGTAAAGACACGCGCCGGGCCGAGGTCGAACGAGCTTGTAGTGCTTTGATCGAAACCCCTTCAATCACACGGAGAGCGACCTCCACGCCTTTTACGCGGTCCATGGCTTGGAAGACGATGGCCTCGCCACCTTCGCCAAGCATTCTCAAGATCTCGAACTCATTCACCTGTGCTCCGAGCCATCTGCCATGTGCCGTGCCCATGTACCCGTCGCCGAATCCACCGCTATCGCCGAAACCAAAGTCGTCATCATTGGAGTCCTCCTTTTCCTCCTCCTCCTCCTCAACAAAACTAACCGGCGCCTCCTCCTCGAGGCTCTTCTTCCTATTTCGCCAAAGCGCCGCAAGCGCGCTCATCCTGACCTTGCAAGCCTCAACCGCTCGAGACAGCACCCAAAACCTAGGCCCAGAGAGACCGCCCCACGCTCTGTGCCGCTCTGCCTTCAAGGTGCAACACCCAGCTCCGACCTCTTCACCATTCCTTCATTCACCATTCAATAGATCGTTGATCCATGTGTGTAAGAGAGCAGTGAAAGTGCAAGGGAACACAACATTCTCTTCACATCGTAATTGCAAAACATTCGAACACACGGACAGAGACACACACAGACAGAGACAAGGGTTACGCTCACTTCACTGATCTTATCGTCACTGTCAGTAAGACGTGGCAGTCAGTCTTGTGTAACTTGTGCAATTCCTGGACCTACCCGCGATACCAGCAGGACGGTAAGATCAGATCCACTTCTTCCACTTCCAGTTTTGTGGCTTCTAGCTAGTAGCTCAAGTAGTCCGAGACCTAGCTGTCCCGCAGCAGGACAAAACGAAACGGATTTCTCGTGTAATGAAGTGTAATGACCTTGCTAAAGGGCGATGGCGAGTGGGCAAAGTGTGAAGAAAGGAACTGGGAGAATCTGGCTGACAATCGAAAGAAACGTTCTTGATGGTGCTGCCGATGGTGCTGGCTATCATTTTAGTACACCGCGGAGACGATTAGAATATGTGCACAACTCATACGGTGGCTAGCTGTCTATTTACAGTGAAGAAGATATTTATTATGAGTCGAGGTCCTGAATGAAGAGGACTGCCTGCGGCGCCAACCCATTGTCGCGCAAAGTCACACTCATATCGTCATCGGGTCCGAAAGTCTTTTTGGGGAAATTAAGGACCACGGCGTAGTTTTGAACCGAAGAACTCTGTTCAAAGAGTGTGCAATCGACAAATGCGCGCAATTGCTCCATGGTAGCATCAGCTTGGAACCGCCGCTGAAATTTCCCCCCGGAAGGAAGCTGGAAACGTATGGTCGTCACTTTTCCGCGCTCCATCTCTGGCTCGGGTCCAATCATGGCCAACTTGCGCTCGTAATCACTCTGCTTTTCGTTCTCACGCTCAAGTCGCTCTTGCTCTTCTCGGATTTGACGCTCCTCCTCCTCCGCCTTTGCTGCCTCTTCCTCCTCCTGCTTTCGTCTCCTCTCCTCCTCGCGCCTCCTGTCCTCTTCCATAGATTGGCGAAGCGCTTCATCCTGCTCTTCACGAAGACGCTGCCGCTCCTCTGCTTCGTACCTCTGAGCGACACGCTGAGCGACAATTCCACCATGCTGTTCAGTCGCGCGGGTGATTTTGGCCAGAACAACACCGGCGCCTGCATTTCCCTCGATACGCTCTAGAAGCTTGGCGTTCGTCTGCCGTGGGTCGGCCGGAGGCTCCAGAATCGCGATGTACGGGTATGTGTTGACATTTAAGATGTTGCTGAGGTGGTAAGCCTCGGCAAACTCCACGCTTCCGCCCCAGGCGACCATCCTCTCGTTCACGACCTTGGAGAGTTCAGGCTGAGCGAGCACGTCTTTAATAAAAGTGGTACAGTCTGGGTGCTGCACAGAGTGCAGATAGACTAGCAAGAGCTTCTCGTCACTCGCTGCCTTTGCAAGCGCTTCTCGGTATGTCAGCTTGACGAATTCGGTGATCTCAGGCCCTTCGTTGCTTTCACGTTGTTGCTGTTGCTGCTGTTGCTGCTGCTGTTGCTGCTGGTGAGGGCGATTAGCGAGAGCAGATTTTCCTAAAAATTCGCGCATAAAGAACGCCACTGCCGCCTGCGCATCCACATCTCCGGAAAACCCTGTGAGAAACCTCAGCGGGGCGAGTAAGATTGCAGCAATTACCCCGAGAATCGCATGATGTGGCCCTGCATTTGCCTGTTGCCGTTGTTGCCCTGGTCTAGCCGCCGCAACATCCCGAGCATCGCCTCCGCGGTCTCTATCTCTGGAGTCTTCACTCGCTCTTCGTCGCCGCATTTGGCTCCCGCTGCCAAAATAGTTGGTCACTGCTCGCTCCAGGTCCCAGTTGGTGGAGCGCAGAAATTGTCCAGCAGTCTCGTCATCCATAATTCCGACGACCTCTTTGAACCTCTCGAGAGTCTGCAACTGCCCTGCCGAAAGTTGTGACATCTTTTGGAAACTTCCCTTTCACCTTGCTCTCCCAACAAACGTTCCCAGCGGCTTTGCTGTAAAACAAACTAAAATAAGAGAGTTACAGAACGCTTCCCTGTCAATCAAAATAACAAAACCGAATATCTTGATACTCAGGACCAGTACTCTGCGTATGTCGCTCCCTGGTCGAACGCCAACACTGCGTCTCGTATGCTCGTATGGCTGTGCTTCACGCACATATACACAACGCACAGACGAAGAAATTTCACCGCCGCAGCCTTTCACCAGCAAGTGGGAGGGAGAAAGAGAAAGAAATTTCCTACAAACTCGCGCGAGCCCAGATACTATGAAACTTCGATCTCCGTTACCTGAAAAGCGCGCACACTTTCTCAACTCGAACGAAATATCGTGCAGCTCTCGGTCAAAGGGTACTCGGGTACACACTCCTATACTCGAGGATAAGTGTGCAGTAAGTATGGCGTACGCAGAGGGTACTCAGAACTCACAGGTCCTCGCTGACAAATTGCCCAAGTAGGGTGGCATTTTGCTCTGGTTAAGCGGCCCTCCGCTTCGCCTTACCTGCTGCCTAACCAACTCATACCCAGTTTCGCCTTTCTTCGCTCTGGGGAGCCACCGTGCATCCGAGAGGATTTCTATCCAGCACCTACGCCCTTCTCTAGCGTCTTCCAACTGAGATGAGCTGGCAAAACCAGGACGAATAGTCCATGCTACCCACGCCTAAGACTGTGCAAAGCGTTCCGCAAGCCCTCATGCCCGTCCGTTATTCCTTTTGTTCCTCGTGTAGGACGGCCTAACGGCAATACGGTACTTGTGCTACTCTTACCCGTGCCTTTAGCGTACCGCGTAGGAAAGCAGAGGAGGATCCTCGGGAACTATTTTTCGTGCTGAACGCGTATGTGAAGTGTACTCGCTCGCAAAGATCGCAAAGATCGCAAAGCACAGAGGAGAAGGAAAGAAGAGAAGGAGGAGAAGGAGCAGGATAGGATAACTTGCTGAGTTTTAAGTTGCCCTGTTGCAAACTTGTTAGTTAGTAAACAGATATTTTGGAAAGGTACGCGCGCACAGAGGTGGGAGAAATATGTATTTGCGTCTGAAAAGAAGGAATCAAACCGTGTTCTTGCGCACGCTCGCATCGGACAAGATCGCCATGGTCAAGAAAAGACTCGCAGATCTTGTGGGCTCGCCGGCAGAAGACTTGAAGCTGTTCGCGGCAGACAAGGAGAAGGTCTTGGAAGACGAAGCTACTTTGGGAGGGCTGGAAATAAGAAGCGAAGATATTGTGTACTGGGTGCAAAGAATTGATGGTAGGTTTCGGCTTGGATGGATGGATGGCTTGTTGATGTTTGTTGCTTCGTTTGTCGGCAAGGGAGGACAAGATTGTTCAGTGCTTTTATTGACGTGGATGTGACTTCATGTGCAGGAACGAGCTTTGAAGCTCCATAGAGGTCGCAGGAAAGAGAATGCCCCTGATTGCGGGATTGACGCGCTGCGGTGAACGAGGATCATTTGCCCTCGAACCCCTGTTCGCGTTGTGGCGAAATGAAAACAACGGCGTAAGTGAGGAGATAGCACACATCGAGCAATAGTGGGGGTACCATCTTCACGGATAAAACACAGGGCAAGACATGGAGAAAGCAATGCTTGGTAGAGGCTAGTATGGCTGAATGGGACATAAAGTAGAATTAACCTTTAAGGAAGTGAAAAGAGATCAATTGTCATGTGCACGTGCAGGAATGAAGCAAACTCACTCTCATTCCCTTGAGTCGGCTTGGGAAAGGAGGCGTACTTTGGAACCGGGAAGTACGGCCTGGAGCAGTCGTGCAACGAGAGTATTGTGCATCCCATTGAGCTGAGTTCTTTGATCAAGTTCTCCGCTTCCAGATCAAGTGATTTAGAAATGTTAAGACCGACGATTTTGTACCCAGCCGCCAAATTCCTCGCCAGCAGCGTTTTCGCTTTGAGCAGCTCTGGAGCATCGTCCGACATGCAATCCTGAGCGATTACAGTAACACGGTGCTGCGGACACACGGTGCTCGTCGATGAACTTCCGAACCCAACTATATCAGGCAAAGCACGCTCGTTTGCCTTAACGTGACAAAAAATGCTCTTCGCACCCGCTTTATCCAGAATGATTGCGTCTGCGTGGGCTGCAGCTTGTAAGACGCCTTGCCCTACACTTATGTAGTCCCTGTCTCCTTTTTCAGTGTCCCCAATAATAATGATCACTCGGTTGTGCTCCCCAGGAGCGCGATAGCAGCCCCGCAATACCCACAAACCGGTTCGAAGAATGGACTCTGCGAATGGAGTTGACCCAATCTCAGCGCAAGTTGCAAGTCGTTTCTTTGCCTTCTTGGACACATCGCTCTCGGATGCCAATGGAAGCTCTGGCTCCTGAATCTCTACATCCACGAGGGGCTTGTTATTGACTCGCGGCTTTCCAGGTGATACAGCTGTTGGCCTCGCCTGTTTGCGAGTCGAAGGAGCCTTTGGCGACTTCTTTTCACTTGGCAATACATCGACCTCACCTTCGTGTTCTGTCTTCTCCTCCTCCTTAAGCTCGACAATAGGGGTCTCTTCTATCTCAACCTCTTTTTGTGCAGGAATGTGAACATTGTTATCCACGTTCGGGTCATTCATGTCGACCTCCTCGAGTGCTTCTTCCCTCCCAGAGACCTTGCTTTCTTCTGTTGAATGGTCCTCCAAGTCGCCGTTGGTGGTTTTTTCATTCTCGGCAGCAGAAATATCATTCCCACCCAGGGCTCCTTCCTCGTCGACCTGATTGCCTTCTGCTAGTTCTTCCTCCACATCAACGTCGCCCAAGTCTTCATCTGCATCGGCCCCGTCTTCTAGCTCGGCGTCAACATCAAACGCTTCGCCGTTTCCCGCGGACTCATCTTTGTTCTCATTTTCTACAGCTTCAGCATCGACGGTGTCGTCAGCTTTGTCGGCTTGCGCGCCATCGGAATCTTGCACAACTGTCTCGGCCGCGTCTTCCTGACCTGCAGTAGCACCTTCTCCGCCTGCCTCATCCGTCCCGTTCTCACCTTCCACATCGTCATCTGGAGCAGCACCTTCTTGTGCGGCACCTTCCCCCGCGTCCGGTGCGGGGTCAACAGGCTTTGGCTCTTCCTCCATCTCGTCCGCGAAACAAGCTCGTTCTGCAGAATGTAGCCCACAGTGCTCCGGTGCTTCTTCTCGCGTTTGGTGTCCTCGCGCTCGCTAATTATCCTAAGTTCCTCGTACCACCAACTCGATTCTTCTCGAGCTCGAACTTGTCGGCTATTGCCACATTCTTTCTCTCGCTGGAAGGATTATATTTCAGCCATCGAACGTTACTCAATTTGAGAGATCCTTGCTTCTGGTCATGAAACTCTTTCCTTTTGTTTTTGTTTTTTAATGAGATGATGAGATGAGATAAAAGAATGGAAACGAAACAAGTGCCCGATGGCTTGCACGCTCAGCTGCCAGTGCCACAGTCACGGTGCCACAGTGCCACTCAGTGCCACAGTGACAAGACTTGTCAACGGTCAATTAGACATAAGAAGGCCTATTGGATTACCCGAAACTCCTTTTTGCACTTCAATGTTCATTTGTGAAAGTAACTTTCGCATCGCTGTACTCGAGTACTAGTGGTGAGAGCTTACAACCAGTGCACACCCATCGTTTTTTTTTAGAATACCTTTTTCGATCTGTGCTGTGATGCTGTAATGCTGTGATGCTGTGATGCTGTGACGCTGTGATTTCTATCACCCGGCTGCTTATGAGGCGGAGGCATTGTTTGCTGGTTGAAGATGCCAGCGCTCGCTCTTGGCACACTGGAGAATGTCCGAGATGTAGAACACAGGATATAACTTTTCTTTTGTGGAAATTTGAGTACAGCATCACGATCGAATAGGGTATCTTCTTGTTGGGATAAGAGAGATCAGGACAGCTCGGCGGAAGCGTCCAAGCCAAGTTTTTCTCGGAGAGCTTGAACGTGCTCTTCCTCCAGTTGCTTTTGAAATGCAAGGCGTTTTTGGCGACGATACTCGAGCTGCATTTGCTTGCGCTGCTTTTCTGCACGTACAGCAGCCATCAAGTCTTGCTTCCGGTTCAAGTTTGTCTTCTCCACTTCTATGAGAGCGCGTAGGCGCTGCTCTTCTTCAAGAATGAGTCGCTTTTCGGCACGAAGCGCGTCAAGGTCGGAAGCCTCCTGAAGGGCTTTCAGGATAATATCATTTTTAATCTTATCGCGACGCTTGTCNCGCTGTGATTTCTTTCACCCGGCTGCTTATGAGGCGGAGGCATTGTTTGCTGGTTGAAGATGCCAGCGCTCGCTCTTGGCACACTGGAGAATGTCCGAGATGTAGAACACAGGATATAACTTTTCTTTTGTGGAAATTTGAGTACAGCATCACGATCGAATAGGGTATCTTCTTGTTGGGGTAAGAGAGATCAGGACAGCTCGGCGGAAGCGTCCAAGCCAAGTTTTTCTCGGAGAGCTTGAACGTGCTCTTCCTCCAGTTGCTTTTGAAATGCAAGGCGTTTTTGGCGACGATACTCGAGCTGCATTTGCTTGCGCTGCTTTTCTGCACGTACAGCAGCCATCAAGTCTTGCTTCCGGTTCAAGTTTGTCTTCTCCACTTCTATGAGAGCGCGTAGGCGCTGCTCTTCTTCAAGAATGAGTCGCTTTTCGGCACGAAGCGCGTCAAGGTCGGAAGCCTCCTGAAGGGCTTTCAGGATAATATCATTTTTAATCTTATCGCGACGCTTGTCTAGCTGTCTCTGCCGCTTATCTGTCTCCGAGAGCCTCATCTTGTTCTCCTCCTCTATACGCTGGGCCTCTGCAATAAGGTCCACACGGAATGGACTCGAACGTAGCTTTTCCTGCCAGTCAAGTTGTTTTTGGATTCTCTTCTCCTGCAGCCGCTGTTTACTTTTGGAGCGACTTTGAATGAGATCTCTCTTGACCCTTTCCCTGTCTTCAATTCGCCTTTGCATGAGCACCTGTGACTTGTTCAACTCAAATGCTTTTGACGGGGCGTCTGGGTCGTCTAGATCGTACTCGAAAGCCATGAGACTGCTATCCTCGCTCCCCTTTGTACTTGCTGTGCCTCCTCGCTTTGCTGACTTGGAGCTCTTGGTGACCCTCTTCTTCTTCTTCTTCTTCTTTTTGGCAGCTTGTGATTGACTCTGGGACTCTGATCCTTCTTTGCTCGCCACATCTGCATCGTCCCGGTCGCTACTTAGCTCCTCTTTCTCCTCGTCTCCGCTGTCGCGATCCGCATTGCCGTCTTCGTCTTCCTCAGCATCATACTTGGCCTCTTCGCCGTTGCCATATTCCTCGTCACCTTCAAAGAACTCCTTCTCCTCCGCCATCTCTCCTTCGCGACCCGTCTCCCCAAAGTGTTCAACGCAAATACCTTGTGTTCGCGAAAGTCTGCGCTACTACCATCGCCAGGCGAGACTCAAGACCTCTCGTCGTAGCTTTGCCAACTCTTGCGACCGGGATCGTCGACCTTGACGTGGCGGCCAACGATGAGCAGCAAGTACACTATTGCCGCAACAGGCTGTGAGCAGCGAGCGGACCTATGCTTGCTTGCTTGCTTGAATGCAAGAATCTATAGACACTCTAAGCCACGCTTGACTCTTCAGGCTGGCTGACTGACTCGTGAAATGTATATATGGCTCCGCGGCGATTATTCGTTCGCACTTTCACTAATAGCAAACTCTAATCACGCACCCTTTGTTTTTCTACAGCCCTACTCTGGACCTCGACTCTGCGCCGCACTATGTATGTATAAACGACTCACGACTGTTTCGTTTTCGCAGTCAGATCGCAGCTGCTTTTGTTTTTTCATTGGCGGTATACTTGTAGTCGTGAGCATCTCCCGGCGCAGTGCGGCTCGGCTACTTAGAACCTTGACACTCGAACTCAGACCTCGGAAGACGCTCTGCCTCTTGTGATCTGTCGTGCCGGATATATCGAGAGCCCGAGGCGCTGTTTACCCTCTGCCACGCCATCTCCATGGCATTTCTATAGCGATATATATCAGATATATTGGTTGGAGACTTGGGCGAAATGGGTGCGTTCCGCAGATGGGCTAAGATTACCTATCCTTTACCATGAAAGAATCCGTTGAAAGTATGAAAGTGATTTGGCGACGGGGATGCTTGTAAGTTATACTCATGGTCATGGTCATGGTCATGGGCTTTGGTGTGGCGTCTAGCAGCGCATTGGGGCGATGCGATGGGTGTTGCGAAATTGATGATTTGGTGGTACGTGGCATCAGAAAAGAAAAGGCTTATCGATTAGAGGAGTGAGAAGGAGTGGCATGGAGCTGCTCTTGTCGTTGCTATCCTTCCGTCGAAGGAAGGAAGGAAGGTAAATTAATGCCTTGAATGCATCTCGACTTTCTCGCAACTTGATTTGTGATCAGACGGCGCCTGAACGAATGCCTATTGCCACTCAATCCTTGCCTCCAGCCAACTCTTAGAATCTCTTAGAACTTGGCTGAGGAGTGCGCGAGACGAGAGTTTTGTGAATCGAGTAACGAGTCAAGTTCCAAGCTCAGACTCTGGAGCAAAGGCAGCAACGGAGGAGGATCGAGCCGCTGCCTTGGGAAAAGATAAAGCGCGGGAGCGAGCTTTTGCCTTCTTAAACTGGACTCGCGCTCGAGTGGTGCTCGAAGCCAGAGGTTTGGCATTCTTGGCGGGGAAAAATGAGCCTCGGCGCTTCCAAAGGCGGAAGGTCCGCACAGGACCAGGGGCTGCCGCAGTCACTCGTGATGGAGCATGTCTCTCCGGCAACTAGATTACTGGAGAAAAGGAGGCAGATGTTCGAGGTGCAGGAGGCACTGGACGCGCAGAAGGAGGAGTTTGCAAGACGCGAGGAAGCGTTTCACCGGCGCGAGGAAGGGCT
Organism: Parietichytrium sp. I65-24A; assembly: GCA_012862575.1. Taxonomy (NCBI): domain Eukaryota; class Bigyra; order Thraustochytrida; family Thraustochytriidae; genus Parietichytrium; species Parietichytrium sp. I65-24A. Next base: position 511,922 of record BLSF01000010.1, read on the forward strand.
TCGAAAGAAGGACTTGGAGCTGCAAGAGTCTCTCATTAAATTCAACAAATTCTTGCAGGAGAACGAGTCAAAGCGGAGCAGAGCTGAGAAGCGCTCGCAAGAAGAGTCCAAGCAGAGAAAGCAAAAGGAATGCGAAATTACAACTTTGAACGAGGAGCTGTCAGAGATGAAGTTGGAGTACGAGAAGCTGGAAGAAATTGTCAGCAGAAATCTTAAATACCAGAGATATTTGGAGACTGTGCAAGAGGCTGTGCCGGAGGATTATCCAGAAGTAAGCGACTTGCTGAACCGGTACAAAACCCTGAAGGATGCGAACAAGGACTTGACGAGCCGCCTGAAGCTTCACGAGGACATGAATGAGTCAAAGCGCGGCGAATTTGTAAATTATACCAAAATGCAGACCAACGACATACTAAACTTCAACAACAAAATTGCCTTCATGCAGAAGGCATTGGAGACCTCCGAGTCGGAGGCGATGCGGCTTCAACACGATCTAGACGGCCAGATACGGAGCACGTCTGACCGCACATTGGAGATTGGGCAGGCGATCATGGCCATCGAGAACTTATTGCAGAGATGTACATCCAAAAAGCATGGAAACTATCTGAAACACTTTCAAGCATCTGATGACCAGCAGCAGAGCTTGCACACCAAAAAGCTTGATGAGCTGCAGCGAAAAGGAAAAATTGCTATGGCCGATCTTGACGTCATCGCATCGTACATTGTGGACTTCAAAACAATTGCCGAGGAGGCTCGTTACGCGAACCTTCAAGCTCACAGACAAGCCGCGGCCAACATTGCCGCAACACAGCAGCTGCAGCAGCAACATCAAGAGCCAAGCGCAGGGCATGGAGCAAACCCGTCAGGCCAGAATCAAAATAATTCTTCGTCGAGCTCTGGAGATGTGCAGCGGAACCGCTCAAATAAAAAGTAAATAGGCAATCCGTGCCCCTGTCTGATTATCAACACCTTCGTTTTGTGTACATGTTCATTTCTTCGCGTTGTCAGCGCCAGGTTCCTGTCGTGGGCCGGACCACATTGAACCTTTACTTGTATCTTCATTGGAAAGGTGCGTCCACTTGGATCGGCCCGACTTTCCGAAATTTTTCGCACGCATAAATTCCGGAAGCAGGTCAATGTTGCGTCGATCGTTGCCTGTGGCCTCGGTGTAGTCTTTACGCCGCACATCTGGCTTTTCCCCGGCCTTCTCCGACTTTGCAATTGTGGCATCGTCCATGTAGAATGCTCCTTTATGGTAATACCTTTGGCCTGGTTTCAGTTCTGCTCGTTCAAGGTCTGCTGCGGATTGCAGTCCATCTTCCTCCGCCCTTTGTGCATCAGTCAGGTTTCTTCTCCGCTCCGTTTCCAATTGAATCTCAGCTCTCTCACGAGCTCTGTCCTTCATCTTTTTGATTCGCCGCATCTCCCGCAGCTCCCACTCTTGGAATTCTTCCAGCTCCTGCGTGCCGTCTGTATCATCAGGCATGTCTTGCCATATCATTGAGCCTGCCAGTCTCTTACCTTCTAGAGCCTCCTGTTCTGCATCTTTCTCGATTTGAATTTGACGCGAAATCGTCTGAATAGTTTCTTTGTGGCGCTTGTCTTTTAGGCGTGCGGCCTCCTCCTCCCTCTCTCTCTCCTCTTCTTGCTCGCGTTTCCGAATCTCGACTAGGTTCCGCAGCTTTTTCGGGATGAACCTGGGAGCACTTTGTTTTGGGCTGCTATCATCTGAGTCCGAGTCCGAGGACGATGAGGACGACGACGATGATGATGATGATGATGATGACGATGACGACGACAACTTTCGCTTCTTGATGCCGGATTTTTCTGGATCGCTCCGGAATTCAACCTTTGGACCATCACGTGGCGACACACTGGACGAGGATTTGTGCTTGACCACAGCCCGGCGTCCGCCAGACGCCTCAGAAGACGACGATGACGACGCGCTCGAATCCGAATCAGATGCAGCCTCCCGCCTGGCCTTCAGCAGAGCCCTTCTTCTCCGCATCTCCGCCTCGTCATCATCGTCGTCGTCGCTGCTGTCGGCCAAGCCACCATCGTTCCCAGTATTAGCCTCCTCCAGCNTCTAGCTTCCGCAGCTTTTTCGGGATGAACCTGGGAGCACTTTGTTTTGGGCTGCTATCATCTGAGTCCGAGTCCGAGTCCGAGGACGATGAGGACGACGACGATGATGATGATGATGACGATGACGACGACAACTTTCGCTTCTTGATGCCGGATTTTTCTGGATCGCTCCGGAATTCAACCTTTGGACCATCACGTGGCGACACACTGGACGAGGATTTGTGCTTGACCACAGCCCGGCGTCCGCCAGACGCCTCAGAAGACGACGATGACGACGCGCTCGAATCCGAATCAGATGCAGCCTCCCGCCTGGCCTTCAGCAGAGCCCTTCTTCTCCGCATCTCCGCCTCGTCATCATCGTCGTCGTCGCTGCTGTCGGCCAAGCCACCATCGTTCCCAGTATTAGCCTCCTCCAGCTTCTCCATCTGCATCATTAGCTGCTCTTCAATGCGCCTTCCAACGGCCGCCCCCATTTCCTCGCGGGCCGATTCAATCTTCACATCGGCTTCATCTCTCTCTCTACTTTCTAACATCTCATTTCTTGCCGCTTCGCTTTGCATCCCATCTCGCAAGATATCTCCGTTGACTCCTCCCGTTCGCACTTTACTGGACATGCGTTGCATGTTCATATCTTCTTGCATCAGCTTTTCAAGAGCGGAGTTCTTCATCGATCTCTTCGGTCTCCATTTTGCGTCATTTCTGCCACTCACATCCTCCGAGACTTTCCCTTTGCTCTGCTTTTGAGTCGACTCTTCTGACCGCCTACCCGCACCTAGCGAGCCCCCTAGATCCGCTGCGCCAAACCCATTGCGCACCATCTTGATAGAAAGAAGCCTCGATGTATGTGGTAATTTCGTATTCTCCCCACACAAAGCCTCTCCGAGGACACCTCCGTTTATCGAGCGGACACTCGAGAAGTAACAATGACAGTGACAGTGACAGTGACAGCGTTAAAGTAAGACTAGCTNACTAGGTTCCGCAGCTTTTTCGGGATGAACCTGGGAGCACTTTGTTTTGGGCTGCTATCATCTGAGTCCGAGTCCGAGGACGATGAGGACGACGACGATGATGATGATGATGATGATGACGATGACGACGACAACTTTCGCTTCTTGATGCCGGATTTTTCTGGATCGCTCCGGAATTCAACCTTTGGACCATCACGTGGCGACACACTGGACGAGGATTTGTGCTTGACCACAGCCCGGCGTCCGCCAGACGCCTCAGAAGACGACGATGACGACGCGCTCGAATCCGAATCAGATGCAGCCTCCCGCCTGGCCTTCAGCAGAGCCCTTCTTCTCCGCATCTCCGCCTCGTCATCATCGTCGTCGTCGCTGCTGTCGGCCAAGCCACCATCGTTCCCAGTATTAGCCTCCTCCAGCTTTTCCATCTGCATCTTTAGCTGCTCTTCAATGCGCCTTCCAACGGCCGCCCCCATTTCCTCGCGGGCCGATTCAATCTTCACATCGGCTTCATCTCTCTCTCTACTTTCTAACATCTCATTTCTTGCCGCTTCGCTTTGCATCCCATCTCGCAAGATCTCTCCGTTGACTCCTCCCGTTCGCACGTTTACTGGACATGCGTTGCATGTTCATATCTTCTTGCATCAGCTTTTCAAGAGCGGAGTTCTTCATCGATCTCTTCGGTCTCCATTTTGCGTCATTTCTGCCACTCACATCCTCCGAGACTTTCCCTTTGCTCTGCTTTTGAGTCGACTCTTCTGACCGCCTACCCGCACCTAGCGAGCCCCCTAGATCCGCTGCGCCAAACCCATTGCGCACCATCTTGATAGAAAGAAGCCTCGATGTATGTGGTAATTTCGTATTCTCCCCACACAAAGCCTCTCCGAGGACACCTCCGTTTATCGAGCGGACACTCGAGAAGTAACAATGACAGCGTTAAAGTAAGACTAGCTGCTGGAAACGTTAAACACTTTTTCCAAATGGTCCTCGAACTTGGTCACTCACAGCAATCCGTTTCAGCGAGGACACTTCGCTTCCCCGCTGTCTATGTTCCCTGTTAGTAGAGAAACTAGCTCATACCACAGCAACTTGAGGGGCCAATCAGTCCTAATGAACCATAGCTGGCGATAACAACTCGTACGTGGGAGTAGTAGCGTCCTGCAGTAGGAAACCTCGTGGCGGCGGCGTTGCTGCTATGGCTAACGGAGGCGCCTTAACCAGAGACGAAACGCCACAGTTTAAATTATTACAGCATAAGAGAGAGAGAGACAATAAACATAAACAAAACGTCAATCGATGATCAAAGAGTGAGCAACGCTCTCGCTATACACTGCGGTTGAGAGAAAGAAGAGTGCAAAACAAGACAAGAGAAGAGAGGAGGACAGGAAAGAGAAAGAGAAAGAGAAAGGAAACGGAAAGAGACGGTGAAAGATCTCAGGCAATACGGCGCATGTGTTTTGGTCGCTTGGTCTTGTGTGAGACGACGGGAAGGCTGCAGCGTGTTGGTTATCTGAATTCTGTTCTGAACACTGCAAAGTCCAAGTCTGGCACTATTCTGGCACTGGCAGGTGATCATTTGTTCTGTGCGGGTGGAGAGAATTGCAGCGAGAAGACTGTCGGAGTCGGTCGTGGTGAAGATCCATTCGGGTGTATTGGAGCCTGAGGAGTTTAGCTCGAGAAAGGGTTGTGTTGACAGTGAGCCAGGCAACGCACTCGGAGAAAAGGTGAGCTCTTGCATTTTCATACTTTGCGCTGCAGAGAGGTTTGTTTTAAAGCGCAAGTTTGCGTACGAGCAGGCAGTTCCCACTCCGGATATCACTCCTTTTAGTTGCTGATTCGTGGGGGACGCCGACGCGGAGGGACCAGGATGACGAGCAGAAAGATTCTGCAGCTGGGAGACCGCACACTGCGGGAGCTGAGCCGGAAGGTGCGCCACGCGGACGCTACGGAAGCTCAGCAGGTTGCAAAGGATCTGTGGGCGACATTGCGGGCCACACCGGGATGGGGATTGTCTGCAGTCCAGATTGGTATGCCGGTGAAGATGTTCCTTATGGCTTCCCCAAAACTTGACGGTATGCGGCTTCCGACCTTTGGGGACCGAATCAAGGTCCGCGATGATGGCCAGTCGCTTGTATTTACGGCGGTGATCAATCCAGTGATAATGGGCGTTTCCGACGACCTAGACACCGACTACGAATCATGTTTGAGTGTGCCTGGTATCACGGCGCTAATTCCAAGACACACGGGCGTTAGGGCGCAGTTCAGAACACTTGACAATAAATTGCACACAGTCAACCTTCGCGGACATCCAGCAAGAGTATTTCAGCACGAGTATGACCACTTAGAAGGCATCATGCTCCTGGATCGAGTTTTAGAAAATAGTGACATCATGATGGAATCCGAGCTCTCTAGAATACTAGAAGGTACTTCCACCTCTCACGAGACTGCAGCCTCGAATCCAGACCAAGCTTTCGAATTGTATCATTAAAAATGAAGTTGAGTAAACTATGGTGCGTGTCCGTCCACAAAGTGCGCGCTATATGGAAGATGTAAAGTTGCGGCACCGGCGGGAATTGATGCAAGTCATTAAGCGCAGAAGAGGAGGCTAACGGCATTGCCCAGGTAGCAATTTAAATTCTTTATTTTTTAACAGCGACTCGAAGTCTAATAACAAAAATCTGAGTATCCGTGTTTCAAGAGCTCACCAAAGGTGAGCGAATAAAAGATCCTCCCAAAAAAGCTTCTCCCCGGGGTAAATCAACTTTTGACATAAAAGTGCGGACGGCCGTTTCATTCCTCTTGCTTTTCAGCTTCTTTGTTTTCGCATGGCGCAACAATCCCCAAGGCATCTTCCTGTGACATCTCACTCATGTTACTACCTACCGTGGAGGTGTTGTTGTTTGTGTGTTTGTGGTTGTATGAGAACACATCCCTTACCTTTGAGGTCACCCTTTTCACTGCGATCATTTGAAGAACAAGATGTCCAAACGCAGAGGCAGCGATCCAAGCAAACGCAAGTTGATACGTCGCTTTATGTGCAAAGAACGGCCAGAAGGAAAAGATGACGGCAGCGAAAATGTTCGAGAAAATTTGCTGCTTTCCCTGCAACAAAAACACCTTGGTACGTTGCTTGAGTTCTTCAAGTCTCAGCATATCACGCTCATACTTTGCTTTATTGGTACCAGCGCCGGCGCCACTTTCTTGCAAGAGGTACTTCAAGTGTGGTATCTGAAGGCAAATGTCTCTCCGAACTATTTGCACGACAGGAATAACGATTCGCCATCCAATGAGGGTGATGGTGATAGCGACGGTGCTATAGTGAAACGCGTTGTAAATTCGCCAGTTTTCCTTATCAAATAGAATGCACACCGGAGAGAGAAAAGCAACTTGCGCAAAGGCGACCATCTGGGAGAGCCATCGCCGCGAAAATTTTAATAGCTCCTTGGCTCGTCGTTTCCGATTAGCGTCCATAATTCTTGCAGAGCGAGCAGTGTATTCGAGGTAGTTTTGTCCGAGAAGTGGGGCCAGTGTCCAGAAAAATGCCGTAGAGGCCCAAAAAAAGAATGTGTATGGCGCCGACTGCCCGAACGTATGCAGCTTTGGGTCATATACCTTGAGTCCTCCTGCAATCATTGAAGCGACGCTTTGTCCGAAGATAAGGGCATGGAAAACAGTTGAGCGCCTCTGGAAGACGCCATAGCGAAGATTTAAAATGATAATAAAGATGCCTCTGACAGCGCGAACGAATACTGTAAAATAAGCCACGGCCATGACGCCATACATAATTTGCACAGTGAGCAGGTGAATATCGCACGTGATGCCCGGAACGCCGACATAGTCGCCCACGTCGTGCCACCCCTCCTCGCAGCGGCAAATGTTGCCGTCGACGCAAGTGCCATGGCCGCACTCGCTCGCCTGCGGCCAGGGCTGCTCACACTGGCCCATGCTGCGCGCGCGCAATGTGCACACTTCGTTCACGACGAGCTTCGCATATGTGAACAAACGCAGTTGGCGAAAGTGCACTAAATCTCTGTATCTCTAGCTAGTAGGTCCACCCTCGAGAACTCAGAGCCTGCTTCCCAACGCTTTCATTGCACGTGAGGCAATTCTTTCACAAATTCTGAATTGTGAAAATGTATAACCTCTCTTTCCCTTCCACTAGTACTCTTGTCCTCGTTTCTGCTCAACACGAATACTGGGAAAGAACAAGTTGGAGTAGGACAGACCACATTCGAAATTCACGACCTTGGCAAGCTCGTTTTGAGCCTTGGTGCATGGCTGCAATCGCAATATTTTACATCTGATATTGATCCTTCACTGGCAGGCGGCAGGGCGCACTAAACCCAACCCAGTCTTACCCCCTGAGCTGGAAATATAGCGGTTGGGCTGTCCATCATCATGATACATGTCATCATGCGGTCTCGGAAACACGGCGGGTGCATAGACTCTGATGGCGTGTTAGATCGCCAAGGGAGTCAAGGGCGTGGCTAGTTGGCGTTCAAGGAAGGCAAGCGGATAAACGCGCGCCTCCTGCACCAGTCGTTGATTTCCGAAGAGCGAGGCTTTGGGAAGTTCCTCTCCTGTCAAAAGTAACATTGCTCGGCGTTGGGAGGTAAAAAGTTATGCGCAACGACTCTGCATGTATGCGGTACATAGTCAGTTCATCTACGGCAAGCACAATTTTGTTCAACACTGCAAAACCGATGCCAACTCTCCTCCGCAGCACAGCCACGCTGCTGTCCATGTTTGCCAAATGTACCAAAGGCCAGTTCCAATCCACTCATCACACCCACAACAACTCGCTTCCAGACAGAGCTCCACGGTGACACAGACTCAAAGCCCTTAATTAAAAAAGCAACTTTCGCCTCACTGCTTCACTGTGAATTAACCATGAAATCCATCGAAGCCTGACATAGCCTGACATTCGGAACATCACACTTCGACTCTGACTCAGGACTGGACGCGGACTGAGAAGCCTTTAACTTGAACTTCTTGAAGTTACAAAACGTAACGGACAGATTGAGTGAGTCTTGATAACTACTACTATAGCATCTGTCACTGTCACAGCTACTAGCTAGAGCTCTACTAGAGCAGCTCTCTGTCAATGGGAGACTCATGATGACTGGTAAGGTGCTTTTACCGCTCTAGCTAGCTAGAGAGCTAGGGTACGGATAAAATGTTGCGAGTACAGTGACGTCTCAGGATGTCTCAGGATGTCTCAGGTATTCAAGTCTTTCACGTGAACAATGGACTTTGGTTTGACGGGGACGGCTTATGTCGCTGACAGTCTGTGTCCAATCCATTTTACAATTCGGCACGAGCTGGTACTGAGTAGCTCGTTCAGATTTGCAATTTGAGATTGATTGCTCGGCAACGCTATGCGACGATGTGAAGATCAATGGGAAACTGAACAATTTAAGACTATCAAAGGTTTACTGTGGCCGATGCGGTGGCGGAGAGAGACAGAGAGAAAAAAGTGAATGGAAGCGAGTACAGTTTGACCTCTTTACTTGGTCGTCCTGTCCTTAGGCTCTTGTGCGCATACCTTGTCAAAATCACAAAGCAAACCACCGCTCATAGAGGAGTACTGATTGAAGCAGTCAGAGAATCTCCGTTCATTCGTGCTTGCACTTTTCTCTAATTAAACGCGATTCGATCACATACACAAGTACTCTCCAACATTTCTTGTACTCAAAAAGCGTTTCAGATTGGCTCGAATTTGCGCGGAGTGGAATCCGTTCTGGTGACTGTTCACTGACACTGGGTTCTCTTAGGTTCTGAACAGAGCTCCGTGGGTTCTTTGGTCTTATCTCATCTTATGTTACAGATCGCTTAGTCTGTCGTAGAGACGAGTTCAAATCTCGCAACACTGACTCAGACTCTCGGCACACATTACCTCGACAATAGATACTCTTATTAAATAATATTGTAATGCACACTATGGTTATTTCTAGCTACGGCCCCTCGGAGGGGGGCAACAAGACTCGTAGCGTTCCTCTGTATCCACCATTAGAAGTACTTCGGGCCGTCTCCCATCCTATCTTTAAACATAGACATTCCTATCCCCAATTCCTGGTAGTCTCCTTCCACAAGATATAGCTTTTATAGTAATGACTGGTAGACACGCAAACACTCTCCCGTATTGTCGACAAAGAGAGGTACCTTAGCTACGACTTAACATAACCCGACTAGCACCCACCTCATTACACGTCCCTGTAACTGCTCGTTAGGAAGTCCGGTGCACACCAAAAATCCCAGCCACTCCTACTCCTCCCCCTGCGTCCCACACGCGTACCCCGCAGTGCGCGTACAGTCATACCCCAAAGTGTCCTCGGTCCCACAAGTTACACGCGCTTCAGCGCGCCACTGCAGTACCTTCCAAACCACCAATCTGTCCTCTGCTTTGCACGGCGGGGGGGGTGCCTAGTAGTTGGCTACATCTCGCGTAGGGTGTGCGGAGCAGAGTGTGCACGGGTGAAGGAAGAGTGTTTTGTTTGTCAGTTGTGAGGGAGCCAACGACGTAGCTGTAAGAAAGAGTGTCCCCGGCGAGTACAGCAGCGCCAAGTGTGGTAAGGGCTAGTTGAAAGACTACAGAAAGCACTAAATTAATCAAGGATGTCGGGGTACGTGAAAGTGAGCTCGGAGAAGACGGTGCGGCTGGTGCCTCACATTCCGTTCGTGGTTGCGTACCTGCGGCACAAGGATCCGTTCGCGGCGGACTTGTTCCTGGGTCCGGCCAAGCACGTGGACGACGAGGAGGTGCAGCAGGTGTACCGTAATCTTCTGGAGGCGCTGGACAGCTACGGCGACCTGTCCACCGTGCAGCTGCGCGGTCTGTGCGCCGACCACGAGCCGCCGGTGTGGGCCAGGGCTGTGTATGCATTGTTCATGGGCAGCGAGCCGCGGATTGTGCCACGCAAGGTGTCGCAGGGTCTGTTCATGGCGTTTTCACGGATTCGGGACTTGAACAATGGCCCCAATGTGGCCATGCAGCTCAGCTCCGAGCTGGACAAGCTGCGGCTCGTGAGCATTGAGGCGCTGGGAGAGCTGTGCGCGCTCATTCGGGACACATCGCAGGACCCGCGCTACACGGCCGCGTCCATCGGGCCCTCAGTGTTCCTGGATGAGAATTGCGTGCAGAACGAGCTTGCCATCGCCAGGGGGCTCATGCAGGCTCTGGTGGAACATGCCGAACTCATTTTCGGCAAGACTGCGTGCAGGTCGATGATTGATGCGCTCGGAGTGCGAAGATCGGGCTACGATGAATTGGCTGGCGCCGACGGCGAGAGCACCATCAGCGGTCGCTCGAACAACCGCAGACCTAAGGAGAAGAAGGAAATGGCGAGCGCTCTCAGCGAGGCTGGTTTCCTTTAGTCCGCCGCACCCCCGCGAATCTGTGAGCCATCTCTTTCTTTTCTCAGCCCTGGCGAACCTTTGGTGTCGTCTGCGCTTTGATATGTGTTCAAACGTTCGAGTGCCGTTTTTTTCTTTCTTCCCCTCAAACAGTCGTTGCTCGCCACCTCAAGCGGTTTTCGCCTGGTGTGCGTCGCGTGTACGTGCGTGCGCGTCTGTGTGTGTGTGTATGTTTCAATACCCTTCTTTTCCCATTTATTACCTATATCTGGTGGAACGGCAATCATTATTTTTAATTTTTTACAGTTAATATCGATTTTTATAATGTCTTGTCGCCCTTCAAATTGCTCCACAGCCTCAAAAGCTTGTCGCCGGCGACCAAGAGCGGTGATTTTTGGAGTGGAGGAGTAGAAGAAAGCCATGTTTTTCAATGATGACATGCTCATAAAGTAGTGGTCATTCATCAGGAGCAAAAATGTTGCATTGACTGTGAATATATATAACAGAAACGATTACAAGAAGATTTTACACCCAGGCTTTGACCACGCCGTCGCGCGACGCGGAGAGAAGAAAGCCCGGAGCTTTCGACGCTGATCCGCCCTGAAAGGACGCGTATGGACTCACCATGGCCAGGTCCAATATCGCGTCGTCATGATTGGAGCTCGGGTATGGCAAGCCCCGGCCCTCCATTGAGGTTTGTGTAGTCTTGTGACTAGTTTGGTCTTCTCTGCACACAGAGACTTTTCCAATCGTGTCCCAAAACTGCTGAGTGCCCACGCCAAACTCCTGGTCAAAAATGGAGTAGGACAAAGAGTTGTCGGAATGCCAGTAACGGATGCGTCGGTCCGTTCCGGCACTGATTACTGCAGTTGGGATATGAGCGTGGTAGTGCTTGGTATCAGCGGTGTCAAACGGACAGAGGATGGCTCTCACTGAGTTCGTGCTACTCTCATTTGCGCCGGAAAGCTCGTCAAGACCAAGATCCTTCCACAGCCCTGTCTTGAGGTCCGCATCGGCACGAGGCCGAGTGAACTTGCCAAACCCAGTGAGGGGTGAGAGTGAGGCAATGTCCAATGCTTCGAGAGGCTGCAGTCCCGTTGCCTCTTTAGCTGGCATACTCGTCGGAATTGTACGAAAACTGTGCACACGTGAACCTTGTGCCAGATTGTAGAGTCCAAACTCGTTCGGACCTGCGGCCACAAATACCAGAGGGTCGCTGCAGGTCGCACGGGATACATAGAGGCGATGTACTTTCTGATGTGAGGGGTGCCGCCATGCCTTGAGGAGGATCTGAAACCGAATGTCAAATAGCAACACAACCCCCCTAGAGGTTCCCGCAACCAACCACAGCGCATCTCCCTCAGGGGGCACTGCCAAGCACGTGATGCACCCGACTTGCGGCCCGACTCGGAGGCACCACGCTCGGGACCGCGTTCGCAGATCCCAACCGTACACTGAGCCGGAGTCGCAAGCAAACGCAAGCAGGGACTGCGACACCGTGGGAAAATGACAAACGCTACGAATGGCCCCTTCCTGCTGCAGATCAATCTCTATCACAGTGCTCGCAGCAAGATTGCTGCGGTGCAAGGCTGTGGCATCGTCTCTCCGCTTTGACGGCGTGGCCTGGCTCTGAGAACTAGATGCATTGCTAGACCTGCGAAACTCGCTACGATCCAGCAATGCATCCTCGCCACGCTTATCAGGGTCTAAAAGAGACCCTCCACTACCAAGCAAAGAGATATCCCTTGTCTCCATGGCTTGCCGCGATAGCTCAAACGCGCGCTCCACTTTGAAGACGTGGACCGAACCCGCCGTGGAAGTGGAAGCGATCGAATGCGTATTTTCTATCATGCACAGATCCGTGATACAGCCGCCTTGGCTTGCATACGTAAGCTTTGGACGAATGCCAAATCCATCTTCTAGGCCCACGGTCATCCACAGACGCACCGTCCCGTCGTCAGACCCGGTTGCAAAGAACAAGCTGTCCTGCGATGTACAAATCTTATTCACCGCACTGTCGTGGCCATATAGATTAGCAGCAAGAACTCCGCGAGGTCGCCATGGTTTGTCTATCGGTGTGGCAGCTGCGTCGCTAGTGGAAGGCAGCCTCTTGCTTTCTCCGACATCGCACAAGGAGCCAAGCCCTTGGCTAGGGCGTCTCACAATGCCAACGTAAGGGGCTCCATCTTCCAACTTGCGCAATGTGCCCATATCAGGCGGAAGGCGCGGCACTTCCAGCGCGCGGATGCGGTGCAAGAGCCTCGTCTCTCCTGCAGAGAGAGCTTCGCTCGTGTTTGGACCATGCGCACCACCGTGCCGACGCGAGCGCGAGATGACCCCGTACATGTTGACAATGTTTTTAAAGGCGGCTTGTTGATGAAGTAAGAAACTCCCTGGGGCCATCGACGAAGCTGCCAAGTTGAGAAATTCACTGTAACGATTGTGAATGGCAAGGGTCACGTAGCGCTGGTCCGGAACTACAATACTGTACATTTGGGCCTGCTTGCCGATGTTTCTGGTGTACTCTGGCGGGAGTTCGTTGGTTCCGTCACTCGGTTTGGATCGATCACCTCTCCTTGCAGCGACTGAAGCACGTAAATAGGGCTCCATGGCAGTCAGCTTCAGCTTCTCTTGCTCGGAAGGGAGGGCTGCTTCCCTGCCACTAGATCCTTTCTTCTCGTCGAGGGATTGCCCTTCGGGATACTCACTTTCAGAAGAAGCAGCCACGAGACCACCCGTACCGTCAGGCCCATCCTCAGACGCAGTTGCACGCGTGTCATCAACCTTTCGGTGGGACAGCTTTAGCCAGGCATTGTCGCTCTTCTGAGAGCTCCGGTCGCTACTTGTACTCCGTGTAACACCGCCAGTGGCAGAAGACGATGATGGCGGGGGACTGGAGTGGCTTGGTTTAGTCGAGCCCTTCTCAAGCTTTGCAAGCGCGGCATCAAACACCTTCCGGCTCACAGGCTCCGAAAGCATTTCTGACAGGAGGTCTTCGTTTGCTTGAATCCGCTTTTCGTAACCTAGCAAGATCGCGTTCGGGAGAGCCTCCGGCTTCAAAATTGGGATCAACAAGCGCACAATCGTGACTTGTACCTCCACGAGCCCGAGACGCTCCGAAGACAAAAGCGCCGCCAGGAGTCGAATGACGCTTTTGCGGATCCAAGCGCCAGGATGATAAACCAAAGGAATAACTTTGGCAGTAAGCTCCGTCATAATCGTGCTGTCCAGCAAGCCGAGAACGACTAGCGAATAAAGGCAAACCAATGTCTTGTGGATCACCAACTCTTCCACATCTTGCAGGGCTTGCACAATACAGGGAAGCAAAAACTGTTGCAGCGCCAGTGGGCCAACGAGTGCGCTGACACCAGGAATGTGCTCGAAAAAGGTTGCTCTGAGCTGCCAGTCGTTTCGCTCGTTCAGAAAGGTTATGAGGATAGGAAGAATATGACCGCTTGTCCGGCCACGACCAAAGAAGAGACACAATCGGGTAATGTCACAAAGCAATGTTCTGCGGACCACAACCGGCTGCTCCACCATGTTGCTCACAAAGTCCTGCACGATGTTATGCAGCTCTTCCAGGTCGGCATCGTAGTTTCCTGGCACCTGGGTGTCCGCGTCAAACGCACCATTTGATCGACGGCTCCCTTCTTGCACGGTCCAGCGAATTTCTTCGGTCCGAGAGAGCTCCAGGAATCGCGACGAGGTTTCCGCAAGTCTGGGAAGGCACTCCGCAAATGCAAGCCGGCAGCTCAATGAACCATCCGTTTTAAATCGAGTAAGTGCTGGAAAGATATACTGAGGGAAAATTCGCCGCTCAGACTGAGGGATATGCTTGACCATTTCAAGCAAGCAGGTCAGCACTCTAACAGCTGCTCCACGAACAATGGAGAACGAGTCTGAGAGAGCCACTACCACATAAGGGATCACCCGCTGCAATCGAGTCTCATCATCACTGAATCGGGCTAAGCGCTGGATCAGCCGAAGCGCGATGACCTTGGTGCTCGGGAATCGGACGTGTCTTATCGTGCTACAGATTACCGAAAGAATAAGCATCGAACCATTGTCTTCTTCGTCAATCGCTGAATCGCCGCCTGACTCCGTGTTGTCGTCAGTGCTGTCGGACGGAAAGAACTCAAGTGCCTGAAGCGCGTTGAGCTCAGCTTTACTGTTCCACGTTCGATTCGTCTCATCCATTCGAGGTTTGCCAACAGAAAGAGACAGATCGTCCAGCTGCGAATCAACAGCATGAATGGCGCGCTCAAGCATCTCCTTTCTCTTGCCTGAAAGTTTGAGAAGTTTAATTTGCTGCAGAATCTTTGCAGTCTCGGAGAGCAACTCCTCGACTGGAGGGACCATCTCTGAAGGCGACTCTGAAGCTGCGAGAACACTCAAGTCGATATCGGGTTGGCCGGCATCGTTTGCCCTAAAGTGCTCATTAGAGTACCTCAGTGACTCACTCGAAACGCTGTTTCGGTTTAGCCATTCCGCATGTCGGGCGTTGAAAAAATCGGTGCCCAACTGGTCTTCGGCCCCACAAAGTTTTTCTAGTATAGTGCCATAATTTTCGCATATTAGCCAAATGCGCTCGTCCGGCACATCATATTCTGGTGTGAGAAAGCGGGCCAAGAACGGGTGTAGAAACTCGCCAAAATAAGAAGGAAATAGTTTCCCTGGTCCAGTAAACTCTTCAAGATATGCATCCGCGGAGAGCCGCTTGACCGGATCGTCGCCAAGCATGTGCTGCACGAGCGGACGCACTTTCTGGTACTTGAGCTTGTTTAGTTTGGTCGTCAAATGAGCTTGATTCTCGGCATCTCTTTTGGCATATTTGAGCAGCTCTGCGAGGCCAAAGCACGGCTCAGAGTCCTGAAAGACTTCCATAATTACACAGCCGAGCGAGAATATGTCCATGGACGGCCGTAGCCTGGCTGATCGGCTCGAAGAGCTAAAACTATAACTGCGCTGTTTGAAGGTCCCCGCCGATGGGCTCGAGGAGCTTGGAGAATGAGCTTTTGCTCCCTGCGCGGAAATATTTTCTTCAGAGACGAACCCAGCGGCCTCTGCGAGCTGATGGTCGGCGTCTACTGCAGAGATGTTGCTGTCCATCATCACACTGAGAAATGATGCGCACTGAGGCGGAGCTGTGTCTAATAGGGGAATGTCTATCGTTGATGTCGGTGAGCAAAAACGCTCAGGGGCGACGCAGCAGCAGTCGCGGTTTGTGCTGCTCGCAAAGAAATAGTGGAACGGAGCGGTGTCGTCCAGGGGGAGGAACATGGGCTTGAAAGGCGCAAAATCAGAGAGGATGATCCAGTTCCACGATGTCACCAGGAAATTCTCGGCTTTGATGTCCCCGTGCACAATTTTCGCATTGTGGCACTGCGAAAGAGCCTCCAACAGCTGAAACGAAATCCATCGCTTCTCCATCGTACTGAGGAATGGCCGCGTGCTCTGTCGGTCCAGCAAGTTGCTGCACATGTACTGCCGCACTAGGAAACACCCTCTCTCCGCCTCTCCCCACCTACTGTAGGGTATCACATTCGGATGCAGCTGAGGCTGAAACGCGTTCCTGATCTCCTCCAGTTCCCGTTTCAAGCTCGCCACCACCTTGCTGTCCGTCGCCCCCGGTATCTTCTCGTACACCTTGACCACCACCAGATTCCCGTTCTGCTGCGCCCTCACCGACTTCAAAAACTTGCCATTCCACAGCGTCTCCAAGAAACCGTATTGCGAACCATCATAAGATGACAAAAGTTCTCTAGCATCCCCGCTCACTCGTCCCGTGGGCACCGAATTGCCCATCTCTCCGCCACCTTTTGCGCCTGTAAAACGGACAACAACCAACAACCTCTTCCTGCTTTCTCAAATCTTGGTTCCAACACGATCGACTCGTCGTCTTTGTCTTTTCGCACTTGCAAGAACTCACTCACTCACTGACTAACTCACTACCTCACTCACACTCACTCAGTGAGTCGCTCCAAAAGGTCGTCTCCCCAGCTCTCTCTCTCTGCTCCGCCTGTCGCTTACTGTGAGGGACCTAGCAGCGAACAATCTCTTCGTTCTATTATTCTCTCTCACCCTTCGCCCTCTCACCGCGTTCAGTTCTGTCTGGATCCTCGTCCGCGTCTCATCCGATGGGGGGCACCAGGCGATTCTCCACCTTGTCCACCTTCTTGCGCGGAACGTTCCGTGAATGTTCTGGTCCGCAGGTGCGGGATCTGAGTGGGGGGAAGGCACGCGAGGGAAATGGACCGCTCGCTTCCACCTACTCTGTTGGGCGAACGTGTTCTTTCTTTCTTTCTTTCTTTCTTTCTTTTTCTTTTCTTTTGAACACGTTCACCTTCTTCTCTTTGAAGGAAGGATTTTCCTTCAAGCTTCTCTTGGGTTCGTTTTGTTCGCTGTTTCCTGGGACGGCTTCTAGCCTAGCTACTAGCCTAGAGTAAGGTTTGGTATTGTAGGAGCTGCACGGTTTGCTTATGAGAGTTTGGAAATGATTTAATCAATTCGCGGATGGAAGGGGGTTATCTGTTACAAGAATTTGTGATTTAAAGTGATCAGCGAGCTGTTCTCTGGAGGAGGTAGGCGAGGTCATTATGGACATCCCTAACAGGCAAGAGTATCCCGGCTAGTGGGAGGCAATTAGTTTAAAGTCTATAACTGGAGCGAGCTGCGAGGACGCTTGACTTGGGAGAGCCTTGACCCATAGTTGTACTTACGCGAGGAATAGTACTGATCGAAGTGGTACTCGCAGTGTACTCGCGGACGGTTCCTGAAAAGGGTTCCGCAGCATTCCCTCCCCGCAAGCTAAGCAGTCTCGTACTGTTCCTCATAACCTTTCGAGTCGTCCTGAGAGTTCTGAGAGCGCATGAGAGCGCGTGGAAAAGCGCGGCGACTCAAAAAGGGTACCTGTGCGGGCGTGTGTTGAGTGTTGAGTGTTGAGTGTTGAGAGTTGAGAGTTGAGTGTGTTGTCTCGGTTGTTGATCGTGGTCGTTTACGTTTAATTGAATCTTGAAAACTTCGTCAAAGTTGTGGGACTTTTATTTAAAGCTGTGCAAGGCGGGAAGCTGAAGAAAAGTTTGGAATTTCTAAGAGCTGCTGGAGCATTCATTAGAAGAGCTGGAGCTTGGGAGCTTGGAAGATTGGGAGCTTGGGAGATTGGGAGCCTGCGTCAAGGCTTTGGAGACTGGCAGAGAGGTGTGGGGATTCGGAGGACTGGACGGCGAGGTCAGGGCAAGGGGCGGTTCGTCGGGCAGTGTGGGGCGCCTCCGCGGATCTTGAGCAGCAGGCGCATGTCGAAGCCAGTCGATTGCCCAGCAAGATGATTCGTCCGGAGAAGCGCCCAAAGAAGAAGCGCGACTCGGTGTCAGTGTTCGTGCTGTGCTTGGCGATGCTCGTTTTCCTGATCTTTATGATCGGAGTCATTGGCGTGATTATGTTCCTCAACCAGGACTACGAGCGCGCTGTGCACAGCACTAGTAGCAAGAAAGCGAAGGCGAGGGTCGGCCTCGCCGGGTACAAAATGCCGGATCAGGACCTCGTGGCTGCGTCCAAAGGCTGCTGCCTCAAACCGCTTTTGGAGTGTGTGGCTTGTCGAAAGGGAATCAGCCCTAGGCTTCTGTGCATGAGATCCCCTTCCAAGTTTGTGGGCGAGTGCCCAGAGATTGACAGTATCCCCCTCAGTGGGAACGGGGAGCTTATCAGAACGGATGATGGCAAAATCGTGGATGCCCCGCATCTTACCGTGAGCGCATGGGTGAGATCCAGCGTTGGCCAGCGAAGAGTGGGCACGGTACTTTCCAACAGAATCAACTCGTGTGCAACCCCTTCAAACAACAAAGAACTTATTTCTCAATTTGGGTACGCACTCAAGGTATCTGAGGCTGGACAATTAATTTTAACGATTGGCGCAAACAAGCACCCATGTGTATCCCTCTTTTCCTCGATTGACGTCGTTCCAATCGACCAGTGGGTACATGTGGGGTTTACGTTGGATTCCGACGGGGAGAGCAACGGAAGTTTCTCCGCTTCCTTATTCGCCAACGGAGTGGAAGTCGCTTCGCTTCGCGGTGGCGATGAACGGCCATTGCCGAGGTTTCGTTCTCCCAAAAATGTTTTCCATATAGGGTCCTCGTCTGATGGCCTGGAGCATTTTGTGGGCTACATCAGCAACGTCCAGGTTTACCATGGTGCGTTCCGGTCGGCCTTAATTTGGCCCTCCCCCCAGCGCCCGCTCCCCATTGGCACAGTCCCACAGCTTATTGCGCCATTTATCCTCTTGCACTATAATTTCTCCATTTCGAGCGCTTTGCTTCAAGAGTCATCCACACTCGCTATCAAAGACCTTTCGGGGACCGGGAGACATGCTACCTATTTGAGCAGCTCATATGTTCACGAGAATGAGGTGTTGAAGAACGACAACCTCGCATTTGACAAATCAGCACTATCAATTCTGTCAACGTCCACATCCCCGCTGCGGGTCACCAAAGCACCAACCATTGCCCCAAGTGTGTCCGCTCAGCGTGAAAAAAGGCAACAGGCAACCCCTGAACCCACAAGCAGACTTACAAGTGCTCCAACGAACACTCCGGACTCTCCTTCTCTTCGTGTCGGTGCGGACAAGGGGATTTCAGAGGGGCTTGCCACGGAAAAGCTGGCACCTGTTCCTCTAACCGAAGCTGTCACTGACTCAGACTCTACAGCCCAAGTGGCAAGTGCGAGTGAATCTGAAGTTCAAGTTGGAGGCGGCGAAGTCGACACAGAAACCGAGCAGATCATCCATCCCAACAGTCAAGGTGACAACGACGATACTTCTGGTTTGCAAAACACTTTTGTCCCGAAAACTATAGATGCTCAGAGTAAAAAGATCGTTGGCGACACTCACGAAAGTTCCTCCGAGATTGACAGAAAGACTGTTGGCGACAACGATGCAATCTCGTCCGAGCCCATCCCTCCGGATAGCATTCCTTCAATTGAATCTCAGCTTGCTTCGGAACCAAGTGGCGCTGTACTCCTTGAGTCTGCTAAAGACAAAGCTACACGTGTTCATGACGACCCTGCTGATTCGGACGAGTCCAATCCCGACACAACTGCAGCTTTCTCAGACGACAACGCTGAAGTAGCGCCAGAGCAAGTGGACATATCTGCAGAAGACGTTCTCTCAGCGAGCGAGGAGGAAGTCGACCATGTGGAAAACTAAGTTCAACCTTTGATGTTTTAAATATCTTCCACTTTCTCTTCATAACCTTTTCAACAAAAAGGATCACCTGTTTTAAATGCCTGTGCCACATTGCTGGCTTTTATCAATTCCAGGAGAAGATACACTATCTTGAAAAGAATGATTGCAGATACACTGGGCAGTCCCATGCCCCAGTACCCGTCTCGCGCTCGTAGAAAAAGTACAATTGCGACACTGGGTCAAAGTACTGGCCCCACCCATCCTTGTCTTTGATAAGCTGGCCGCGCTTTCGTCGAGCCATCCATTCCACATCCCACTTTGGCTCCTGCCATTGCGTAATTTGCGTGGCCTCGTTGAACCAAAACTTGGCAAACCCTTCGCTCTTCGCGTCAGGGTCACTCATGTGAACCCACTCTCCATCCCTTCCTATCTCTACTGATCGCTTTTGAACAAGGGCTCCTGGGCCACCACCGCTGTATCGTCCTCCAGGAAGCCGATTTTCCTGAAAGTCAGAAAAGTTGTCAATGATGCGCTGGTCGCCACTGTCAAGAGAGAGCGCTTTTCGATAGTACCTCTCTGCCTCGTCATACTTTTTGAACACACATTGGTGCACGAGTGCGAAGTTTAGCCAAGATAATGCATTGTTGGGCTGTGAAACAACTGCAAAGAAGAAGAAGCTCTTATAGGCGGACTGGAACTTGCCGAGGTTCTTGTCATTCTTGCGTCCCTGTTCGACCCTCTTCGTGGCATCCTGGAAAGTCTTTTGGCGAGGATAGGCGTTCATCGCCAACTCGAGAATCGAATATGCAATCAACAGCAGTGGGCTATCAGGGGCCATCTTCAATGCAGACTCGTACAACTTTCGCGCTCTAGGATAGTCGTTGTCTCTTGTATGCACCAACAGAGCATAATTTGCAATGCTTGACAGCTTTTCCGGGCTGGACTCGTAGTTGCTCTCGCTGGTGCGCTGATACGCCAAGGCCTTTATTAATTCTGGAAACGGAACCACGAATTTCTTTGCCTCCCGTGAGCGGTACAAGCGCTGAACCTTGGTGGCAGCGTCTATTTCCGAGAGCCAGGACGTTCTTCCTGTCAGGGGGTGATAGTAGTACTTGTTGCCATGTGCGTCGTAGGTTTCCTCCCATCTGTCTGGTGGATTGGGCAAATCCCATGAACCAAGCAATTTTGGTCGCTCCCAGCTGACTTCGCCCGTGTCAAATCGAGCGTAGTAGAATCTATTCGAGGAAGGATCAAACTGCTTTCGGTAAGATCGGCTGATCAGATCGTACATAATCTTCCGGCTCTGTCTGCGCCTCCACATCCCTTGCATTTTGCATGCCATATTCACCTCGCGATCCTCCATTTCGTCAAATTCGAGCATCAAGACATGGTCGCCGCGGCGATGCATGGTGTAGTGCGTGTTTAGAGCGCAACCTCTGCAAAGCAGCAGCCGGCGAAGGAGCCACTGCACCAGTTGAGGCTTATTGTCAGGTCGAAGCAATTCTGGGGCGCTCGCCCTGTCCTGAGAACTGTCAAAGTCAAACCACTTGTGCAACTTGTCGCGAGTTAGGATCACTGCTTTGATCTCACCAGTGGCTGGATTGTAAGCATGAAAAGATAGATCTCCGCGCGCTTCTGTCACCGTCACAATGTGCAAGATCTTGCTCTTATCTGTGCAATTGATGTACACTCCTTGGACCGCAAGCTTGTTCCCAGCTTCTGTGTTTGGTTTTTTGCCGATCACAATTGCTTTTTCATTCATACGAACTCTATATTGCAACCGCTGCAACACAAGCTCGAGGTGCCGAGGCTCATACAGCTGTGCGTCAGTAAGGTTGGCAATACTGAGGGACTCCTCCACAACTGCGCGGAGCTTGTCTAAAGTCAACGTAAATTTGTATTCGACGCAGGTTTTGGGGTCATAGCAGGTGATTGCGATGGAGCCTTTCGTATGCAAAAGCACGCTCACAATGTTCCGGACTCCACTTATCATCTTGGTCTGTTTGTAGAGCCTCGAGGCCCGTAACGCTTGTCTCTTGGACGCTCGCTCAGCTAGCTGGATCTCCTTGGATTGCCGGTATGCCGCCAGCCTTCCAGAAAACTGTTTTCTGTCTCGGAACGATTTTAGCTGTTTTTGCAGCACTAGAGCGGCACGCTGCTTTCTGAGAAACAGCAGGCGAGCTGCCCTTCCCCTCGCAAAAGCCTGCACCTTGAGCGACCCGCAATGTCTCCTCGCCTCTTCCACGATTGCAAGCCGCTGGGCCTCCCTCCACATTATTCTCTGCGTTTCAGCCCACTCATAAAGAACTTGTCCCAAGAATTTTTGCATGGCCATCTCCTCGTCCAGCCAAGGATACATTTTTGCGGCAACTTGCGGAAGTGCTACTGTGACAAACTCTTTTTGCGTTAGCCGCCGCTCGCCTTTGGTCACAGATTTTGCAAAGATCAAGTCCATGTCAGTTCCGTTGCAATGCTCTTTTGGTATGTTGGGGAGCTGTCGCAGAAGCTTGACCCATTTCACATTGTCAAGGCCCTCACTAGGCGGGAACCATTGCTTGCACACGACGTTGTACACTTCGTTCACGGCGAAGTTGATGGTCACATTCTGCCAAAAATCTTGCTGTTTCATGTGCAGCGGACTGGATCCCAGCAATGGGACTAGATATCGCCAGCTCACTACATAGCCGAAAAATTTTTCGGTTCTTCGAAGCTCTTGCTCTTGCTGCGCCTTTCTGGCTTTCTCTTCCTGCTTTTCTTTCTCCTTTTGCGCAATAGACCGTTGTCTCTCCTTCTCGGATTGTTGCACGATCGAAACCTTGTCCAGCGTAGCCCCGACGATTGATTCTGCCGCAAAGGGCTCTGCGAGTGTGATTCTATCCTCCTCAAATGGCGCCATGGGGTCTTTGGAGAGGAAAACTATGTGCTCGCCAGCGATTCGGATCCTCTCGCCCGGCTTGAGCTTGTACCGTACATCTCCACTTGTACGCAACATGGTGGACCCCGTTTCAACCTCGACGAGAACACCCCGGAGCTCCAGGGCCTTTGCAGGAACTTGAACGATTCTTCGAAACTCCACGTTTGCGCAAGAGGTCCCTGAAAACGGCTGAGTCAGAGGAACAGAGCACGGGTTGAACATTTTTGCTTTGTCTTTGGTCACAACGACCCTCGTCCCGGCAACCTCTAAGATGCTTCCACGATCGAGAATACCCAAGAGGTCTACACTGGAAGTCAAGTTAGAATCCCCGGTGTTTGCGGACACGGTGCCAGGCATTTTTTCCGTGTCCTCCAAGAAGATGTTTTCACGCCGCTTCCTCTCTTCCTCTTCCTGCTGTTTTTGCCGAGCAAGTTCTTCTTCGGGGTCCGGCTCAGGAATCGCAGCCTCGGCTTCCCTCTTGTCTCCGGAACTTCTTCCGCCTCGCGATTTGCCTCGTCTACTTTTTGACGACTTTGCCGAAGTCGCGCGTTTTTTACTTCGCTTGCCGAGGCTAAAGAGGTACCCTTCGCGCTTAGCCTTTCGGTGCTTCCGCCTCTTCCGTCGTAGCCTGCGCCTCTTCCTCCCCTCTTCCGACTCGGAGTCAGAGTCAGAGTCATCGCTCGTGTCTTCTCCAGAAGAGGAGAATTCTACTTCCAAATTCTGCTCGTCGTCATCGCCGTCCAACATCACAAGTTCAAGTGTTGGAAAGGAGCATTGGAATGGGTTGTATGACACCTCATCTGCAAGTCGTTTACAGACGCTAAATCTGAACTTGAGTCCGGCAAGAGCCGGAAAATTTGCACTTGTAATTTGCAATCTTGCATCGTGTAGCGTACTCCTCGGTCCCAGGATGATCTCTCCCAATACTTTGGTGCCAGTAGCAACCGCGACTGGGAGGCCTTCTTCCCGCCAATCGAAAAACTCTAGTCTGTACTTTTCATCACAAACTGGCCAGGGCAGAAGCATCAGGGACTTCATGGCGGAATCGAAGTTGAGCTGCCCATCAAAACTTGGTGGAAACATGTTCTCTTGCAATTGCTCCACGGACGTGGCTTTCTCCACCGTAATCGTTGTGTTCCCTTCAGTAGGTAGAGTCACTTGAACAACGACGCCGGACTTTCGGGCGAAAATCCGAGCGTTGACCAGGTGCCCTGATATGAAAAACTCGTCCCTTTCCCAGAGCAGCTCATTCAGGACAAGTGTTGGCTCTCCATTGGCATTGCTCGTAATTTTCAGCTTGTCTACGAGCTCTTTCAAAGAGGGGAAATTGAGTGCGCCGTATTGCGAAGCAGTAACCTTTAGATAAAGCGGCAAATCAGACGACTCGGAGACACTTGCTGATGTTTGCACACCAGTGAGCTCTCTCCCTCGTAGAGCAATTTCCCCCACTTCGTTAATGTTCACAGTCATATAGAGACGAATGCCTTGCACCTCAAGCCCCTGCATGGGTAAGTTTATGTCAATGTTACCATCGGAACTTGAAATGTCGAGTGCCAGCTCCACCAACTCCCGGGACAAAGCGTTTTGTGGCCAAGGAGAGTGAAGTGGCTGATTGGTGGTCAATCCGGCGTGGGCAGCCATTCGTCCGTTCTTTACAAAATGTTCCGTCTGTCTTTGCTCCTGAGATCCCGGTCCAAAATGAAGAACTGTCATAGATATTCCTTCTGAGGAGGTCAACGCTCGGACAGCAACGAATCTTCCCACATTAACTCGAATCACACCCCTCCACGCCCGCCTCAGCTCAAGAACGCCTCTTGGCGAGCTACTTTCGATGCCGCCTGGTTGAGCAGAGAGCGACTCTCTTTGCTCGCGAATCGTAACCTTGAGCTGGTGCACCTCCTTTTGCAACTCTCGGATCGCAGCGCTGAATACCTTTGGATCAGTCTTGAAGTGGTCTTTGTAGTCAAAGCACATCTCTGGGCTGAGCACATGTTTGCTAGCGTGTAAGATGCACCAAGAACATAATAGAGCCGAAGCTTCACTGTGCGCGCGAAGTCTATCCGGATCAAATCGAGGATCTTTGAATATCGGCTGCAGAAACTGCGCCTTTGACACGGTAATGGCTGCTGAGCTGTCAAACGTTGCGAGCTGCTGCATCAACCTGAGAGGGTCTTTCAGCAAATAGTCACAAAGTCTCGCCCATCGAAACTCGCTAGGCGGGGGAATAGGCTCACTTGGATGTAGAAGCAACACTCTGATTGCGCCCAGTATACCTTGAGCCAGCTCTGATGGCTGCGACCGCAGCTGGATAATATGTGACACCTGAATCGCAACAAAGTTGCTTTGTTCTATAGTAGGTCTTTCGCGCCCCAATGAAATACTGAAATGTGCTGAGCCGGGCCGGTTTGCAGAGAGTCTGGAAGCAGAGGTTGATGGCCTCCCCGTACTCGAAGGTGTGCAAAGGTCATCACGCGATCCTTGGCGTTCCAAGGGAAACCCAGGGAACAAGCTCGAGCCGTCTGGGTCGACCGGAGTTTTGCTGACGTTGTATTCGAGAGGAGCGATCCGGCCATATGCTCGCTCCTCCTCCAACAGCACTTTGCCCGCGAGTATGATCCTATCTGAAGAGACATAGGCAGGTGACTCCTCCTTGTACTCTCGTACTAAAGGAAATTTGTGAGCCTGCTGTTTGTCTCCCGGTCGATAGAGAGCAAGTTGCTCCAGAGGCACGGTAGTAAATAGGGGGTTTCGCACAGAAGCCAGCCCCAACGTGTGGAGGAAGGTATTCGAAAGCCGGGCGAAACGTTTTCCCACGAAGTCAGTATCTGCAGTCATTTTCAACATGTAGTTGCAGTCATTCCACATGAGCTCCTCCAGTGACCCGTTCTGTAAGGTCGACCGCCACTCCTGGATTGCCTCGATGACCTGTATCGTTCGAAGACGCAAGGACTCGATCGTTGGAAGCATTGACACTGCCGCACTGTGCAGGTGGGCATCTATTGCGACCTTGTCCCACCCGCCTTTAGTCATTCCGTCCTTGATCTTTCTTTCAGCTTTTTCCTTTTGCTTCTCCAGCGCCTCCACGAGCCCTTCGCGAAGAAATATTAATTTCATGGCCTGCATTTCAGCTGCCCCCCCGGCAGATCGGTACTGTACCACCCTTGGCCTCTTCTTCCCCTTCAGAACGCCTGGCTCTTGCTGTTGGCTGAGATCCATGGCGAGCATCTCTACATGCGGTGGCTGAACCAAATAGTTTACATCTTTCCAGCTCTGTTCTCTCGCCTTGGGGCTCAGTTTGAGCCTGTAATATGGAGAGTCCTTGTACGCCTTGCTCCGTGTGTACCCGCAGTACAAGTCATCCTCAGCCAGGTATTCCGGGATGCCATCCTGCCCCGGCGAGCTATCGTTCCATTCCCGCTGATGCATCATTCGCGTCGCATCTCCGCACAGACGCCTCCCCGCTTTGAGCGCACTCTTGCGTCCGTGCGTTCTTGCGTTCTTACGTTCTTACGTTCTTACGTTCTTGCGTCCGGCTCGAGCATACAACAAGGAGATAAGCACTCGCTAATGACTCGTTTCTTGCCCTTTATTATTTTTTCCCGAGTCGTGCTTTGTCCAAACGAATCCACGAGGAATGCTTCCTCGTTCTGCAGAGTCCGGGTTGTCTGTCAGTGCTGGGAGTGCGCGCATTACACATTACACATTACATTGTTGTGAAACTTTCACTGCCGAGCATCTCTAGTAGCGATTAGAATGGCACCCTGTGACTCGTCCACTCGGTCTCTGCAGCGACAAGTTGGAGTCATGCATTTAGGTTTTCATTTCGTTCTTCTTTTTGGGCAAGCGATGGGAGATTCTTCTTCCATACGCTGACTTGCTCCACCATCCACCAAGAAGAGAGTGTGTTATGTGGTTGTATATGGTAAAAAGCTTTCGGCAAGTCACCTGTGCTGATTTCGATCTTGGCTATCGTTCATTACTCAATTGTGTATGTGGACTTGATAATAGTTAATAGTCGGACTCGGACGCTTATCCGGTAACGGACATGTGCACCATATTGCACTCACTGTCAATCTAATAGCCTGCGTCAAGGTACTGATTGTTGAACGAATTGGAAGAAAGAGAGCACCTGGCCGTAGAGATTGATTTTCAAATTTAGCTAGTAGATCGAAACGCTTGAAACAGTGACAGTGAAACATATATATATATGTGGAACTCGGTTGGCTCGTCCTGAGCACACGGCCTTGTCTGTCTTCAAAATTAAAAAAAACGCTATGTGGAGAACAGGCGATCCCGTTCCTCCACCTTGATCATGTCCTTGAACTCGTATCGTCCCAAACTGCTCGTAGCCCGCCCGATTGACTATGCGGTACTTTGCGTGTGACGGATTAAGCAATAGATTTTAACGCTCCAAAGTTGACGAGTTTGGCGAGATGTGGAGATGCGGAATCTTTGAGCTTGGGACTTCTAGGACTGTTTGGTTCTTTTGATCAACCAGTCCTTGCGTTCATTCCAATTCTCTCGGGAGAGTATCTTGGATGCAATCTCCCGCGCGGGTGGATGGAGTTGCCAGCGTGCAGTGAAGTTCCACAAGGTCAAGTCATGACGGTCGACTCGAAGATTGAATTGAGCGGATTGGCAAGCCTCCAGGGTAGAGCGAATCGGATTGCTCAGGTGGAACTCTCGATTACAGAAAGAAGTATCTAGTTATCGCAAAAATCTCTTGAAAAGCCCACCAGATCTGCAGGTAACTCCTCCACTACACGGCAAAGGAACGGGTGTGAAGCGAATGCAGTCAGGATAAAGCGATTTGAAAATCCAAAGGGTGTTGGGACAAAATCTAAATACGTTATTTAAAAGTTGTGGAATCGGTTAGTTCACGAGCACACGGAATCTCCAAAGTATTTGCAGTACTCATTGTGGTCATCGATGCCCCATGCGTAGTATGGGCGATCACGCTCCTCCTCATATCCACATTCCCTGCAACGCATTGTTCCAAAATGCTTGTAGCCCCACCAGTCGTATGGAATGCTCGGAACCATGTCATTGCCATTGATCATGCGGTACTGGGTGAACTTACCGTGCACTTTGTCGCTGGCATTGTCATCGAGAACTCTTGGCGCTCCGAAAGTGACGAGCTGCATGCGGGAAGTTGCCCAAAGGCCTTCATAGTAGATCGCGTATGCGAGCGCGCTTGAAAGCGCACCGCCGCGACTCCATCCAACGAGGAAAAGAGTGTCAGTAGAGACGCACGTGGACTGAATGCGTGACCAGACCTGGAGTCGCATATCATTGTAGGTCTTGATGAAGCCGTCATATCCGGTACCAATGTCTCGGTACGTCGTGCAGGTATTGTAAGCGCTGCAAAGCCCGAGCCAGTTCTTCTTTGCACAGCCGCAAGACTCGTCTATGATGGTATATTTTTGGATGGACTTGATGTCCTCGTCGCCCATGTCAAGGTTGCTGAACCAGTCATCGTTTGTATTGCTCTCCTCGGAGATCACGATGCATTTCGTGCCGCTTCTCTTCACCTGTGTTCTGTCGAACCCGTCAGAGCTAGTAATTCCTCCAGAGAAGGTTTCTTGCTCAATTGCCTCCCATGCCTCGTTCACCATATCAACATCATAGGTGCCGATGAGCGCACGGCGATTCGTCATTTCTGCCTCGCGGAGGTAATTTGACTGGTCGTCGCGGAGAACGCGGAACGCATTGGCAACCTGGGATGATACAATACGCTCATCCCATGTGGACTGGTCTGCTGCAAAGTTTTCGACGATAGTCTCGATGTCAGACACCTTCAAATTCCTGGTCAAGAACTTGTTTCCATCGTCCTGCGATGCTTCGGCAAGGATGCGACGCGCCTGGCCAACATCAGTGACACTGGGCTCTGCAACCACAGATGTTGTAGCCTGGTTTTGGGAGGCGAATCCCAGCATGCCGACGCACGCAGCTACACCAAGTCCAGCCAAAATCTTGGTCTTGCCAGAGCTGCGTCGGCCGAGGCTTTCCGCTTGAGTTGCCATTTCAAAATCTGCCATTGCGTCCACACCACCAACTTTACTCAACAAAGTGTGCTGGGCTCTCTCGTTCTGCTCAGCGTTCCTTTCTGCGCACTTCAGTTCGGGGTCTGCTGCTTCCCAGTTTCTGATTTATCTGAATTCTGAAAATGAAGAGAGCAAAATGATCAGGCGCACAAAGTGTGCGCTAGAAGTCGCTACTTCAATGGATAGCGTCTCCAGCGTCACGCGCAAGTAATACTCCTAGAGTGTCTCTACATAAAACCTTATGCGCACACTCACTTTGCGCGAGTTATCTCGGGCAA
Organism: Parietichytrium sp. I65-24A; assembly: GCA_012862575.1. Taxonomy (NCBI): domain Eukaryota; class Bigyra; order Thraustochytrida; family Thraustochytriidae; genus Parietichytrium; species Parietichytrium sp. I65-24A. The sequence goes on from BLSF01000010.1 coordinate 540,739, forward strand.
TCACGAGTATGCTGAAGCGCGTTCACTCTCACTCAAATTTGGCAAGTACACTACAAGAGATCAGTAATTTACAAGCTTTGCAGCTCATCGCCGTTCAAACTTGAACTTCAAACAACAGTCTTCAACGTATTTCGACGCCGTCTGGCTCATTGTTTGTCTCTTTCATTCAAGATGATCTGAACGGCTTGTTGACTTGACCGGCCCTCGGTCTTTCCGCTCCTCAAAGCTGGTGACTGATGGACGTGATCCAGTCACTGTATTTCCTGACCCCACCGTAGACTCTCACTGTCGGTCCTCTTGAGGAAGGGCGCAGTCTCCAAACAAAGAGAGGAAGAGAAAAGCAACGAGGACATCATCATCATCATCAGCAGCAGCAACGACAACAACAACAAAAACAACTCATGGCAGTGCTTTGCTGATTCTCTCGACTGACATGCGAACAGGTGTCTCAATCAATCAAAGTTTCTTGTTATGTGCGCGACCCTTCACTCGGACGGGGGATTCAAGTTGCTGCATGCATTCCAATCAGTCATTTGTAAGCTGCCAGAGGTATGCTGTGAATGCTGTGAGTCTGAGTTTCCTACAGACTAGCTAGTGCGATCTTTTTTTTTGGAGCTCTGTATATGTATGGTTAGGTTCCGTTGGCCAATCCTCACAAAGCTCTCACATGAATATGCACAGGTCAGCACAACCTGGATGCTGCCAAAACGCACGGGAATGAAATAAACTGCTTACCCTTGCTGGTGATGACTCCGGAAACTCAGAATTGGCGATGCACCAAATAATACCACTAGCTTGATGTAGAATTCATCAATATTTTCAGAATTCACAGTCAGGAGCGTGTCGACACTGCAACTGTCTGTAAGTTGCGTAAAGTACGAATGAGGGTTTTGTAACCCCCGAAAAATCAGAAAATCTATCCGTTGGCTACATACAAGTCCGAGTCGGAATCCACCGACCGACCTTAACCGACGCTACTACTCGAGTACCGGTACAATTACAGTTGTTGTTCAGGAATTGGTTGCCAGGATGACAAAATTGGCACTCTCTGTGCCTCCGAGCCGAGATTTCGTGACGAGGAAGCGGGCATTCGATCGCTCGGCCAAGCCTCGGTTTAAAGCGAGACACTAGCTGGAGGAGGTATACTCAATGTTGAGGTGAAGCGCGTCAACAACGACTCGTTTATCCACTTGGCATGTCGTGCAGTTGAGAACCCTTCACACTTCGGGAAAGGGCGCATGAAGTTCCATGCCAGTGCTACCTGGCCTCAGGAGTAAGTTGTGTGACTGCTCTTTGGAGCTTGCACGATAGTCGGACTACTCGGACTACCCTTACTTGATGTGTGAGGGATGAGGGATAATGGATCTTGGAGGCGAGTTCTTGAATGCCTTGGATGTGCTGTGACTTGGTCCCCCTCCTTTCTGAGAGTTTGCCGTTTTGGGTTGGTGTGCTCCGTTCTGTCCATATTCGTGAGGCTTTTGTGCAGATGCAGCCTCGCATGTAGGACTCGTCGCGCAATGAGGAATGCAGCGGAATCCCGAAAAGGTAGGCTAACTCAAAGTTGAGAAAAGAAGAAAGAAAACGCTTGAAAAGTTATCGTTTCACATAAGATACATCGGTTGAGACGTGAATCGACAGAACGCAGTCGTATAAAGAAAAACATATGTGAATGAAACGGCGAGAGAAGGATACTGGCCATATTTCCGTCATTCCCGGACAACTGATTCAGTTGATTTAGCAGCTTGCGTCGCCAAAATAAGTGCAGTAAGACAGATGGTCGGCGATGTTCCAAGATGCATATGGGCGATCGCGCTCCTCTGCGTAGCCGCAGTCCTTGCAGCGCATGGTTCCGTAGTGCTTGAAGCCCCACCAGTCGTATGGAATACTAGGAACCATATCGCCTTCGAAGATCATGCGATACTGGGTGAATTTGCCATGTACTGCATCGCTTGAGGAGTCATCGAGAGCGCGTGGAGAACCAAAGGTTACCAGGTTCATCTTACTTGAAGACCAGAGTCCGTCTTTGTAGAGAGCATATGCGAGGTTGCTCACAATGGCTCCTCCACGGCTGTAGCCAAACAAGTAGAGGGTATCCGAGGTACTGCAAGTGGACTGGATCTTGCTCCACACTGCGAGGCGCATGTTGTTGTAGGTCTTGGTGAATCCGTCGTAGCCAGCGCCGATGGTTTTGTAGGTAGAGCAGGTCTTGTAGGTTGAGCACCACCAGAGGGTAGTTTTGGCGCATCCGCAGCTCTCGTCCTGAATACTGTAGGTCTTGATAGATTTCAGGTCCTCGGATCCAAGATCCAAGTTGTTAAACCAGTCACCGGCCGAGTTGGACTCCTCGGAGACGACAATGCATTGCGTGCCGCTGCGGCGGACAGCAATCTTGTCGTCACCATAGGTGACTGCACCGGAGTAAGACTCGTCCTCGATAGCCTCCCAAGCCATGTTAACAAGGGTGGTGTCGTAAGAACCGATGAGATCTCGGTCAGCGCGGAGTCGGCGGCTGGAGATGTTCTCTTCCTGCTCGGCTTTGATGGTTCTGAAAGCCTCAATCACATCAGCTGAAACATACTGGTCGTCCCATCCGCTTGGGTCTGCTTCGTACGCCTCGATGAGGGAGGCAATGTCGGATACCTTCAGGTTCCCGCTCAAAACAGGATTGCTCTCATCGATCGCCTTGGTAGCAAGGGTCTCCTTTGCTTGAGCAGACGCGGAGAGGGTAGTGGCAGTTCCGGAGGTATCGTCGCTGCTCTCCGTGGTTGTCGTTTCGCTGTTTGCCATCTTGGACCCAGCGACAAACCCTGCAGCTCCGACACATCCAAGCACACCAAGTCCCATCAAAAACTTGAGCTTTTTCGAGTGTCTTTCCACGAAGGACGGCTGTGGCGGCCCATCCTTGCGAGCTTCAGCCATTGGGTTCACAGCAACGACGGACATCTTGGCGAGCGATGGTCTATTACCTTCCTTTTTTCTGCTTCTTTGCTCTGCTTTGTTCTTGGTTCTTCTGTTTTGGGTCTGGTCTGATCAACTCGGACGCTCTGGAGAGCCAAGGAGGTCTTTTGCAGGATTCGCCCAAGTCCGAGCAATTACATTCGGGAGAGGGTTTGTCGAGGGGTTGGTGATGTCGGGTTAGTTGGGCGCCCAGCAGCTGGTTAGCTCAGTTTGAGAAGTTCGGGCCAACGAATTGGTCATTTGGAATGCACCCAGCTTTTGACTTTTGAACCCGTGCTTCACGGCAAGCCTGGCCTTGAAGATGTCTTTCAAGCACCGCATTCCTGTGTCCCGGAAACATTTCGAACCTGCTGGGTGCTTTGAAATGCATTTCATCTGGCACGGAAACATGCGGTGGATCGGAGCGCTTGCAAGGGTTCTACTTGCTCAAGACTGCGGAGTGCCAAACCACCTGAGTTCTGAGATGTGTCTCCTTCCTCTCCTCATGCCCAGTGAGTCCCAGGAAAACCTTGGCGAGATGCCCTTTTGCTCTCACTTGGACCTCCTGCTTCCACTCAACTTGGAATGCTTTCATCTCTCAACGCGTTAGGATTTTCGACCCTTAGGTATTCGAGCGCGAGTTTTGTCCATTCATGTTAACTGCATTCTCTGTTCAGCGGATGTGGCGAAACAAAACATTGAAGACCAGCTAGCTACCGAGAACTGCACTTGAGTGTTGTGCTCTTGTAACCAACGGCTGTTCCGACTTCCCTCCTTAGAATATTGCGACGTAGTCGCCGGCATGGCGCAAAGCGCACAATGCATGGAAAAGCAGTGCATCTTTTGCAAGTCAAATTTGGGACGACGGTGTCGTCAAGTGCTGACCGGAGCGGAAGCACCGTAAAATGAATACTTTTTGAGTGCGAAACCCCCAGGAAACTCTCAGGGCAACCTGGAATCTCAGTATATCTCAGTCAGCTTATCCTTTTTTCCAATTTGTATCTTTGGCCCGTCGTAGTGACTGTGAATTTCATTCTTCTTCTCTCCTTCTTGCCAGTAAGTTCGCTCAGAACAGTAGCAGGCTGTTTCTCGAGGCAGTGTTCTTGAACTTGAAGAAAAAAAATGATCTCTTAGATCTTGCTTCAGTCACGGTCTTTCAACATTTTAGACGCACAAACTGGATTGGATGTGGAGTTCTGATTCCTGTTCTAATTCCTGTTCTGAGTTCTGAAGATATGCAGTGAACGGTGCAAAAGTCTCCGGCTGCCAAGGAGTTATTTTTTACTTGACTTAGTGTTTGTTGTGAAAGTCACATTGGATACGATCTAGCATCAGTTGAACGAATGCCTCTCGGCCGTTCGGCGTTTTGGCACGTTCGTATTTCGGATTTCGTTCCCTTGCAGTTCGCCAGTCTAGTTACTTTACATTGCACTTTCAGAATTTAGTACTGAGTAACTGGTACCCTGCTTCTGACTAAAGCGCTCTTGACAAATTTCGATTCATTCTTTATTCTTCTTGATCAAGATCGACTGGCAGTGAACCAAGAGGATCGCGAGGCTGCGGAGTCCTTGCACAACCGCAATCGCTCACTTGCAGTCCCTGCCACGTCCAAGCAAGTTAAGACTGCTCTCGGTAACTCTTCGTAACCATCCCGGGTATCTCAAATCGAATATGCTCATCGCTCTCACACTTTTCGTTCTTTTCGTTTCACAGCGCCTCCCCACACCCCCGTCTCCCGGCCATTTTTATATTTTTATCTCCGCTGACGTTCGTGAGACTGCACCGTTTGGAAAACGGTTCTCGGGCTGCTTTCCAACACTCTAAACTTGCCAGGGAATACCAAATTCGATCTTCTTTACAGTTACCGGTAAGTTAATTGTTTGTTCGCCAAACCAATTGACTAGTGATCGTCAAATAATTCAAAAGTATAGTTTGGCACTGTACAAAAAGAAAAAGTCGGATTGCGCGATGCAGCGGCGTAGAGTCCGGTAGAGTCAGACTGAGTCCGGGACCTTCCTCTGTCTTTCTTCTTTCTCTTTCTCTCTTTCTCTCTATCTATCTATCTATCTCCTGCCATCCGAGAGCATCTGAGACGATCCCATGTCGCACCGCACTGCCCTCACACGCGCTCACACGCCCTCACATGCCCTGGCGCAGATCTTGGTTGTCGTCTCACGAAAAGTTCCCACTCAATTCCTCTCATGAGCGGTCTGGACAGTGCAAACATCATATGATGTGCGAGCTGCGAACTGCCTTCGAGCACAGCTCTAGCTACCACGTGGGCTCTAACGCGCCCGTCTGACTAGAGTGTAGACTGGACTTGTTGAATAAAAAAGAAAACTGAAGGAACTCTCCAAACAAGGTCCCTGGCGCAGCTCAGTGTAGATAGTGTAGGCCCTCACAGTCTTACTGAGTAAGCACGACATCGCAGCCTGAGATAATAACCTGAGTCAGTAACGAGAAGCGAAGAACAACAGACTCACTGTCAATCAAGAGACTCAAGGATGGGTGCTGTCTCGGCTTGTTTGCTCTGTTGTTTGTTGGGACAGGACGGTGCTGAGCACTGAGCACTGAGCACTGAGCACTGAGCACTAGTATTGTGAGCACCGGCACTATCAGTGCAACCATCGCTGTCAGCACAGGGACCGGCAAATGATCAAAGGGGAGACAGATGCGAGGCAAAGGAAGAAGAGGGACCGTAGCCTCGTACTGCGCTGCGGCGATAGTATCAGGTACTGAGTACCGCACATGTGCTTGAGTACTCCAGTACAGTGAGTTTGATTGCGCTACTAAATTGTGAGTTGATTCAGAGTCGAATGGTCTTGATGCTCTTGACAGTCTCGAGAACAAGGGACCGCAAGAAGGGACACATGCTCTTCTGTCCATGAAAGCTTGTCGTTGTGAGATGTTGTGAGATGAAACTTCAACTCGGAGCGGCTGCAATGCTACGCTACTCGAGTAACAGATAGTGTATACGTTCGCTCACTGGAAACGTCCTGCCGCGGCATTCGCACCCTCACTCACACTCCCACTCTTACTCGCGAGCCCCTAGTGAGCCAGAGTTTAGTATAATCAATCAAGACCCTGGCGAGAAGGTGGCGAAACTTGAATTTCTCCTTCCTGAGGGACCCGAGGGCTCTTCTCTCCCTCCACACACATCTTTCTGTCTGTCTGTTGCGTGAACAGAGTCTTCCATTTGTTTCGTGCAGCAGTGAGCCGCGACGGGAACTTTCCGACTTGCGTACTGAGTAGCCACTCTCGCTTCTACCTTCTTCCGGCCTCTCGGAGAAGCTCAGCTTGGAGCGCAAAGGGAGCACAGCAGTCTTCGCTCGATTGGGTTTGTCGAATTGTCGAAATAAATTTGTTGTTGACTGACATGTGAATAGAAAAGGGGGAAGCTTGAGAAGCTAACGTCGCTATCGCTATTGAAGTACAATTAATTTTTATAATTGACAGTGATAACTGTAAAGAAAAGAGAGAGAATGAGTCTTACAGTTTCGGAAAGGTTTACAAAGAGCGCAAAGATACAAGATACACTTTGGATTTCGTTGGAGAGCTCAATTCCTGTGCTGACTGGCCTGTCAAACCAATCCGCAGGTAGCAGTTGGCTACCATACATTAAGCCGGGCGGCTTGTGCACCCATCTCCGAGATTTGAGTCCGGGAGTCCCAGCGATCTTCGAACCGACTAGTATTAGCTATCGAAATATACGGGACTGACGAAGGCGCTCGGGTAATGGTTTGGGCTAGTGAGAGGGATTGATTGCGCGATTATTACAAGAAGGCGGTATGAATGGAACCGGAAGATGGGTTCCGGGGAAAGGTGGAGGAAATGACTCGGAAAACAGTATTCCGCGCTCGTTGAGGCAAGCCGGAGCTGAGTTTGTATCAGCGCGAGAGGAGTGCAGTAGAGCAAGCTGAATAACACGGGTGAAGATTGGTTATATATGAATTTATTGATAGGTAGACGGTATAAATTGAAAAACAAAAGATAGTGATCTCAACAGGACCGCATGGTTGGGAACAGACTCTTTGAGCTTTGAAAGGCGGCCCATCGTGGCATCCTGAACTGCCAGGAACGCCAATCAGCAAGCTGCGTCGCCAAAGTAGGTGCAGTATGAAGTGTGGTCTGCAATGCTCCAAGATGCAAATGGGCGGTCACGCTCTTCAGCATAACCGCAGTCTTTGCAGCGCATGGTTCCATAGTGTTTGAAGCCCCACCAGTCGTATGGAATGCTCGGAACCATGTCGCCCTCGAAGATCATTCTCCACTGTGTGAATTGACCGTGGACGAGGTCGCTCGAAGCGTCATCTAGAACCCTCGGAGAGCCGAAGGTGACAAGCCTCATCTTGCTGGCGGACCAAAGGCCCTCGCTGTGAATCGCATAGGCAAGCGCTCCAACAATGGCGCCTCCACGGCTGTAACCGTAGAGATGAAGAGTGTCTGAGGAAGCGCAAGTAGATTGTATCTTACTCCAAACTGCGAGCCGCATGGAGTTGTACGTTTTCACGAACCCATCGTAGCCGGCTCCGATCACATCATAGGTTGCGCAGGATTTGTACTGCGAGCACCACCACAAAGTCGTTGTCTGGCAACCGCAGCTTTCTGCTTGGATCACATACGTTTTGATGGAGAGGAGATCTTCCGTACCCATGTCCAGATTGTTGTACCAATCTCCGGCAGAATTGGACTCTTCTGAGATGACAATGCAATCGGTTCCAGTGCGATGGACTGCCACTTTGTCATCCCCATTTACAACGGCTCCAGAGTACGATTCGTCCTCTATGGCTTCCCACGCGGCATTTACCAGGGCAGTGTCATAGCTGCCTATGAGCTCCCGTCCGCCAGAAAGTCTTCGGTTCGTAATGTGACCGTCTTGCTCCTCTTTAAGGTACAGAAAAGCGTTCATCACCTCGGAAGACACATACTGATCATCCCAAGCGTTAGGTTCCGCCTCGTAAGTTTCAAGCAGCGTGGCAATGTCAGAAACTTGCAAGTGCCCCAGAACCGGATTCCCTTCTGCGTGTACAGCACTCGAAAGTGTTTCCTTCGCCTTGGAAGTTGCCGACATGGTTCCGCTCGAAGTCGTCCCCTCAGAGTCGTCTCCAGAGCCGCTTACACCTGCATCTTCACTGCTTGCGCCCCATTTGGAACCTGCTACAAACCCAGCGGAACCAACGCATGCAAGCACCCCTAGGCCCACGATGAACTTTAGCTTCGAGGCGTGGCGTTGCGTGAACGACTTGTTCGGCTCATAGTTGGAGTCTGCGAAAGGGCTCCCTGCAATTGCTGCCATCGTGACTTGCGCAATATTTGACTTGTCTGTTTTTAAATGCTGAAAATCTCTTGCTGTTGCTCACTTCTTCTCTTTTCTGGTTTGGGTTTTGGCCTCGACTGGAACAAGATGCGGTCAATCCGGAATGATTTTCATGTCAACTGAATTCAGGTGGTTTTTAAAATGTCAGTTTATTCCGAGTCGAGGCGAGTCTTGAAACAGACGTAAATGAATAAATTGGTTTCTCAAGCTAGCTAGATCGAGGTCTTGAACATATGACGGGAGGCTGCAAATACAACGTGTTGCATGGCTTCATCGAGGAGTATTCGAGAGGCCTGATCTCAGACTTACTTATCAGGCGCTTTTCCCAGATCGATTGCGCAGCAAATTGAACCCGTCGGTGGGTGCAGTGATGTGCATTGAGACACTTGTCGATCTCATGATTGCCTTGGATACAACATGCCATCTGGCCTTGACTGGTCTGAGGCACCATCGGTCTGAGTGAACGAGTATGTGTCCTAATGGATGCCAGCCTGTTTCTAGGGTCAGATTTGGCAACGCACGCAATGCCAGACACTGACTTTCCTCTTCGCCGGACCGCTTTTGTAGTGACTTTTCGCTGTGACATCCAAATATGCAGGCTGCTCCAATCGAACATGGTGAAATTCAATTTCATCTGTTCCGCAAAATCTATCTTGGTCTAGCAGCACATCGATCAAGAATATGAACTTGAAAACATGGACTCTCGGTGTCAATCCAGACATGTTTGAATTGATCTCCACATTCAACTGAGAGGAATATCTTCGATGGCGCACACATCTTGTTCACACTGCCCACTCATTCACTCATTAAATCACTCACAAGAATCGTGCCATGCCGAGTCTCCAACGAGGATCATGGTGGACCAGGTGAAGCTCTTGGAGTGCACAGGTGCACACTCTACAGTTCTCAGCGAGATCTTTTGGGACATCTCTTGAATCTTTTTGCATCCTCGCCGGACTCGAACGAACGAACAATCCAAGCACTGCCACCACATTCATGTTTTCGCAACTTGCAACCCCTCTCGAAACCAAGCCATTCCTCCCGGTCCCGTATGTGCACACCAGGAGAGCAAGAGAACGTACGCATGCACTACCCGTTATTTTAGCATCCGCTTTTCTCACCTTTTGGGGAACACTTTGCTTGCCATTTGGATCCAATTGGACTTTTGCATCCACTCAAAGTTCAACATTTTCTCATTCTTTGTGATTATCTGTGGACGTTTGTTGTTGATTGACTGTGAATGTCTCGTAAGTCTGACAGTGAGTTGAAAGCTGTGTTATAGGTGACAATGGAAAGTTGAAACTAGCTAAGGTACGAAAGGGTTACAAAAGAAACGACAGTCACGCACGGCACAGTTTAAAGTGGAGGCGAGGCGTGTTGGTTAAGCCGCGACGCTTCAAGCACAGCGGGCAATGGTTTAAGGGCACTGGGCGTCGCCATAGTATTCACAGTATGAGGTGTGATCTGAAGCGCTCCACGCCGCGAAAGGGCGGTCGCGCTCCTCGGCGTAACTGCACTCGGCGCACCGCATGGTTCCAAAGTGCTTGAAACCCCACCAGTCGTATGGGAGACTTGGAACCATGTCCCCGCGGTAAATCATGCGCCACTGGGTGAACTTGCCGTGAATTTTGTCGCTCGAGTCGTCGTCAAGCACGCGTGGGCAAGCAAATGTCACGAGCGTCATCTTGTCTGTGTCCCAAAGCCCTTCTGAGTAGATTGCATACGCGAGGGCTGCCACGATGGCGCCTCCACGGCTAAATCCAATAAGGCGAAGATCTGTGGCGCTGGAGCAAGTGGATTGAACCTTGTTCCAGATTTCGGTGCGCAAGCCATTGTAGGTCTTGATGAACGCATCGAAGCCAACTCCGATGGTTTTGTAGGTACTGCAGGTTTTGTAAGTTGAGCACCACCAGAGGGTGGTCTTTTCGCAGCCGCAGCTCTCCGCTTGCACAGAGTAGGTTTCGATGGACAGCATGTCTTCCTTGCCAAGATCCAAGTTGTTCCACCAGTCTCCAGCAGAGTTTGTTTGCTGGGCCATCACATAGCAGGTAGATCCGCTCAAAGTCACGAGCACATTGTCACTGCCATCGGTGACAGCATCAGTGTAGTCGGCATTCTCGATGCGCTCCCAGGCATCCGTCACGACTTCAGTGTCGTAGCTGCCGATGAGTTCTCGCATCTCCCCAAGACGGCGGCTAGTGATGTGATCATCCTGTTCGTTTCGGAGGGTCAAGAAGGCTTGAACTACATCCTTGGTAAGAAATTGGTCGTCCCAGCCAGCAGGATCTGCTTCGTACGCTTCCAGGACGGTCTGAAGATCCGAAATTTTGAAGTTACCGGACAAAACTGGGTTGAGAGGGTCCTCCACAGCTGCCGTCAGCTCCGACTTTGCCAGTGTCGTCGCGGACACTTCGGCGTCCTCTTCGCTGGAGGTTCCGGCTGTGGACACGACGTCACTGCTAGCAGCGCTCTGAGATCCAGCTACAAATCCTGCTGCCCCGACGCATGCCAAAACGCCAAGACCCATGAGCACCTTGAGTTTGCTCGAATGGCGCTGCATGAAGGAGCCATTTGGGCCACGGCTCTCCTTGCCATCCACTTCTGCCAGCGGGTTGATAGCTACGACGGACATCTTCCTTTCCTTTTGACGAGCAACTTTAAGAGCTTTTCAGACTTTCTGGTTTGCTTTGCAGGTTGGTTTTGGATTTGCCGCGCTCTGCCGTGTCCGAGGCAGCTCGCGTTGCTGAATGATTCGACATGCATGGCGCTCTCCGAGTTGTGCACATCCATGCCTCGAGCTCTACCTCGAGTAGCTAGTACTCTGGTTTATCGGCGCAAGGATCAATCGCCAGTGGCAATGTGGCATGAACACTTTTGGCGAGAAGTGCATGTAAATGCTGAGCTGTGTCCCACCCGCAATCGCCGTCACTACGAGCTCTCAGCTAGCAGGAAACCCAGGGTTTCTTGTTTCGGGCACTTTGGAGCCATCGCAAGCCTGCTGACGAGCCAGCCACTGTGAAAACGTACCGCGCAAGTGCTGGAAAACCAACCTCCGCACCATTTCCTATCGCCGCAAAACCAAACGCATCCCACAATTCACTACTTGCCCAAACTCGAGTCTCCGTTTAGTTAACAGTAAAGATTCCGAATCTTATCAATCAGCAAATAGAATTGTTCTGTAGTGCATTCAGTTTACTTCAAACTAGGAGTGCTGTTGTTGACTGTCACCTATTCACAGTAAGGTTGCATACAATCTACTTACAGCATGGGTGCTAATTTTCATTTAATGGATACTCTAATTTTTTTGAACTAAACCACACCAGAAAAATTATGGATGATGTTCATCTGAAGATGTGCATAGCAAAAGTAAAAGCAAAGGCCTGGGAGAGGAGGATTTCACCATCCGCTTTCCGTTCTTTCGGTCGGAGAAGATATTTGTATCGCTCTTCGTTGTTTCTGTGGCAGCCCTTTGCTGCTGCTTTTGTATTGTTACTCCATATTACGTTCAAACTTTCATACAACGACCAGGGGTTTCACGGGTAACAGAGCAGACAAGAGAAGAGCGATGCGACGATGTCGCAACGACAGCGAAGGCGAGCGACGCATCTCCGATGGCGACTTTGTAGGGGTCAATCTTCACTAGGGCCAAGGAAAAGGAAGACGAGAAATAAAAGAAGACTATATGGGTTCGAGACGGGACCAAATACCAGTCAAAATCTCAATTTCTCACTATCGAACGGCACAGCCGCGCTAAACAGCATCGGTGCTTCAGACGATCGGCTTCCAGCGCACCTTGACGGGAAAAGGAAACGAGTCGAGGTTTCTCGACCCAAGGCTGCGAAATGAATGCCAGCTAAATTGTCCTTTTTTATATTTCAGAGCCACACTACTGAATACGAATTTGATCGCAAGAATCCATTTCTTTCAGAGCACCGGTTCCCTCACACGAAGTCCTTTCAAGACACGCTTTCAGAATAACAAATTCAGAACTCAGAACTCTGACTGGGATGAAACTCTTTTGATGCAATCTGGCTGGCAACGGAAATAATTTAAACGCCTGGCGCACCTGGCGTGACGATCCCAAGTAGCGCTCCGCTTAACGCCAGCAAGTCATCGCGGCGAAACCGGTTCGAAAATTGCGGAGCTTGTGACTTTTTCGCATTTCTATTTGCATATGTGGAGGACAACAGCCTCCGAGACTGAGATCCCGAGAGTCCGAGGGTCCTCCCTCCCTTCCTTCTTTCCTTCCCACCAGCCGTTCAGCTGTCCCAATTTGCTGATGGCAAAGAGGCCTGATGTCCAACCTCTCGAATCCGTGGACAGACAGTCTTGCGCAATCTTTGAGGACCATCTCGAGCGCTTGCATTGCAAGTATTCATCCATTTATCAACAGAAACTTCACCTACTCCTCTTCCTCCTCTCTCAATTCAACAAATAGGCCAAACTGACCCACTGAAATCGCCGCTTTGAGGTCACTCACATTCGCGACCAATTCGCTTCCTGTACACTGTACATGTAGGCTTTGCTTGTAAGCGATCAGTCTGAGGGATCGAAAGACTGCAGGAACCTGGCAATCCGGTTTCAAAACTCACGGGAAGAGGATGAAGAGTTTGTAGGCCTACAGAAACGTGCGAGGGTGCAAGCCCAGAACCTCAGGTTCCCCGTACCATGCCAAAGGATCTTGTTGTCTTTGCTTCTCTCTCGGCATCTCTCAGCACAGGAGCACGACAGACTGTGAGTATTGAGTACCGGGAAGTTCCAGGTAAATGTTGTCGCGGCTTTCGCAGCCCTGATCAGATGATCATTACCTGAGAGCTAGCCCCATCTTAGGAGAACCAGTACGATGCTGGGCAACTGGCTTTTGAAAAAAAGATTCAACTTGAGACAAAGCAGAATTCAGAATAATTTAGAGTGCAGAATGCAGTGAGAGAGATACAGAGAGAGAGAGAGCAGATTGTCGAGAAATTGCGCCTAACATAGCTCGTCAACTTGGGATTGGGCGTACAAGATAAGTTTCTAATTTCTGGTAGGCTGGGACGTTTTGGAGGTCGCTCACTGACTCACCGCCAGAGTCGGCCCCACCATCGGCGAGCGAGCCAACGCTGCCAACGCAAAGGTGCGCCAGACGCCACATCCAGAGCCACATCCGGCGGGCGAATCTTTGTGGCTACTGAATCTTTGACGAATGAAGCTCCTTCGTTTTCCACTTACAACATTGTAAATTCTAAAAGTCCAAAGTTCTAACAACTTCTAAATTCTAGAATTTAGAAATTCTGCGTTCTCTCCTATTTTCCCTTCTAACTTGACCCACTGCACACTTACACTTGCCAGCGGCACTTGCCAACGAAAGCTCCCCTCCGAAAGACTCTAAAACGCACTGGTGAGAGGAGCTGACTCCCGCTCAAGCTCAAGAGAACGCATTCCTCCCGTCGAATGTAAAAAATGAGAAAATCTTCTTAAAAAGTCGTTCCAATTGATTTGATTTGATTTCATGAGCGGCGCGATTTCATTCAAGATTTTTCATTGTTTGAGTCCGTCTCTCGGTCAAGCGAGCTAGCCAGGCTTGGGAGCTTCATCTTCAATCAGCCGAGCTCTCAAAGATACAAAAAAAGACTCGAATTTCGAAGGAAAGCGACATTTTGCAAGAGGGAGATCAATCAGCACGCAACTCGCGGTCAGGGACTTGAGCTGCCAACATCTAGCCAGCTAGCAATCGCTCGCAAACAACGGCATCTGCGCTAGCCTTTGTCGCGAGACCCTCGACACTTCCACTGAAGCAGGGACAACAGTGGGTACATCGCTCCGTGCAGTACCATCAATGTAGAGTCGGCGATCCCTCTCAATCAATAGGACTCGAACATTCTGCTTTGCCTTGACTCCGGCTCACATCAGAACTTAGAACGTCGAATTTTGGAGGGAAGTCACGGTCGAACTCGACCGTCCCTCGCAGAATGCAGAATGCAGAAGAAGGATGCAGAATGCAGAACGTAGAACGTAGAACGAGAATTTAAAATAATAATTCGTTCATTCAGAATGTCTGGAAACCGAAAGCGGCTCCGGTGTGACCTGCATTCTTCTGCATTCTGAATTCTGAATATTTTAAAACAGTCACAACTCTCTCACATTCCCACTGAAAGTGTGAGTCAGAGGCTGTGTGAGTGCTTCTTCAGTACTAGAGTAATATATCGTGTCCCCACGCCAGCGTCTCTACCCCTTCCATAAGGTGCTCTAGCATTCTGACTCGGCAAAAGTTGACATTCCAAGCCAGTTATGCTGTCCCACTTTTTGTTTGTGAGTCATACATGCCTATCGTACTATTAAACGGGCTTAGGTGGGCAGTTTGGGTGACCGGGCTGGTGATGGGTGTTCAAGATTCAGAGATACATGCAATCATGTGCAAACAGCTTGCCAACAGGTGGCTTAGAGTATCTTTGGACGGCCATTCGCCAAGTCTCCTACGACTGCGAATAGCTTTGCCATTCCTCTCTCTCCCTCTCCCCCTTTTTCTCTTTTTCTTTCACGGGGATTTTCATTATTCATTTTGATTGACGCAGAGTGCTCGAGCGGTGCTGTGCTTGGCACGGCACGCACCTGTCTGGCCTTGAAGCCAGGAGCCTCAACCACGATGAGATCAGATCTTCCCGAATCGGAGCAATCAGTCGTGCGGCCAGACCGATCGGCGGGTACGTGAAAGCCTAGAGGCGATGCCCTTAAGTCGTTGAGTCCGAAGAAAGGAGAGAAGGTGTGATTGAGACGTATCTTTCCCCGCCTATGCGGTCTATGCGGCGGTGCGGTGTGCTACTTCCCGGGGCTCTGCAAACGAGCTGAGGGAAGCATCCTCATTCACCGTTGTTATCGCGGTGTCCGAGTCCAAAGACAGACGCATGTCCTCGTCGTCCTGAATTCTTAAAAAAATATGCATTTCTAAACAACAGTCTCTCGGGTTTCTCGTGGTTTCTGCGCCCCTGATATCCCCACAGATGAATAACCAACCACATATACAACTCGAAAAAGTTGACTGCGAAAGCGAAAAGCCGGCTAATTCGCCTTATACCTGCAGTACTCGGGATGAATTGGAGCCGATATCTGCGTGTTGCAGTACGGAAAAGTGATAGTTGAGTGAATAGTAGGCTCGTGCGGTCCCAAGGGGCAAAACAAGTTGACCCGCGGGACATCTGACATCATCTGACTCCTTCCTTCTTCAACACTCAAGGGGCATGATTACCTATTATTATTATCGACACCTTGGCTCCTGCGTTCGCACGATCAAAACCATTCGCAAATCTTTCCGGAGTTGAGGAAGTTCTTCAAACGAGCCTTCGTCCCTTCCACTTTCCCCCTCTAAAAAAAAAAAAATTCTAGATTCTAAATCCTGAAATCTGTGTTCACTGCTCAGAAAAGCTTTGCAGAACTAAGAATAACAGTAGTAATTCTAAAGATTGTTTACTCCCTTCCAAGCCACGTGGGTCTTACGTGCTAGTAGATCAGCCGTAGGCTGTATGCGCCGCGAGGCAGTGCGAGCTGAGGGCCGAGAACGCACTGGCGAGAGAGAGAGAGTGGCGAGAGGCGCTGGGGGACCAAGTTCTAAACTCTATTCATCGGATACTGTAGAATTATTGACACTGTTTGCGCGAGTCGCTGGAGGTGCCATGTGGGACGCCAAAAAACTAAATATAATAAAAATGGAGTTTTGCACATACCGGACGCGGGGTGAGGACTGTGCGAGAGGTAGGTGAAAGGAAGGAAGACTTAGTCTGGTTCCAGCGCAGTGGTACCTGGTGGATGTAGTATGTTATTGTTACGCTTAGGTAGCACAAGATCCAAAAGATACTCTTTGGTCCTGATGGCCAGAGTTGAAGGACGTAGAAAGCTTAGCTTTCAACTTGAAATTGATGCAAGTTCCCGTGAGCCGAGTAGAGAGAAGAAGCAAAACGATAAGAGCGATTTGAAGAGCGATAGAACGATAAAACGATGGCTGGATCGATCATTTAACGGGTTGACGAGGATCTCGTTGCACTCGTCTGACGTATCTAGCGCAAGAGTATCCGCCACGGTATCTCACCGTTCTCGGGATCTTAGGAAGCATCCTTCGACTTGATTGACTGTGAATGAATTATTATTTTAGATTGCTTTTGCTTAGTTCGTCTCACAGACAACCTTGAAAAGACAGTGAGTGAGCGGCGGCCCACACCGTGTTGCACTGCAGACACATCGTGTAAGAACGAGTTGGCGATTGCAATGAATCATTTCCGTTGGTTCGCTCAGAACCGTGACCGTTCGATCATCTTTTTGCTTTTTTCATTACTGGGTAGGATAAAAATAAAACACTAGCTCTTTCTGTACTCAACGCAGGTCGTTTCTGGACGAGAAGAAACGAGTCCCTGGGCTCTTGGCTGTTTGGCTGGTGTTTGATTGCGAAGAAAATATGAGCGGTGATCGTGCTACTCATGCTATTCGTGCGACGCTAGGCCGGCATTTCCAAACAAGCGACGAGACACTTTCAAACAAACGACAAGAGCGCCGGGCGATGTATTGAGGAGCCGACTTCCACCAACAAGTCAAAAGAAATGACTGCTCCCAAATGACCTCGGGCCAAACGTAGGACGTAGTGAGTTGAGCCTCGTTCGGAGGAGCAACAAGTGCTCCGTTCTTTCCTTGTTTCTCTTTCCTTCCCATACCATTGAAACCGTTGACCGCATGTCCCTCTCCACTTTACTGACCATGATCATGATCACTTTTGGATCAATCAAGATTTTCAAATTAACCCTGTAAAACGACGACAGCGAATGAATGCGTTCTTACAGTGGAAAGAAACCCCAGCAGACGGTGAGAAAGTCACCGTTTGCCGCTTGTGACTCACTCACAACTCACAAACGTTGAGTAGCTGAGGCGAGTGGAGAAGAAAAGAAAGTCGCGACGATTTTGCTCAATGAAAAGGTGCGACACAGCTGGACCGTGAGTACTAGTACACCAGCACAGAACGAAAGCAGTTGCGAGATGCCACCTCCTAATAATCGTCTCTCGGCCTCACGATTGATAAACAACGGCGTGGGACGACCTTTTCGAAGCTTTTCTTTCCTCAGCATTCTGCTCGATTAATTTCATTCAATTGAAACAAAGTCATCCAAAAAGATGATCTTGATCGAAGATATCCGCCTTTCAATGAACATGAAAAATAAACAAATAACAAAATGAAACGAAACAAGCAAAGTACTTGAGACTCCTCTGAAAGGCTGTGTTGATGATCTTCGATAGCACTCACTCACGCATCCATCCATCGCCTCCATCTCTCGTTTCTTGTGAGGCGGATTCACGTCTTCCTCACACCTCACGGACCGACCTCGAATCTCCCTGGATCCCTGGACCCACAAAGTAAGGCAGACTAGCAGAGCAGCCTGGCAGCTGCGTCCGCGAAAGGTCAAGGAAGACATAGGCCTCATTGGCCATGGACGAATGTGGCGAGCCGACTTGCCATTCCTGGCGTTTCGTGTATTGGAAGAGTTCGCGCCATCGCCTTCACCTTGTACAAAGTCGTACGCAAACCTTCGCAAGGCGTAGAGGCAATAGAACCCGGACCCAGCCCGGATACAGTGTAGCTGGCCCATCTGCCGGACTCTTGTGGACCGCCTTGTGTTCTTGTAGCTCGCTCTCCCTAGCTTGCTTTCATTCAGTGTACGCATGGTGCTCAAGCGCTTGAACAAAGAGCGAATGAAACTATTTGCAAGCATGATTTCGCAGTAGCAGACAGCGCCAATGTGAGTCGGGGACTCGACAGAGAAGAAGATGGCGACTTTTGGAACCACACCACCAGAGTGTTAAAGAAAGAAAGAATGAAATAAAGAAAAGGAGAAAGAATAAAGGATAGAAAGAAAAAATACTCGAGTTGTCGAACCAACCTTGTAGCCTTTGGTTTACAGAGTGAATGAAACGAACCTAGTGCAGTGTCGCACCTTCGAAAAACAGAACCAAGATTTGGCAGAAGACAAAAAATGAAAGAGGCCAACTACCAGAGGTCATGATCACCGCCGAAAGGTGGCGATGACTTTGCGATTCAAAACGCATTGTTTCATTCACTTGGAAGAAACCAATCATAGCCGCAGAGAGATTTTTTGGATTACCAATGCTGCGATTGCTTGCCCAGCCAAGTCGAAGAAAGATGAATACAAGTGTGAGCATCGTCTCAGGTTTCTTCTTTGAGCAGAAATTGAAATTTGAACCCGTCCTTGGCTGCACTTGGTTCTCTGCCGTTGCTTCTGGGACAAGATGCGCACCATCCGCACCGTGAACAGCAACCACCAACAACAGAAAGAAAAAGGAAAAGAGGGAGAGAGAAATAGCCGAGAATAGTTACGCGCCAGTTCCGCCAGCACACGTATGCTAGCATCTCAATCTCAATCTCGGCTCGTAAAAAAAACACAAGCGACCAGCCGCACTTGTAGAAAAGCCCTACACTCCATTCGCGGCTGAAAGGGAGCCGCGGGTTAGAGTGAGTGAAATGTGAAATGAAATGAACACTCCGCATACTCGGTGCATCGCTCCTCACTGTCGGTAAGACTGACAACATTCTCGATTCAAATCGCAGATGCTGTCAACTCGTCTCTGGTATGGACCAGAGTGACTTTTGTACCGGCGGTGATCCACAGAGACCCGCTTGCCCTGCCTCACGCAAACTAACCTAGACACCAATCAACCAACCAACCAACTAATCAGCCAACCAGCAAGAAGGATCAGAGAATGCACGTCCACAGGTATCAGAGCCGCTCGATAATGGACACCACATATGCATACAAGTATTACCCGTCTGGCACAGTCCAGTCACAAGTCTGTCTTCTTCCATACATCAGCAGCAGCTCGCCGCCGCGCGAGCAGCAGCAAAACCCAAACGCAGAGAGCCAAGCGCTAAAGTGGACTTGAAAAGAACGAACAAAGAGTGAAAATGTCTGTCGTCGTCGCCAACCCGGAATTTGTGGGCGAGTCCAAGCCGGACCCCGAGCCATTTCTCGCGCGCCATTCGAAGAAGCTCAAGATCCTCCTGAGCCTTGGAGTAGTAGCATGTGTTGGAGCAGCTGGGTTCGTCGCTGGCCAGATGAGTGCAGACACCGCAGGAACCACCACCGAGACTAGCGAGACCGACACCACCGGAACCGACAATGCCGAGGCCACGCCAGTGTCGCAAGCCAAGGCTACCTTGAACTCGGCCGTCTTCGACAGCAAGAACCCGGTGCTTGCCAACATCAGCATGTCTGACATCCAGACTGCCTTGGAAATCTACGCCGCGGACCCAAGCGCTTGGGACGACCAGTTCCTCACTGCCGACATTATGGCTGCGTTCTACACCGTCCGCCAAGAGCAGGAGGAACACGTTGTCGCTCGCAGGCAGCTCCGAAGTGACTACAGGGACCTGATCGGAGAGTACGACATCCCTCTCGTCAACGCCGCTTGGGAGGCCCTCGAGGATGAGAGCTACAGCGGCGCGATCGTGGACAGTGATGATCGCGTGCAAGTCAGAAAGACCGACTCCACTTGCTACGTCATCGCCGAGGAGTCCAACTCGCTTTCGGACTGGTGGAAGAACCTCGACCTCGGCCAGGACGACATGTATTCTATCAACAAGTACAGCGTTCGCGAGGAGGCTTGTGGCTGTGAGAGCAAGTTCCTCTGGTGGTGCTCCAAGTACAAGGTCTGCAGCACCTACAAGCAGATCGGGGTCGGATACGACGGGTTCATCAAGACCTACAACAGAATGAAGAACAACGTGTGGAACAGAGTTCTCCAGGTGTGCGATTCCTCCTCCGACACCTTGGTCTTGGTCGGATTCAGCCGCGGTGGAGCTCTTGCAGCAGCCTTCGGCTACGCCGTGCAGCAGGAGAGCCTCTGGGACCTCTCCCGCGTCAAGATGGTCACCTTCGGCTCCCCTCGCGCCCTCAACGACGAGTCCAGCGACAAGGTTCACGGCAAGTTCACCACCTACCGCATCATCTACGAGGGTGACATGGTTCCAAGCATCCCATACGACTGGTGGGGCTTCAAGCACTTCGGAACCATGCGCTGCAAGGACTGCGGCTACCCAGAGGATCGCGACCGCCCATACGCATCCTGGAACGCGCTCGACCACGGAGGTTACTGCACCTACTTTGGGGATGCCAAGTGCTAAACTCTTCTGCTCCCCGAGACGATTCCCTACCGATGCTCTGCGCAACTCTTGTGTGCTTGTCCCTCTTAGCTCGCGGCGATCCTGTGTCTCCCGCCTGGAGCACAGCGTAGCCAATATGTATCACCACCGTGTCACCTCGTGCAGGGCATCTGCTCTTCATATTTATATCCTCATTCGTCGACTGTTTCGTTGTTTGCTACACGAGTTAACATTTTCCGATTCAATCCACTTTCTTATCCTTTCTTCCTCTCTTTGTCTGCGCACCGCAGCACTCCGCAACGCGAGCTGTTTTCTGTGACCGACCCTTCGTCTCTTTGCAGCCAATCTCTTTATTCATCGCGAGATTGAGGGTTTCGAAAGACTTTATTTCACTTCTTCATTCTGTGCGGTGGATAACAACGAACAGCCAAGCAAACGATTTATCTATCCCCCATTGCTTTCCCGCATCAAAGCAACGCGCGCGAATGCGCCTTGACTCTCAACAGCCAGACAAACTCATTGCACGACATCCCTGACATGCCATGCACACTAAAGTGCGTACTCGCAAGGCGCACGCTCACAAAGGAATGAGAGTCGACTCCAGAAACCTCGAAAGCCTCGAGCATTCACTGGTCTTGAAATTGTTTCATTGTTGAATTGTTGGGAATTGTCAGAAAGGAGTCAGAAGTCAGAATTCAGGTTTCCAAGCCAACTCGCACAACTCAGACAATACCAACATCACGTCAGAAAAACATTTCGCGCGATTCTTCACCTGCTAAACGTTTCGAATGATTGCCGCGTAAGAGCCCTCGCGATCTAGCTGAAACCTGACACCTTTGTACGCTATAAGTATGCCTTGGGAGCTCTTGGTCCCGCCGTAACCCGTCTATGACCCTCGAAGAATTCTCATTTCTGGTGAAATCAAAATTCGATCAAAACAGCAGTGTCCATCATTGACACAGACGAATGAAATCGAATGAACCGAGCGCTGGGAGAGCGGCAAGTTTACGGAGCGCCTCGGCCACCTTGAGCCTTGAACAATCTAAACTCGTTTTGTACCGTTTCTTGAGCTTGAGTTTGGAGAGCGAGGGATGTGCGGTAAGGGATGTGCGGTAGCATCAGGATTCAGGTTTTCGTAAAGGTGTGTCAGTCAGGGTTCAAGTTGTTTATCAAAGTACAGAAGATACCATGCACTCATGCAACTCATGCACTCACAGTCAGTGAATGGTGTCAGTCAGTCAGTCAGGTTGTCTTGCTGTTGGCTGTCTTGACTCGGCGATTGATCCGTGACGCCGACAGTCACGCAACGGGCGAGTCTCTGTCCAAGGGCCGCGAAACTTAGCTCGACAGCCGGCCCGAGGAGGTCTGGACGACCGACCAGTAGAGAATGAGGCTCTTCTGCGGCGGGGGCACTCCGAACAGGAATGTGCAACTGACGCTGCTATTCACGGCCGTCAACAGCATAAGCTACGGGATATGGGGGTACGCGGTGCTCTCGGGTTTCTTGCAAGGCATGAAGGGAGGAGACAATACCAAGGTGGGCTATGCAGAAGGAGTGCAGGGCGCATTGCAAGCTTTTGCCGCTGTCCCGGCAGGGTTTGCGGCTGATAGCATGGGCAGGGAGGTGGTCATCAAGGCCAGCTCAATTCTTGGGTTTGTCGCGACCGCCGCGCTTATGCTTACGCTCATCTTTGCAAAGGACTCGCCTTATCAGTTTGGCCTCATGTGCCTGAGTTTGGCAGCCTTTGGTTCTTTCCAAGGAGCGTCGACTGCTCCGCTGGAAGCTCTGTTTCACGATTCCATCGAATCTAGCGCTCGCGCCAGGGTGGCCACCACAAAGTACATCATCAGCATCGCTTGCAACGGCGCTGGGCCCCTTTTCTCTTTGATCCTTTTCCTAATTTTTGGCGACCACTGGAGCTTCAACTCACTCACAATGGTTATGATGGTCGGAGTCATGACCACCATCATTCCAGCCGGCGTTCTGTTCTTTCTTCGCGACTCTGACGCTTTAGGAGAGGAAAGCGAGCCCGCGGTCCAAGAGTCCCCGCGCCTTGATGCCAGGATGGACGCGCGAACGATTGCTCGAGACATTGAGGAGTATTATAATCGTATGGACTCGCTGGTTCAAGAGTACGAGCCTATCGACCTTGACGAAGAGCAGGCAGAGATTGCGGCCACGATGCCAATTGTAGTTCAGCCAACTGCCCCCTCTCCTGCAACTCCAGAGCCACCAGCCCCGTCTGCCGCAGCTCTGGAAGAGCCATTCCTTAGTACAGCTGAAGCAGAATCGCGGCGGAGGAAAAAAGCACACCAGCTTTGGTGGATTCCCAGGCTGGTTGTCACCACCGACATGATCAGTGGACTTGCGAGTGGGATGACAATTCGATTCTTCCCTCTGTTCTTCAAGGACGAGAGCGGCCTCTCGCCGAGTGCTGTAAATCTCATCTTTGTCGTTTCCCCCATGCTCACAGTGCTTTTTGCTCAGCTCGCTTACAAGGCCAGTAAAACCCATGGCCGTGTAAAAGTGCCTTTGGTGACCAACACGCTTGGAGTATTTATGCTTTTTCTCATGTACGTCCTCGGTCAGATAAATGAGGAGAAGTATTGGCAAGACTGGAAGATCATCGTACCTATCTACCTGGTTCGCACGGCTCTCATGAACAGCACGCGACCCCTTCGCAAAGCCCTTCTCATGGACTTTGTCGCAAAGGACAACCGTGGATTTGTCAACTCTTTGGAGTCCATTTCCGCATTTGGCTGGTCCGGATCAGCTGTAATCGGAGGTATCATCACCACTCAGTACGGGTACGGTGCCTCATTCGTTGTCACCGCAGCAGTCCAAGCCCTTGCATACATGGTGTATGCATGCCTTCTTTTCTTCGAAGTCAAATAACCAATCATCAATCGATCAAACCTCATCTGAGCTTACTTAACCAAAATTCATTCAACTAATTAACTAATTAACACTAAGACTAATCCTTAATACGTAGATGCATACATCACTAAGAGTACCTACCCTCCTTCGATAGAAGCTGACTGACCTACCACAGCTTCAACACTACATTACTCACCAGTAGCAAAACCCTATGGCGTTACTTTTCACTACCGGCACCAAACACTGCCATGGTATTCAGTGGCACGAGAGTAACAGTACCGCTTAATGAGCATTAGCCGCAGTACTCGAGTACTAGTATACCTCAGTATACCCGAAGCAGCCATTATACAACCCATCTACCAGTGCCACAATTAACTATAACTAACAATTGAGATTGTTTTGACTGTATTGTATTTTGAGATGATTGATAGTTTGATAGTTGATTGATTGAATGAAGAATGAAGGCAAAAAGAAAAGTGCGAAAGGAAAACAAAAACTAAAGTGCGTGCATGTGATATAAGTTCTTGAGACATTGCGACCTGGAGACATTGGAAAGGAAAGAGAGGTTTCCATGCTCGAAGCTTCACATTGCGAGCCGGATTTGGTCGCGAAGGGTGGGCGAGAAGCAAAAGAATCGTGCGCGCTGGAGACGCAGAGAGGTTTGCAGACGCGGAACTGCAACGCAAGAGTTGGCGCAGCTTCTTCTTCTTCTTCTTCTTCTTCTTCTTCTTCTTCTTCTTCTTCTTTGGAGGCCGAAAGGAGATAGGCGGCGGCGATGGACGATGCAGCAACGATCTGCTCCGATTCCGACTCGCAGAGAGGCGAGGATGAGG
Organism: Parietichytrium sp. I65-24A; assembly: GCA_012862575.1. Taxonomy (NCBI): domain Eukaryota; class Bigyra; order Thraustochytrida; family Thraustochytriidae; genus Parietichytrium; species Parietichytrium sp. I65-24A. The sequence continues at coordinate 564,837 of BLSF01000010.1, forward strand.
TGGAGCTGGAGCTGGAGAAAGAAGGCGATAGCACAGAGAGCGGGGGTGGCGCGGATGGCGATTTTTCGCAAGAGTACTCGGCGTTCGTCAGAAGCAATGTGGACCCGCAAGCGGCGAAACAAGCGCAGCAACTCTCTGAAACCCGAGCGGAACAAGCTGTTCAAGTGCTCCTGGGTGCCCCCGAAGAACCAAAGTTCCAAGGCAGAAGGAAAACTTCCTCTCATGTGTACATAAAACTAAGCTACGAGGAGGAGATCCGCGATGTTTGCGAGGATATTGACGATCTTTACGAGCAAATGGAAAGCCATCTGCGCGATTTGCAATTTGTACTCGCCCCCGGGGAACGGCGAAACCCAGGCAAAGCCATGGCTGAAATAGAAGACGCGTTTCGCGAGCTCGCAAGACAACTGAAGAATGTCCAATCAGAACTCTTTAACTCTCGGGCCTTCCTCATAGATGGCGGGGAATCGCATGCGTTCAAAATTGCTCTTATTCTGCAGTATGTTGCCGCGCTGGTCAACAATTCTCCACAGACTCTGCGCAGCGCGAGCAGAATTCAATTGGACAGGTACAAAGGGCCCAAACACCTCATGGCTGTGAGTCAAGTGACAGAGGCCCTAAAAAAGAACCGCCGCACGAGCTGGCGAACCGCTGGGGACTTCAAAATGCTGAGCTCACGCTTGAATGGCGTCAGCGAAACGCTGGAAATGGTGCACCAAGGAAACTCTTGCGCACCTGACAACATAGTTCTGGAGCTTGCTGCCGGGAGGATCTCTGAGGAGTCGCTAGACTATGTAATCTTGGTGGACAACCTGTTTGACGAAGACAAGGCCAGAAAGAATCTGAAGACCTTTCAGAGCACTTTGATGATTGCGAACGCTTCCATGGAGTTGGCAGTGAAGCAAAATTCCTGGCTCGAGAAGGTGTCTACAGTGGCGTCTCATGGTTGTTATTACTGGTGCTGCTTTAGAGGCCGCGGCGAGCATCAGGGGGAAGTTTGTTATTCTGGCCCGCCGGAGAAAGTCATGGAGGAGACGCTACCTTTCGCAAAGTTCATGTGGAATTTACCGGAAACTCGATTAGTCAAACGCTTTTATCGCCTTGGGCTTCCTCGAATACGCTACAGTTACTCATTTCGTATCAATGACCAGCTTCCTGCTCGCTTTATTTCGGATGTCGACCCAGGTGTTCTGCCCACTGACTTCACTCCTGCAAACCGCGACAAGGCCAAAAAGCAAAGGGCAATTTTGTTGCATTTTCATGGTGGAGGGTTCATTTCAATGAGTGCATTTTCGCACGAGAACTACACTCGTCATTGGGCCAAGAAATGCAAAATTCCCGTGGTTTCTGTAAACTATTCTCTGGCCCCAGAACATATGTTCCCCAAAGCAGTGGACGAGGCATTCGAAGCGTATAAATGGTGTGTCGAAGAGCTTGGGCCTCGCTACAAAACAACACGGATTCTTCTTGCCGGTGACTCTGCAGGTGGCACACTTTGTGCTGTTGTGGCAATCAGATGTATCAAGGAAAATTACCCCCCGCCTGCAGGCATTCTTTTTGTCTATCCCGCGATGGATCTGAAGAGATACTTTACCCCTTCAATCCTGTGGACGCTGAGTGACAAAATGATCCCCTATTTATTTCTTCAATGCTGCCTCGCGGCGTATCTTGGAACCTCCGACACTGACGAACTTATCAAGGCCTGCGAAAACCCGTTAGCCTCGCCTGGATCTGTGGATGACGACAAGTTGGCAAAATTTCCAAGGTCGCACTTTGTGGCTGCCACAAAAGATCCTCTCTTTGACCGCACCCTACACTTTGCACACCGCATGTCCAAACTTGTAAAGCCGGGTATGGTTAAGGTATCCATTGTGCCTATCATGATTCACGGATTTTTATCGCTCAACTGGCCTCTGGTTGGCGTTCCTGAGGTCAACAAGCTCATAGACCTTTGCGCAACGTACTTGGACGAGCTTCTTGAACAGAGCGAAAAAAGTGATGCCGGTAGGGCCCTGACATTGACTTGATCACCAAAACAATGCATGATCGATGAGAAACGCTGACACAAAAAGAGTGAACTCAATCTCAAAATGAACAAAATAGATATTTTACAAACGTCCTAGTGGCCAAATTCACGGAAAAGCCTGTCTACCTCTTCTTTGGCCCGCTCATGGTCCAGAGCCAGCTTCTCAAGCTCGGACAACGAATCACGAGATTTGGACTCCACATCCTCACCTCCATTTCTTGTGCTCTGCAAGTTAGCGTGCGATGACCGTACGCGAGGCCGTGGCACACTTTTGGAAAACTCCAAAGCCCTATGCCTAGCCGACTGCGAGACACGCTTTTGGCGCTCTTCCTGCTCTACGTTCGCTGCGCTTCGGGTTCCCCTATAAACCTTTCGCCCGCCATAATTATACTGATTGAACTGCCCCGCCTCACTGGCATTATTGTTATTGGAGGCATTAATGATTCTCATCTTCTTTCCGTATTCCTTCATTTTCTGCTGCTTTTCGCGTTTCTCCTTCATTTCGTCCGTGTCCAAATCAGCTTGAAGTTTGCCCAGCTCATAATACTCTGTCGGTTTCTCTTTCAAATACTCCTTCATCGAGCACGGTTTGTAGTTGACGGGGCGATGCTTTTTGCTGTAAAAGAGTTGGTCTCGCTCCGTTTTAATCAATCTCTCGTTGATCTCTTCCTTGGTGGCAGCGGGTTTCTCGTCTGGTAAGTCCTCCGTCTGAGTTGGCGCCGGCGGCGACATTGGCCCAGCAGATTTGTTCCTCTGTGATCGCGTAGTATTTTGAGCTGACTTGTGTTGCATGCCTGAATAATCTGCCATACTACTCGCAGCTTGTTGTGCATTCAAGTAATTGTTTCGGGCAGCACCACCAAAAGCTTCGGGTCCCTGGCTCTCCATCTCGGCCAAGCCATTGTACATATCTTCTTGTTGCTGATATTGATGACCTTGCTGAGTATAAGTCGATCCGTAATGTGGTTCCGGAGCTCCATAATATTGGCTGTATGTATCCGCCGTCGAGCACACAGGCGCGTTTGCATAGTATGCCGATGCGTACTGCTGTGGCTGAGCCTCGTGTTGATGTTGTTGCGGCGCAAGTTGAGCTGGGTGGCTGTAAGCAACCGAGTTTGGGGCACTATAGTGCTGCACCTGAATTGGCTGAGCTTGCAAAGAGGCAGGTTCGGCGTAGCCGCCTCTATGCCATCCGGCTGGATCTGTACCACCAAATTGTGCCGGCCGGCCTTGGTACTCATTGTATTGCGCGGTCTCTTGTACATGCTGCTGCTGTGTCTGCTGTTGATAATAGTTTTGATATGGCGATTGTTGCGACTGATAAGTTGCTTGATTGGGAGTGGCCTGCGGCTTAATCCCAGAGATAACCTGTCCAGCTGTTTGGAAACTGCTTGAAAAAGACTGAAAATGCGCACCAAGCTTGATAGTCCCTCCTCCTGCATACGCTTGTTTCTGCGACTCCTGTTCTCGCTGCTCCCTGCTGCCCCCAGCTCCACTCCCTTTGCTAGCGGCAATTTCGCCGCCCTTCTTGTTCGAGTGCAAGCGCACATACGACCCGTCACTGCCGGTTTTGAACCCTCGATTTCCAAACTTTTCCTGGAACGTGCTGCTCCGCTGGGCCATTTTACGCTCCGGTCGGCCGCGTCTTTCGCGCCTCTCTCAGCTTATCGGCTTATCAGCTGTCGCAATTGTGCGTCGGCGCCTGACGACCGCCGCTGCTTCACTGCCCGAGGGATCACTAGCACCGTGACGTGCGAGTCTGAGCGTGGCAACTAACAAACGATTATGTAGGCACGGCGAGGATGGTAACCTGTGAGCCTCTTTCACAGTCAATACTTGCTCCGAGGCCTGCGTTTCATAAGCTCAAGCAAGGCCAATTACAACTAACACCTGCCTTGGTGGCCATCGAAGACGAACAATTCTTTTTCAAAGAAACTGAATTGAACTTGAGTTACTTGTGCATTCTCTCATGTCGAAGTTTCTCACTCTACACTAGCTTGTCTTGACCACAATCGCAAGTGCCACGACATGTACAAATGCGGCCACGCAAGACAATGCACAATGCACAATACACAATACACAATACGCAGTACACAATCTACAATGCGACCAACTCGTCTCATCTCCCGACAGGTTTGCAGAACATGTCCTTCACAATTACTACGCCAACTCGCCGACACCATCAAACCAGAGCTCTTCCGTCCCGCTGAAACTAGCCGTTGACGGCTGCGGAACGCAAATCCCGCTTTCTTCGTGAATTTCCCGACAATTTCCTGGTGATTTCCCGGTAATTCTCTCACGATTCTTTTGTTCTTCGAGGCGTCCCATTAGTTACATTAGTTACATTAGTTACATTAGTTACATTAGTTACATTAGTTACATTAGTTACATTAGTTATTACAGGATGTGCAGTGGAATCATGATGTAAGTTTGTTCTAACAAAAGTTTGGTGAGTTCAAGTGTTCAAATTTTTGGTCAACAAATGGTTTTAACGTCTGAGATCGTCTCAGTGCCAAAGTGCCAATTGCCAAAGTGCCATTTGCCAAAGTGCCATTTGCCAAAGTTCAAAAGTGCCAAAGTGCCAAAGTGCGAAGGCGTTGAGAGCGAGGTTAGAAAGCGCGAGATGACGGGCAAGGGCGCAGGGCGAATGCTCTTACATTGGTGCAATTCTCTTGGCGCAAACGTGGCTCCCTCGGCACTCATCGCGGACAGTTTGGAGGACTTGAAAGATGGACTCGCGCTGTGCGAAATTGCAGCAGCATCGCTGAGGCATGCGGTTGCTGCAGGCAAGGTGCAGCAGGCGGCGATGGTGGAGTGCAAAAAGGCACTCGAGATGGTGGAACGGAACGTGTGCAATGACAGGGATGCTAGGATTAATATCGATGCTGCCGTGGTGGTGGCCTCTCATCTGGATCGCGAATTTGGGATGAAAGTCAGAGCTTTGGATGTGGCTGAAGGCCGACACACTAAACTTGGTGCCTGGAAACCCCTGGTATGCAAGTTGCTCGAGATATACAAGAAGGAATTGGAGAGCAAGGTGTTCCAGATACGAGCCAATAGCCCCGCTCGTTACCGTAAGATCTCGAAACCGGCTTCGGGACCTGTAGCCGATTCGGAGCAGAATAAGGAGCGGGAGCGGAAAGAGAGACAGCTGCTGGAGCGAACCCGCTGCGCGTCGGAAAGGACAGTGAAGGTAGAAAAGACTAGGCCACGTCCAGCCTGGAACAATTCTGTTTCTACAGAACCGCCTCCGCCAAAGCCTGTGCACAGCCATCATCACGCACAACACGATACCTCCGGAGGAAATAACACGTTTCAATTAGGCTCGATGAGGGACCCGACTTTTAGAAGAAATGGTGGTTACCTTTCAGAAGAGTCGAAGCAAGCGGCGCCGAAATTAAAACCAAAGCAAAGCCATCAGGAAAGGCTTCCTGTGAAGCTGCCTCGCAAAAGGATGATTCTGCACCACCACAAGTTGGCACAGGCCAAAACAATTATCGCGACCAGACAAAAGGAGGGAGCGAGGCGAGGGTGGAGCTGCTTGGATACCGTCCAAAGGATTCTAGAGATGATTTCGAATTCAAAGCAGACTGAGGTCTTACATTCAGAGAACCGTGCCACTCTACAGTGGCTTTTCGAGTCAGACGTCTTTCAGCGCACAATCAAAACATTTAAACACGTTCAAATCGGGTGTTTGGAGCTCGAAGACTCTGTTGCGAACGACTTGTCTCAGCTCGTTCCCGCCCTCTTCAGAGACGGCGTACTTCTGTGTGAGATGGCTAGGCAGCTTCAGTTAAATGCAGTGTTTGTGGCCTCTGATCAGGTCCACCCTACCGTCGCAAAGCGGAGCGTGCTACACAGCGATAAAGTACAAAACGTGTTAATGCTTCAGGGAGCCACAATGTCGCCCATTACACACGGTTCGCGGGTGAAAAATGTGTCCATTGCGTTGGGCGTATTTAAAAAGGTTCCAAAGATGAATCCAAGGCATCTTTTCTCTGCAGAAGCCATTGTCTCGGGAGAATCCTCGGCTACTATTTGGGAACTACTACACGATATCATGGAAATATGGCGTAGCAACATGCCGAGCAAAACGCCACCAGCGCCTCCCATCGCGTCAGGGAACGCGAAGGCGCGGAGGCTCTCTGAGAGCTCGTGCACCGAAAAGAGCCGGTCAGCACTGCGAGTCAGCAGGCGAACTGCAAGGTCGGCTTCGTTTGACCAAACAGCATTGCCAATTCCTCAAGGCGAGCCTCGCCGCCGCCGGTCACTCTCGGTTCTTTCAGATTCTGGTCGTGCCAAACTTGCCCCATCACTGACAAGTCGCTCCCGCTCATTAAGCATGGCTTCGCGCGGTCCACCACTTCATGATGACCTTGCAACTAAGCAATGGCGCCAGCCATTCGCTCAACTCGGCGTCGCCGAAAGCATTCCGCACCCACTATTGAAAGTCAGCCCCTCTTTAGAGTCTGCAATGGTACGCTGGGTTGCTGATCTCGGTATGGACCCAGGGGTTCTCGAGCAAATCGAAGGCGGTAAGCAAGAGAAAGGGCTCCTTGAAGATCCAATAAGGAATGGGGCGTTTCTGTGGGAGCTGGTATCAAATTTGGAACCGGATGCTAGACAGCTTCTCTCAATGCACTGTGTTCTGAGAAACCCGGCAAGGTCCGTTACTGACGCAGAGCAAGCAACGCAAGACGCATTACATGCGTTGTTTGCTGTCATGACTCGTCCGAACCGGAAGAGCAAGATACCAGCTGCGAAACAGCAGATATATGACAAGTCTTTGTGGATCCTGCGATCGGACCCAAAAAGGTTCGTAAAAGGGGACCGAGTGTATCTGATGAATCTTCTTCACGCACTTCACACCTTGTACAACCGAGAATTCAATTTGCTTGACACAGCTCAGATGACAACCAGCAAGTCGGAGGGCGGGGCATACCAGGATGAAAACAACAAAGTTGGTCTGCGAATGCCACCTCAAGACCTTTCGTCTTCTCAGCGACTCGAGGAGACGTACAGCAAGCTCAAGCGCGATATCCTTCCAAGACATGACAACATTCTCATGCCAAAAGACTTGAATTCCTTGACAAGGTGTCAAGTCCTAAAGGACAACAAGAAGTCAATTTGGCTCCCATACTCCAAGTATGAGCTCGACAGGCTCGAGCAGTCTCTTGTGCACAAGATGCTGGACCTTGGCGTTCTGCAGCGATTCTGTGGTTCTACTCATGTCCCCAAGTCATTACTTGCCGAGACGGAGCTTCGTAGTGCAGCTTGCAATGGACTCTTGATTTCTGAGTTCATGTCGGCAACGTTGCGCAGTGGTCTTGGGCCGCTACCGGGAATTTTCAAGGCGCCAAAGACGAGCGGTGTTGCGGCCAAGAATGTGGAAAGGGTTCTCGAGTACTTGCGCACCAAGGAGGAGATGGGAAGGCGATTCTTGTTTTGCAACGAAGAAATCTGTGCAGGGGAGCGCGTGGTGATTCTCGGCCTGTTGGAGGACATTATTCGAGCGCACGAGGGCTTGCCTCCTAGACCCGTTCAAGTTTCGCAATCCGAGCAACCTTATAAATTTCAACTTTCTTCGCAAAGCGTGGAATTGGGGCCGCAGGTTGACTTTATGCCTGAGCGTTTTATTCCCAAGCCAGGCAAGCCGTCAAGGTCTCCCCGAATACACATCTCGCGAGACCCCTCTGCAGATATTTGGCCCATGCCATTCAACGCTAACGACCTCGCAAATCTTGTCACACCGCGAACTTCGCGCGTAGGGCTCGTCTCTCGAGCATGTCGGTCCGACTCATTCAAAGGCGAAACAAGCTCTACTCTGAGTGCTAGTCACATCATTGCTCCGAGGGGAACTGCAGCGCAACTCAATGATATCGTTCCTGTTCGCAGCCGCTCGCGCGGACTGTCGTTCTCGTCGCGGTCTCTATCCCCTGAGCGATCTTCACGCAGATCTCTTTCCCCGTCGCGATCTCTCGTTTCAGAAGGAAATCAATCACCGGAGAGTATTTCCCTGGACAACGAGCAGTACACACGGCGCATATTTTCGAAAGTCGACACGAAAGAGCTGTTCACCTGGCTTCTTATGGAGCAGCGTCTGCCGATCCGAGACGTGGGGAAACTCTCGGACTACCACGCCACCAGCACAGAGTTTAATGACGGGGTGTTGCTTGCTGTGCTGGTGGAGAAGGTGACGCACTGCACGGGCGGTCTGAAAGGCATTCAGAGAGCGCCAAAGACTACCGCGGGCTGTCTGTACAACATCCGAACAGCACTGGAGGCCTTGCAACTGAACAATAAGATGCCTCCCAAGCTTTTGTGGAGTGAAAGGGAAATTGCTGCGGGGAAGGTGTCCATCATCACTCCGTTGTTGTGGCAGATCTTCAAGGTCTACGCCCACGGAGCGTGGCATGTGTAAAAAAAAAGAAGGACATAATGAAGGTCGTTGGCCTGAAAATAAATAAATAATTGTTGACTATTATGCCGCTAGGAAGCACGACTTGGCATCGCCCCAAGCTGCGCAAATTTCTGTTTTCCCTCTCTCACTCATTCAATGAGCTGACTGTCACCTTAGGCGATGGCACCATCATCTCTCAGTTTTCTAATCTGTTCGGCAGAGTATCCGAGAACATCCCGCAGCACCATATCAGTATGCTGCCCAAGCTCTGGTGGGGAGCCGAACGTTGAGATTGAGGAGTCCAGTCCCTCAGGATTGCCTTTGAAGGCGATCTGGCGCAAACCTATTGGTTGGCGACCATTGTAAGGGTCCGGCTCGAGGTGCGGGTGCTTCTTTTGATGTTCCGCACCGTTTTCTCCCCCGTACACAACAAGCTCCTGAGCCTCTGGGGTTTGAAAAGCATCGGCCAAGTTGTTGATGGACCCAGCCGGCACCTTTTTGCTCTTCAACTTGGCAAGTAGATCATCGCGGGACCACTTGGCAAGTTCTTCTTTTAAGATTTTCTTGAGCTCATCGCGGTGCTCGCATCGCGAGTGGTTTTTCTCGTAGACCGATCCGCTCTCTACAAGGTCTTGGCGCCCCAAAACATGGCAAAGGTTTAAGAATTGCTGGTCCGAGCCAACCCCGAGCGTTACAAATTCCTCCTTCTTTTTGGTTTCGAACACCGTTCCGTACGGGAAAATGGTCGGGTGATCGCTTCCCATGCGTTTCGGGATCGCTCCTTCTTTGAGAAACCCCATGGCCTGATTGACCAGTGCGGATACTGCACTGCCCATGAGCGAAACGTTCACGTGGGCTCCAACGCCAGTTCGCTCCCTGCGCCACAGCTCAAGAAGGACTGCTTCTTTGAGCTGGTGCGCCGTGATGACGTCGACCAGAGCGACTGGCATCTTGACCGGGTCTGATTCAGGTGACCCGTTCATAAACTGAAACCCCGACTCGGCCTGCACCACTGCGTCGTAGCCCGTGCGTGGGTTGTTCAAGCCATAACCAGTCACCTCCGCGTACACGAGCCTGGGATTGATACTTCTCAGCGTGTCCGCATCCACGCCTAGCTTGGCCGCGTCTCCAGGTTTGTAGCTCGCGAGGACGCAATCTGCTCTAGCGGCGAGCTCTTTCACGACTTGCAGGCCCGCCGGTGTGCGAAGATTAAGCGCCACACTTTCTTTGCCCAGATTGCAGCTGGAAAAGTACGCGCTAGCCGCGGTTTTTGGCGCGCCGGACTCGCTCGGAAGACGCCATGTTCGAGTTACGTCGCCATTCGGGCTCTCCACCTTGATCACTCGAGCGCCGAGCTCGCCGAGAAATTGTCCCACGCTTGGCCCGGCCAGTACGCTTGCGAGCTCAAGCACCAAAGCGCCTTCGAGCATGCGCTTTCCGGCCATGCTTTGCTCGCTTGTCCAACTCCCAGGCACCGAGCAGGTCTTCTGTTCCCAGACTTTGGCAAGGGTCACGACTGACGACCGAGCGTGGGCGAGGAGGCCGAGTAAGCCGAGTAAGCCGAGTGCTCTTTCTCACAAGGTCAATCTTTTCGACGCAAAGCACGCACTCGCGAGTGTCCAATGATGTCCAATGATGTCCAATGTCGTAAAGCCTTTTGCGTGAAAACCACTGCGCTTGCTTGCAGTAAGCTTATGTCCTTCTCTCTTTCCTTCCGCCCTTTTCCTTCTTTTCCTTGTTGGTTGCGCTCCTGGATGTAGTACTCGAGCACTACACATCGTGTCTGTTGGAATGTCGCAACAAAAAGAATGTATCTTTATGTATCTTTCTCTGCAGATTTCTCTGCAGTGTTACATTACACTCTTCTATACACAGAAGGAGACTATGAAGATGTGGAGATGTGGAGTATGTGGAGATGTCAATGGGCGTGATTTGTTTAGACTGTAAATTTTATTAATTTCCTTTGCTTTGTGCGCGTTGGTGTTGGGATCGCGAGGGCCGGTGAGAGGTAAGAGCATCACGCGAGAAGGAAGAGCTGGGATGCCTGGGTTGGGCGGAACCTACTCGGACCGACGACGCGCTGCGCTCGTTCTGTTCCTCAGATCACGTGCTTGGAACTGAATTCTGGAAGTATGTGCCGTGGCTTGTGGCCTCTTCTTGCGGTGCGTTCGAATGTCTCCCACTTTTCGCCCGCCGCATGAACTTTGGTTGGTTCGTATTTGGCATCGAGCATTGTCGGCCTCAAAAAGGAGCCTCGCCTTAGCATCATGTCCAATGGATTACTGCATACAAGCAAGCACAAGAGCACTTGTGCAAGCCAGGAAAGAGCTAAAGAACATTCATCAAGCATTTTTGTTCCCAAGCAGCTGATCTTTTAAGTGAGGCTACCGAGAGACTACCAGGGCACGTCAGTTGCGATGTCCTTGGCGCGGCGTGGTCACGAACTCATGTTGCTCGTTGTCGTTGACATCCGCGGGCTCACATGGGCTCACAAATNGGACATTCATTAAGCATTTTTGTTCCCAAGCAGCTGATCTTTTAAGTGAGGCTACCGAGAGACTACCAGGGCACGTCAGTTGCGATGTCCTTGGCGCGGCGTGGTCAGGAACTCATGTTGCTCGTTGTCGTTGACATCCGCGGGCTCACATGGGCTCACAAATCATGGCGAACAACATGTCCTATTCTATGACTGTCGGCAACGATTAATATCTTTCTCTAGCCAGAGAACACCCTGGGAACCTTGTCGTCAAGAGGTGGCCATGGTGCGACTGCCTTTCCGCGCCACCATGGCGCACGGATCAGCCGCTCGATATATCTTTATTACTAAAACTCGCAAGTTTGCAAGTCGTACGTGCACCTAAATGGAAAACCAAGCGCGGCAAATATTTGACAGAATAAGAAAATGTTGGACGGTGAGTGGGAATATATATCCGTTTGTGAATTATCATACTATAGCCTGGCCGGCCACGAGCACTTACTGAGCTACGAGCATGGACTAACAATACAGAAAGCATGTCGCGTACCCGTAGATGTGTCAAGAGGCCAAAAGAGTACTGTACACTTTTAATTTAAAGGTTAAATGCAATGGCTCCCTTTGTGCTACTCCCCTTGATGGGTATGCCACACTTTGCCTACGGCCGCGCCACTTGTGCTCGTTTGATGGGCTCGTAGATCAGTCTCTCTATAGATAAAATTTCAATGAGTTTTTCAGTATATTTTCTTTCCCACCTTGCGTTGGTGCGGCGTGGTTAGGAGCTCATGTTGCTTGACTTCCGCGCCACCATGGCGCACGGATCAGCCGCTCGATATATGTTTATTACTAAAACTCGCAAGTTCGCAANGTGCAAGCCAGGAAAGAGCTAAAGAACATTCATCAAGCATTTTTGTTCCCAAGCAGCTGATCTTTTAAGTGAGGCTACCGAGAGACTACCAGGGCACGTCAGTTGCGATGTCCTTGGCGCGGCGTGGTCACGAACTCATGTTGCTCGTTGTCGTTGACATCCGCGGGCTCACATGGGCTCACAAATCATGGCGAACAACATGTCCTTTTCTATGACTGTCGGCAACGATTAATATCTTTCTCTAGCCAGAGAACACCCTGGGAACCTTGTCGTCAAGAGGTGGCCATGGTGCGACTGCCTTTCCACGCCACCATGGCGCACGGATCAGCCGCTCGATATATCTTTATTACCAAAACTCGCAAGTTTGCAAGTCGTACGTGCACCTAAATGGAAAACCAAGCGCGGCAAATATATGACAGAATAAGAAAATGTTGGACGGTGAGTGGGAATATATATCCGTTTGTGAATTATCATACTACTATAGCCTGGCCGGCCACGAGCACTTACTGAGAGCATGGACTAACAATACAGAAAGCATGTCGCGTACCCGTAGATGTATACAGGAGGCCAAAAGGGTACTGTACACTTTTAATTTAAAGGTTAAATGCAATGGCTCCCTTTGTGCTACTCCCCTTGATGGGTATGCCACACTTTGCCTACGGCCGCGCCACTTGTGCTCGTTTGATGGGCTCGTAGATCAGTCTCTCTATAGATAAAATTTCAATGAGTTTTTCAGTATATTTTCTTTCCCACCTTGCGTTGGTGCGGCGTGGTTAGGAGCTCATGTTGCTTGACTTCCGCGCCACCATGGCGCACGGATCAGCCGCTCGATATATGTTTATTACTAAAACTCGCAAGTTCGCAAGTCGTACGTGCGCGAAAAGAATAAGAAAATGTTGAACAGTGAATGGGAATAATATCCGTTTGCATTATCATAGCGGCGGCCGCGCCTCCGCCACGAGCACTTGCTGTGCTGCTACAGAAAGCATATCGCGTACACGTTGCTGAGGCTAATGATAATGGATCACGGATGTTTATGCGGTGATTGTGGAGAGAAAAGTGGAGGAGAGTGAGTTCAGACGTAGACACCAAACGCGAGCAAGAGAACAGACATTGCGCACGATGGCACTTGAGCTGAAAGGGGAACCGACCATTGCTGAAGATGTGGATTTCAGGCAACAGGGCGGTAGGGAGGGGCCAGGGTATAGGCGCAACGGTGCTCCTGTCCTCGAGAAAGCAAGGCTGAGTGGCCTGCATGTAGCCTCGATTGAACGGACATTGCGCACAAAGGCACATGAGCTGAAAGGCGAACCGATCATTGCTGAAGAGGTAAATGTGGAACAAGGCCGTAAGGAGGCCATTGCCAGAGACGTGAATTTGGAAGAGGGCCTTGAGGAGGACCCAGGGTGTAGGTGCAAAGGTGCTCCTGTCCGCGTGAGAGTAAGGCCGAGTCCCTTGCAGGTAGCCTCCATTGTGTTGCTGGCAATCGTGTTTCCTCTTTTGTGCTGGCTTCCGTTGGTGCTCCCATGTTGCTATCATCAGAAGCAGGAGTGCACCCAGTGCAAACACGTCGAGATGCATCGGGCAAATTGCTGTCCTTGCTTTTGCTCAAAGACGACTACCCAACCTCAAGATTATTGGAGTGGCCAAGGCAAGGTGTACATCAGGCAGAACATCTGTCCATGTCAGGCCATCTTTCAGAGCCGGTGCTTCTGGCTTTGCGTTCTACTTTCCCTCACGGTGGGGGTGATAATTCTTCTCTCCTATCCTTGGGGCATGCGTATCTCAGGTCTGTCCCCGGTCTTCTCGTTCCAAGGAGGGACGTTTGTGCTCGATGTTGACGTCGTGATCTATAGCGGCAACTTCCTTGATGAGGAGGCCACAATTGATTGTAGCATTGCGTCCGATGCTGGTAAACTCCTCCGCGTTACGTCCGAAAGCCACTTCACGCTGAATAGCAAGGGTTATTCTACGGTACATTTCGAAGAGGTACGTCTCGACACGACTACTTCGGCAACAGCTGTGGCGATGTGTATAAGTGGGTCGAAGTTAACTTTCAGCGCAGAATGCGATGTGACTGTGTACTACCCTCTTGGTATCCATCACACCTTCACGATTGACAATCCATATAAATTCCAGTGCTGATATGTGCAGCTCGCGAAAGCGCAAAACCTTGCGCTTTCTAATATATATATATATATACACAAAATATATAAAATATATAAAATTTTCGTCACTCCACTCATCCTACCACCTATAAAAGAAGGGCGATAAAGATTGTGTCCCTTACGACAAACTTTTCCTTGTCGCTCAAAAGAAGAGGTTCCTTGGAATTTCCTCTTTTGCCGCAAAGTGAGCGTCTTCCGTTGTCACCTCAACATTCTGCTGATGTTCTTTCCACTCCTTCTCCTTAGGAAACAATCGTTGTCCCAGGTTCTAAATTCTTGTCGACGAAGCGGTGATCGACCTTTCTCAGTTTAGATGAGCGCCGTTCCTTCGCCCAGGACCTACCTCAAGAGGTTCTTCCAAACCATCCAAGATACGATTGCCGGTAGAAGGGTCAGTCGCACTGACAGCGGGTTCCGACCTCGAGGACGTACTCAAAACGGTACCAAAAATCAAGAGATCTGAAAAACAACTAACTGTCGCGAAGCTGGTAAAATCCACACATCGGGCGGTTCTGCTGCCTCCTGAGTTCTGCTTTAGAAAATTAGTGGAATAGAGGGGGAAACATATTTCAATTCGATACTCTATTATGATTATTCAGTACCGAGCGCGTACACTTACAGATCATTATGGCCCCAAAAAACAGTCTAAAGAATGGCGCAAGAGGATCCACAATATCCGGCTCGCGGGATGTCTTCTTTTGGTGGACGGTCTGCGGAATCAAACGCCTCGCGCATGCTTTTAACGGCAGGGTCGTCAGACTTGGTGTCAGGCGCTGCATTGGTGACTTCAACTTCGTCGTCGGTGACAACTTCCTCTTCGTGCACGCTTACTTCCTCCTCATCGACCCCAGCAGATGGAGCGAGTGCAGTATCCATTTCCTTAGATTTTGGGCTCGAGGATCTCCGAGAGCTGCGGGAGCCGCGAGAACTGCGATCGCTACCGCTACCACTTCCGCTGCTTCGTGGAGACGAGCTGGAGCGCTTTGGTGTTGAGCTTCTTGGAGATGGTGTGGCGGCTTGTTTTGGACTTGGGGGCGCAACAGCTTTCGGGCTCGGAGTTTTTGCAGACTTTGGGCTTGGTGTCTTGGCAGATTTCGGGCTTGGAGTCTTCGCTTTGCTTGGGAGGCTCGCTCTGTCCGCTTTGGCTTGGGCGAATGTAAGCACCTTCTTCGAGTTGCCATCAAGCAACTCAGGTTCGGCTGACATATTCACATGGAATAATGGTTTGGATTTGGCACTAGAAGCCTTTTCCTCGCTCTCGTACACGGAGATATTGCCGTCTTCACCAAGGGACACGAAAGCGGTCTGCCATTTAATATTCTTGTCCTTCGCCTTCTTTCGAATACAGACCGACATCGTTCCAGTCTTTACAGAGGGATGCGTTTGCTGGAAATTCTCCAGGTCCATCTGGGCTTGAATGGCGCTGAACATGTCCACACGCTGTGCATTTTGAAGCTCCTGTTTCAACCTTGCCACCTCCATGGAATTACACAAGACATCAACCCATTGCCTCTTTTCGGTCATGAAGTTGCAGTAGCAAATGAGACGTTGAGGATGCTTTCCTGCCGTAATAAGGTGGAATGCATTGAAGTGGTCTTCCTTATCAGCGTCGGGAACATTGACAGGCGTCACCGGTGCACGATTTATCCTGGTCGTGGGTGGCCTCCTGGTGCGCATAGTCGGCCGTGAGAGCACGGCGGAATGATTGAGAGCACTTCCTCTTCTCTCCGTATCGCCAGACTTTGGTTCCGGCACCTTTACCGCATCCTCGTCCTCCTTGGCGTCTGCATCGACACTCTTGCGCTCCGTTTCCACGTCCTCATCGGAGGTTTCGGCATCTTCTTCTTCTTCTTCCTCCTCCTCGCCCTCGAAATGCTCTGGGCAGAAAAGCTTGCTCTTCTTTTTGTCAAACTTAAAGGCGTCTACGGACAAGTTCTCCCCGCATTTCGCACAGTAAAAGCAGGTATTGTGAACCACCCTCTTCTTTGGAAGCTCCAGAATGTCCGCCTTGTCGATGCGGAACTTGCAGACCAGGCATCCTTGATCGCTGATTTGCGTCTCGATGGATACTTTGCCGCGCAGTTTCTCCTGAACCCGTTTCTGTGCCTCCTCCGGAGTTAAAATCCCTCCCCCGAGCGCACCGCCGCCAGGAAGCCCTTGCAAAAGCTGCTGGAGCCCCGATACCTTAAGATTGCTTGGGGCCCTGCCCACAATCGAAGCCCGCTTTTTTGGAGGTGCGTCGACATTCACTCCTGCTTTCTTCATGAGTTTGTCCACCCACTCGGACCTCTCGTCGTCGTTCTTCGCAGCGAACTGAAAGCTCTTCTCCTTTGAATCGATTTCGAACACGTGCTTTCGGATGCCAAACATCACTGGTTTGACACTGACACTCCTGTCCAAAAGAATATCGACCTCATCGTCCTCGCCGCTCTTGTCCTTTTTGCACCATTTGAAACTCTCTCCTTCCAGGAGCACTTGCCCTTCCGTCCACTTGCCCTGGCTCGTCTTCATCCATAGCGCCTCGCTGCTCATCCTTTCCTTCCGATCTATTTTCCGACTCCGAGCAAATTGGAGCTAACGCCTGTCGGAGGCCAATGTGTGTCGTTTTCTTCTTCGCCTCTCCCAAGGCGACAACAGCACCGATCGATCAACCGGAACCCGCTCTTCCAACCTACTGCCTTCAAACTCCAAACACTCGACCCCAGCCCTGGCAGACAGACAAACACACAAATAGACAAACAAACAGACAAAGAGACAGGCTCTCTTTGCTCTCCCTTCCCTTCTGACAGAGAGTGTTGCCTCCGACTGTCCAACTCTCCAACTCCAACACAGCTCACGCTTGCCAACAACGCGAGAATCGTGAGAATCGTGAGAATCGTGAGGCTCGGAGACTCTGAAAAAGGTCAGCTGCTGAGACAGAGATAGGTCTTCAGAATTCAGGGTTCAGAAGCGCTCAATCTACAAATGCAATAATGCAATCAAGAAGAAAGGCACGTTGTGTTGTTGTCAAATGTTGTCAAGCTGAGTTGTGAGTTGTGTTTGTTGTCGATTGCTTATTGAGATTTGCTAGTGGAACGTAGATGTTTCCCCAGGTCTCACTGTTTGCTCTATCAAAACGCTCCCGAGGCTTAGTCCGCTTCTTCCTCTCTTATCTCTCGCTCTCACTCGCCCCTCTCTGTAAGGCTTTGTAAGACTCTCTGTAAGACACTGGCGCTCGCGTGCTATCAGCATCTGTAGGCTCGTCGTAGTATCTCTTAGTCTTCTTCTCCCTCTTCTTTGTCAGCCCACCCGGGGGAGATTGTGTCCTTAGGCAATTCGATAGGTAGGGGGTATGGCTGTGAGGGAAGGAAGTGTGGAGTGCGGAAGGTGCGCATTGCATGGCGGTTCAAAAGTCATGTCTTTTATTATTGCAGTGTTTTTACATTTTCTTTATTTTGCTCGCGGCGTCGTGCGGAGCTTCCTTGCAGCTACAAACAAGATTATAAAAAGAACTGTAATAAGTCGCTTATGAATGCCTGATATGACAGCGTTGGCGCTTGTATGATAGTGATCATCGCCAGCTCACTCACCAAGTCTGAGAGAGAGAGAAAAGTGACAGGTAAGAACGAGTCCTTGCAACTCGGACTTACTTCGGAAAGGTTGTTCACCAATTTATCTTGAAATCAATCAATCAATCAAATCAGATTTTTGATTCGAATCGAATGAAAATGAAATCGTCGACGCTTCGTGCCAGTCCGAAACAATGGCCGCATCGAAGAGCCCGATGCGAGTTCATAACCTTCCGAGCGCGGTTCGACGGTTCGCAGAGCTAGAATGAATTCACATCGTCTGCGACAGTCCTTCAGAAACGACGCTGCGTCGTCCGAGCTGAAGCTGCCTTTCGAAAGCTCCGCAAAGTCAGAAAGATGAGCTTATCCGTTCTTTACGCTTGCAGGTGGCAAGTCAATCTGGTCAATCTCTCGATTCAATGTTTCCTCATCTTGGCAATGCTCGCAATGCGTTCAGTTCAGTTGCGTTCGCCTTACCCTCCACTCCAAACTCTTGAGAAAACCATTGTCAACGTTTTTCAACCGCAAGGACCTCAGTCAAGTCAATCAAGGCTCAGTGGCTCAGTCACCTTTGCAAGATGTGGCAAGAGTGGCAAGCTTCCTCCAAACACTCCAAACGACAAAGCCTTCGTTGATGCGGACAATGTGGACGAGGACAAAGGAGAGGAAGGACGGAGGGGAGAGGAGAGAGAGAGACAGAGAGGGAGTGAGTGAGAGAGAGGGGGAAAGGGGGGAAAGAGGGGTTAGGCTGCGCCAGGGCTATGTGTTCGCTAGTAAAACGCGGTGGGAGTGGCGCGCACGCAGGGAGGGGGTAGAGCGAAGGACAGAAGTAGCATCTCTATAATCTCTATCGGAGTTTTTATGACTGGTGTGCAATTTACATACAGCAATGACCTAGTTTTTGTGTAGACCGGATGGAGGATCAAGAGGGAGAAGGCGAGACAGAGAGAGAGAGAAAGAGCAGAACAATATACTCAAAAGTTTCAGAACAGAGTTGTCAGAAGCACCTTCTTCTTGGCAGAGGGTGCGGCGATGGGAACTCGCAGCAGTTTCCATAATTCATGATTCATTTCATATGAGTCATGCTCATGTTGGCTGTGATTGAGCGCGAGTGCACTCCGGTGTGCTGTGAATGCCTGGCATGGAAACGACATGAGGCGACTGACGAACGCACCAGTAGTGGACTGCGTTCGCTGAATGAAGATGGATGAGGCGTTCACACAGTAGTGTCAGTCAGAGCGAAAAGCTCCGATCGTGGTCGTGCGATGCGTAAACATCTGCGGGCATCGTGAATACTGCTCTGAAGATACATCCAACGAGATTCGAGCCTAAGCAGAGGAGTGAGGAATTGACTATGAAGCGTTACAACGGTTACTGATTTTCCCCAGGCCCACTAGCATTGCTCGGGCGGTCAATAAATGTAACCGTTGCTCAGCACGATTCCAAGTCTGCACCTAGCCTTGCTGGTTTTTGCGCTGCAGCTTCTTCTGTAACTCTGCAAGCAGCGGATCCTCTTTGGCCATCTGCATGAGGAAAAAGGGGTCCGCCTCTTGCATCTGTTGATTCCGCTGTTTCAACGAATTGTACTTTGAATTCGCTGGGGATGGATTGTTGGAGCTGGTGGATGCCGATGAAGGCAGGAGCTGCTCCAAAGTCCTCGAAGGACGTAATTTGTTGGATTGAACTCCACGTGTGATGCTCAAAGCCTGTTCGACATTGCGGACCCAAGCGTCTCGCTCAGCGACGCTGCGGCAGTTGAAAACCCACTTGGTTGCCTTTTCAGACACGTCCCCTTCCAGAGGAGACGGGTCATTTTGAGTCAATTTGCTCATTGCAAAGAGGTAGTGCTTTGGATGATTCAGTGCCCCAACTAGACCGATACGCTCCAAGTGAATCACCGCTTTCACCCGAAACCTTTCCTTTCCGATGAGGTTCTGGTGGGATTCGGAAATGAGCAGTATAGAGTTCAAAAGGAAGCACATGTATCCACTTTGGGAGGCATCGAATTTAATGCCGACAGAATTTTGCGGTCCAGCGAACACGCCGACGGAGCCGTATTTCATCAGTTGCGTAGTCGGCTTTTCAAACGCTTTGATGCAAGCCTTTTGCTCTCTGTCTGTTTTGTAGCGCAACGCAGATTTGAGCTCAGTCAATGTCATGCGATTCTCCTGTCCCTCGTCATCCTGCATTGCGTTCACTTCGCTTGTGACCTCAATGAGTCGAATCTGGCAATCCATGACAGCGCCCTGAGTCCTCTCATCGGGGGCGTAACGGTGGACTTCGCGAATCAAAAGTGGGTACCGGCAAATATGCTGGACGGGCTTGATCAGAAAAGAGTTGAGGTCGAGGCCCTTCACCAACGGGTTCTTCGAGGTGGACTGCATCGCTGCGCTAAACTTGGGCACAGTTCTGGTCCACTCATCCAACTTGCGCAATGCATCGTTGTAATTACGAATGTACACGGATGAACCTTTCAAACGCCCGCAAATCTCGGCAAGTTTGTTGGAAAGACGAACGGCCCATTCAGATAAAATCGCCGTGTACTCGTCGAAAACTTTGTCGGACAGCTCGTTGTCCTTGTCCAAGATATTATCATCATGCCATTTCTGTACACTATCGAGCTCTTCTCCGAGAGCCAAAAGTTTCAGGCCGTTTGACAACCTCAAACTTTTTATTGGGAGGGTGACGGACTCGCGTCTTCCGTTCTCATGCTTTGGTTTGCTTCCCGATATCAATCTGAACAGTTTAGACCAGCTCGGCTGGCAGCATTCGGCCAGATCCGACAGGATCGTCTCATGCGTTTTGGCTATGTTTTGCCAACTTGGAAATAAGGCACCAACAAAATCTGCACCAAAGCTCTTATCAATCTCTTGGACGTAAACCTCCGAGCAAACCCACAAACTCGTAACATATCTGAATTCATTTGTCAGGAGCTCCAAAAGAGCAAGGAACAGCCGGTTGCGATTGCGCCATTTTTTATGTCTCTCCTTTTCCTCCATTTCTATCCTCTTAGCCTCTTCTAGTTGCGCCAAGGCAACAGGATCCTCCTCAGGCTCCTCATCACCTTCTTCCCAAGGGTCGTACGGATCTGGGATCGGAATCACGAATGAAGCCGGAAACTTTCCAATTGGCCCAGTCGCCTTGCCCCGCATAGGATCCCAAAACCTCCCTTCCCACCAGTCAGGGTCGTCGCGACTTGTTATTTCTACCACGTCGTCCTCTTCCAGCCGTAGAAATGCATCAGCGTCATCATACTCAAATGCCGCGGCATCAAATTGCTCGTCCACTCGAGCGTACTTGTAAGACTTTCGGCGCGTTGTATCGCTATCTCTCCGCCCCTGCACCTCGTTAACTACTGCCCCATGGTCTGCAGGATTGCTGTTGGGCATTTCCGTGGAAAACGTCCGGCTCAAGATCTGCTTTGCGCGTTCTGCCATATCATGCCGCTCTTCCTTCGAAAACCCGCCACTCACAGGGATATGCGGCCCGCGGCGATCCGGGCTATTTGAGCGTTCTCTCCCGGGAGCAGGTGGGCGATTGGATGAGCTAGATTCGCTCGATATCGTGGAAGCTGTGCGCAGGTACGGCGAAGGCGTTTGGGGTAAAGGTTGCATTGTGCGATTTGAATGTACAGGTTGGGGCACCGGCGGGGGAGTAGGAGTAGAGACAGGCGCAGGCGGAGGCGGCGGAGGAGGAGGAGGAGGCGTTGTCACATTTGCTGATGACCCTGAATTTGGGGAAAGTGGTGGCCTTTGAAAATCTTTAGAGCTGGGCCGGGGCTTTCGAAACTCCTCTGGACCTCGACTTGGTCCTTGCGTTGGCAATGCCGAAGGCTGCCTCTTGAAATTTCGCTTCGGTGGAGGAGGGCGGGACGGCACGTTATGTCGAATGGATCCCGGAATGTCGCTCTGCGTGGATTCGCTCGAGGGTTGTCTACGGATTGATGCTGGCCTCGCCGGTGTAGGGGGTGGGGCGGTCCGAACAGACGACAATGGGCGGCTCGAGCCAGACGGGATGGGAGGCATTGGTCTGGACCTCCCGGCTGTGGAAGCGTCAGAGCCACTATTCCGCATGGTGTTTCGGCTAAATTGGATAGGAGAGGGCGTCGGTGTGGTACTCTCGGCAGAGCCTGCGCCAACGCCAGCTATTGGTGGTGGTGGCGGCGGCGGTGTTCTATTTAAAGAAGATCGTTTAGCCGCTACTGGTGGGGGCGGAGGGCGGTGTTGCCCAACATTCGATGCATTTTGTTGCATTTGGGAATTGCCTTGACCATGCAAAGGTGCCGACGGCGGGGCACCATGCTCACGCGGGTCTTCCCATTGCCTCCTCTTGGCAAGCTTCGCCAAGAGCTCCTCATTCATTCCCCTTCTCGACTCTCGTGATCGCTACCACAGCCTCAGAGGATTGCGTCAAATCGCTCTCTTGCAACAAATACAGGTACCCACCTCTCTCCAATACCGCGTCCCGGTCTGCAGCAATAGTCCAAACCCAAAAACCAAATGCGGGCCAATCCCCAGAGAGGCCAATCCCACCGACACGCAGAAAGCCGAAATACAACGCTCAGTTGGGCAGAGACGCAAAGAAAGACACGCCACAGACGGACAACCACTCTGCAAACCCGAGCCCTTTGGCCCCGTCGCCCTGACGTCCAAGTCTCCAGAGAAGCAGGCCGCTAGTTATGCTCGCAATCCGAGGTCAAAATCCTTCCTATCCGCATCCGAACATGAATTAACCGCGTCCTTGTGCGCCCCTGTGCGTCCCTCTGCGTCGTTTCCGTGACCTATGTGTGCCAGAGACAGATAGAGATAGATTTCAATTGATGATTGAGTCTATTCACTGAGTTGTTCAGAACATACATTGGTACCAGGTAGTGATTCATTGTTTGATAGATTGATAGCTCTGCGTCGAGAGGATGACCTCCTCAGATATACTAATCTATGTAATAGGTAGGTAGCTATGTTCATGAATTTACTACATATTGTTTATAAGCGCTCCTACGTGATTCAGAGTAGCTCATTAATTAGGACGAGTGATAGTACTCTGAATTGGATGGGAATCAGTATGGCCTTTCGCGTAATGATGATTCTGTGATAGCTTGTTAGTAAGGCGTATTAGAGAGTGAGTGATTGACAGGTAAGCTCCTTAGTCGCGGTAGAAATGCCATAATCATTCATGTAAGGTGGCGATTAGGGGAACTGCTAAGTGGCGGGGTGTGCTATTGCAGGTATGAGATCTGTTTCTGACAGTGAATTCAGTAGAAATGCTTAAGAGCAAGTCCTATGTTCTATAGGAGAAAGACCTTAGAAATAAATAGAAGCTGCTGGAAGAATGCATAAGAGTTATAGTAGAGACTATTTCTCGTCACATAGACGGCCGCGTGACGGGAGACCTGGGTTATTTTTCTACGTGGTGAGAGACTGTTAAAGTTTACTAAAGATGACTAGAGGAGAAAAAAGATCAGATTCAGATTTTGGAAGAGAATTTCTCTTCATTGTTGATGAAAACCACGCCGTGACCGTGGCAGTCATGACTACAACGTCTCTCGTAGAAAGCACTCATTCACATCCGCCCCACTGACGGACTGTAGCACCAAAGAATTCATTTTAACGACGACCTGAATTTGATAGCTACGTACTGAGTACATCCTACGCCCTTCCACCACATACTTTTTACTTCAACTGACAGTGACTGAAAGAAAAAAATCGAATCCAAACCGGTACTCATTACACGTTACGTCTACTCGGCGATAGTAGAGCCCAATGTTCATTGAATGGCGTCCGCAAGTTTTACATAGTTTTACAGAATTCAGAACAGTCGAACGAAGAGTGCAGAACAGTAAATCAAAGAAGAGTGGCACAGAAACACGCGTTGACCGCGGCATATCTCTCTCAGCTCGCTAGAACACAGAGAATCCACCTTCTCTGTGAGTTGTGTCAGTGTAGTCAGAAATTAAAAAGGTTGGATGTTTGGTGGCCGTTAAATTTGACTTTGTCAATGTGAAAAATGGTTGCTCCCCACACTAAGACCACAGTCGGTGACTGTCTTCCGAGTAACTCAAGTCTTAAAAATAGAAATGCGAATGGGTCTGACTCACAGTCAGTGAACATGAACTAGTAATCTAAGTGGCAATAGTGGCAAGCGAAACTCGACAGCATTCGAGTTTGGAGCAGACACCGACAGTCTGGAAGGAGCACGGAGCACGGCCAAGTCGCAGCAAAGATGAAGGCGTACCTTGCTATTCTCTGTGTGGCGCTGCAGGCTGTGCTGGGCGCGGCGAAATGGAGGAAGACGAGCAGAGCGTTCGACATGGTGGTGTTTGGAGACTCGCTCAGTGACTCGAGCAACACGTATCATTTTACCAAGGGGTCGTGGCCGAGCGAAGCTTGGTACCCGTCGAAAAGGTTTACGAATGATCTCGTTTGGGTGGAGTACTTGAGGACCAAAATCGGGCGCTACTACAACACCAAGAAAAGCAAGTTTTTGAACTACGCATTCGGAGGCGCTACCGTGGACAACACCAACACTCAAGGTTACACCGGTCCAACGGGAACATGGCCCGTCGCTGGTGCTCTGCAACAGGTGGACATGTACCTGGGCTCAAATCTGCCAAATCGCAAGTGTGACAAGGTCTTTGTACTCTTGGCAGGGACCAACGATGTATACTTCCAGTGGGCCGCTGGGAAATCCGTCTCTGACGCAGACTTCCTTGATCAGATTGTCGCGCGTCTAAAAGTCGTGGTCGACAATATTTTGGAGCCTTTGATCTCAAAAACAAGCTACAGGTACAAGCTTGTGATTACCAGCGCGTACCCCGGGGAGCTCACTCCTTGGGGGCAGTTCCTGCAAGTGGAAGGTTTGCAAGAAGCAACTGCTGCGATGAACGAGCGATTGCTCGACCTGCTGGAGCTGCTGACGTCCACGTACTCGGGCTATTCTCATATCGAGCTTGTGCCTGTTGACCTCACCACTACGATGTATGACTTTTACGAGAACCCGCAAAAGTACGCTGGAAAGAACGGAATTTTGGAGCTCAATACCCCTTGTGTGTTCAACAGTGAGGTATGTGCCAAGCCAAATGATCACGTCTTTTACGACATGTTCCATCCCACTAAATTGGTCCATCAGCAGATCGCCAACGCTGCTTACAAGGAATTGAAAGAGGGGAGCGGAAACGCATGATTTTCGCTCCCCGCGGTTCTCAGTGGAAGCAGAGATCGCTGTGTTCATTTTCACTGTCAATTCATCTCAAAACAATCTAACAACAAACGTCCATTACTTCTTTACAGTACGTCCAAACGACGTATTCGTCTCCACGGCTCCTGAGATGGGACCGCTGCTCTGGCCCACAAGTTCATCATGCACTGCAGAGCCAACGTGACATTTACAGTCCAGATCTCTGTTTGATCAAAGCCCTTCGCCATTAGCCTCAACCATCCTCCGCGCTCCCGGGCGCACAACCCAACAAGACCATCACGCACGCACAGCGGCAAATCGCATCGTTTCACTGGCACACACTTTTCGTAGCACTCAAAACGTGTCGTGGAAACCACTCACTGCCAAACACAAACACTGCCACTAATTACTCACTGCCACACGCGGATCACGGAGGAGGGTAGAACCGTGGCTATGCCTCGGCTGTAGCACGCACAACCACCCAGTCTGCCCATCTCCCTATATCTCCCTCATTCTGCCTCCCTCGCATCAAATCACTGTGGTCAACCTGAAGCTGATAGTCACTGGCCGCGCTGCGTCGAGTGAATCATGATTGCACGGCCCGCTGGCCCGGCTCCATAAGCTAACGTGCGCATGTGCATAAACTTGTGCTTGTGCATTGCAGCCGTAGCTGAGTAGCTGAGAAGCTGAGAAAGTTTGCTCCGCATGAGTGCGAGTCCGTGTGCCACTAGTTTGTTTGAGAAAGGCAAAAGGTTTTTTTGATGCTCAGTTGTTTCTGTGTCCCCGATTCAAAAACCTGCTGTACTGACAGTGAATACAGTGTGTCCATACTTTTCATGTTCAATCGAACACAAAAGGCCAAACAAATTTGGCCAAGCAACAGCTTCTTCATCTGTTCTGATCTGTTCTGAATCACCCAATCCGACTGTGAATTACAAATTGTGCATTGTGCATTGTGCATTGTTTGGCGGAAAGTTGTGTAATTGAAGTTAGACTTTAGAAAGAATCAAAGCACACCTTGGCCATCGCTGCTGGACTAATAGTTGGCCACTGAAGGACGCGGGCTAAAGCTTACCCCGTGTACCACGACATCACGCCATTGCATAGCCGCGGCAATCGCAACCCGCGATCCGACCCGCGCCCCCTCCGACATCAACAACAACAACATCAAACAACAAACAACAAACAACAACAACAACAACAACAACAACAACAACAACAACAACAAAACCGCCTTCATTGACAGCAAAGCAAACCAGAACAACAAACGAGTTGTTTGTTCTGTTTTGTTTCGTTTTGTTCTGTTCACCTTTGTCTCAACCGCTCACTGGCAGGAGTCCGCGCAAGTTCAAAGGCCGCCCAGGACGTCGGCTTTCGCAGAGTCGAGGAGTGTCCGCGGCAGGGGTCGTACCTCCGCTTGTGAGAGGGAGGCGAAGGGTTGACGAGGAGAAGAAAATGTACTCGGCACTGGCTGTGGTTTGCAGAGCGGCCGCCCGCCCGTCGCAGGTTCGGAAAGTGGGCGTGAGGCACGCAAGTAGGTATGTATCTAAACGCGAAGAGGCGGCGCCGAGACTGAGCGAGCTTGCGGAGGTGCAGCAGTTGGAAGGAATGGAAAAGTGGCTGAAAGAGCTCAAGATGCCCCAGCAAAGGGCGACAAGGCTGGAGACCGTCATGACCGCGAAGGAGGCGGAGGTGATCCTCAAGGCTGGCTTCACAACGTTCCTCATGCACGTGGAAACTCGTATCGCGTCATACATGGGAGAAGCGTTCTACACGATCGGACCCTGTGGAGAAGAACTCATGGGCGTGCTCGGCGTCCTGGCGGAGGAGACGGATCCCATGGCCCTACATTACAGGCACTTGGCCGTGCAACTCGCCCGGCAAATGTCGTCAACCGTCGCGCGTGGCGAAAAGACCTTCGATCAGATGATCCTAGACCGCGCGAGAGGGCCAGTATGCTCCATGCTCGACCCAGTCACCGGCGGTCATCATTGTGCCATCGGCGGCGGGCCATACGACTTTTACGTGACTTCGACGCTGGCATCGCAGGCTCCGCCTGCAGTAGGTCGTGCAATGGGCATCAAACTCGCACCGCTCATATTGGACAAGGCCGAGCTGCGCTTTCCAAAGAATGCGGTTAGCATCGTGTCTGTTGGCGATGGCTCCGTGAACAACGGAATGTTTATGTCAGCTTGCAACCTCGCGCGCTACGCTCAGCACCGGAACTTCAAGTGCCCTGCGCTGTTTGTAATTAGCAACAATGACATTTGCATTTCTCTCAGAGGGTACGGCTATCTCGCCAAATTTGTCCAGGGTCTTGGCATGCCCGTATTTCGCGCAAACGGCGGCAATGGAGATATTGTGTCTTTTTACAACACTTGCAAGGATGCCTTGAAAACGGTGCGGTCTTCTTCGCGGCCAGCTGTTCTTGTGGTTGACGAGCTGCCGCGCCGCTTTGGCCACGCCGCGACTGACCGCCAAAACATGTACCTCTCAGCTGAAGAAATCGAGAGGGCATCAAACACTGACCCTATGAAGGCAGCATGCATTCAGGCTCTGGAGCAAGGATTTGTGTCTTCCCCTGAGGAGCTGCTCACCTGGTGGACCAACATTCGCGCATCTGTCGAATCCTCCTTTGTCACTGCAAGCGAGGAGCCGAAATTGACCAAGCGTGAGCAAGTGATTGCCAGAACGATGCCTCCACTAGCTCCACTTCCTGCCTCGTTTCCTCCTGTGCAGGTCAAAGGCCAATCTTCCAATGAACGGCGCAGATTACAAAGAAAACCACAGCCCATGCGCGTTCACATGAACCAGGTATTCAAAGAACTCATGTCGCGGGAGAAGCGTGTCGTTTACGTTGGAGAGGACGTTCGCCACGGAGGATATTACAGAGTCACTGACGACCTCGCAAGCTTGTTTCCTGAGAGGATCCAAGATGTGCCTCCCGATGAGGCCTCCGTGATGGGGTTGGGCATGGGTTATTCGCAAAATCGCCTCGTCCCTATCGTTGAGATTCCGTACGCAAAGTACCTCGACTGCGCTGCGGACCTCTTCTTCGAGTCCATTATCACCTACTGGTGTACGAATGGGGGTCAAAAAGATGGCATGGTGATCAGGTTGCAAGGATTTGACAAGGGGGTGTTCGGCGGAAACTTTCACACGCACAACATGCTTTACCTCCCACCTGGACTTGACGTCGTTTGCTATTCCAATGGGAGAGATTACGTGCGCGGCATGAGGCACGCAGTTCATCAAGCACAGCATGCCGGGCGGATTGTGATGTCGGTGGACTCCACTAACCTACTTTACCGTCGTGGACTTTTCGAAGAAGGTGAGGATGGCGGGGACTCGTACTGGCTGCAAGAATACCCATTTGACGACACTCCGGAGACAGAGCCGTACGCCATGCTTGACTTTGAGACGACAATTTATTACCCAACCCCGCAGGATCCAACGAAATTCTCCTACGTGGCCGAAAAATATACTGACAAGTCTTTGGATTCCGAGGAGCCACACCCTGATGTTGTGATTCTCACATATGGAAATGGAGTGCCAACTTGCCTTCGCACTGCTGCCCAGCAAAAGCAATCCAAAATCACAGTTCTCGACTGCCCCACGCTGGGCTACTTGAGTGAGGGGATCAAAATGACTCTGGAGAGGTTCCCCAACGCTGCCCTTGTTTTTGCAGACGTGTGTAAAGCTGGTCAGCACCCAATGGGGGCACTTTTGTACCAACTTCAAGAAGCAAACCTGCTCCAAAACCGATCGTGGCATTGCGTTGCTGCCCCTGTCACTTATAATCCACTGGGATCCACTTTGACATTCTTAAACGAGGAAGACGTGCGGGGAGCTATTGACAAAGTAATTAACTAATGAAATTATTCCCTATCTTATGGTTCTCTGCTTCGTTTCGAAAGCGATGACACCACTCAGAAGATTGCAGCGAGTACCAGTTGAGTATAAAGAGATTTAAAAAGGCGCACATTTCGAAAGGTCCGTGAAAAGAAACGTGTGACCGACCAGGTGGGAGAGAAACGGAAGAAAGAAGTGATCAATCGAAAACTACATATTTTTAAAAAGCCAATTCTCGGCAGGGTGCATGACATTACCCAGAGGTGGTTGCTTCTAATTGCCTCCGCACAGCAGGTCGCGCATATCATCTACCAAAGTGTCCAAACTCTGGCCAGAAGTCACTGAGAGAGCATGGGTGTTCACAGGCTCAGACACAATCGGGCCATAGAAGTCAGAAGAGTCGCTGCAAGGGGTCTGCTGCATGGCTTGCTTTGCCCAGCAGTCAGAGTCGGGGGAGCTGGTGGATGTGCAAGAGTTGCAACTGACACAGGCCCATTGGTTGGTAGGGACACCAGTTTTGGTTTGGCAAGAGTCTCCTTCCTCTGCACCTGTGAAATAGTCCACCTGAGTGGCTTCGTCTTTCTTCGTAGGGACACCGACAAGGAAAACCTCAACGTCTCCAATGTCTTTCAGCTGCTGAGCAGACTGGAAGACCTGCCTTGACAGATACTCTGCGTATGTCATTTCTTGGCAGTCTGAAGGAACTGGAGATCCATTTGGCATACTCGAGACCGAGCAGTCGCCTGGACGGCGGTAGTTCTGTTGAGCAGCTCTGGTCGGCATTGTGGTTGGGCTCGAACCCCCAACCTCGGCTTCCGATTCGTAGTTATCTTTGTTTGGGAAAGGCTGACCGTCGGTAATAATAAAGACGATGGCCTTTTGTTGCACAGTACGCTCGAGCAAAATCTCACGAGCCAGGTCCAGGGCTTCAGCTGTTGGGGTACAGCAGCCAATGATGTTCTGAGTGTTCTTCTGAATCTCCTGGATTTTAGTTTGGAATTCTCCATAAGAGTACTGCGCAAGTGGAATTCTCTCTTTCACAAGCGTCGAAAATGTGATCAGGGCGGTGTTATACCCAGCCACATCGTTCTCCTGAATACGCTGCAAGTCCTGCGCAAGTGGGAGGATCTCATCTCGGAATCGATTTGCGGCAGTGTCTCCATATGCGATAGAGTTAGAGCTATCAAGGACGAAGATGAGGTCCTTCTCAGTTCCACACGTGGCGACCTCCCTGGTTGGGGATGCCGTCGGGTTTGGAGTAGTTGGGGTGCTGCCAGTTGGAACTGGGGTTGGCGCCTTTGAAGGCGCACGAGTAGGAGCCTTTGTCGGGGCTTTGCTCGGGGCTTTGCTTGGAGCCTTGCTTGGCTTTGGTGTAGGCTTCGCCGCACACTCCGTTCCAATTTGGTCCTGTGAGCTGGGGCAGATGTAGTCAATTTGCTGAATGACGATTTGATTCACAGTCATAGCGTCGGTGATGTCAGCAACATGCGAAGCTGATGGACTGTTGACGATAGGAAACGTAACTGATGGGTCAAATGTCCTCTCAATTCCTTTGTAAATCTTTGCATCACCAGTGTACGCTTTCCTCTTTCGGGATGCCTCAGCAACAAGATTGAGGCCTTTAAAATAGTCATCTGCTTCATTCTTGTCCAGTCCTCGGCGGTTCTGTAGCAGAAAAGTGTTGATGACTGCGTTTGAGTAAGTGTCTCGGATTGCATCAGCCTTCTCAGGAACAAGCTGCAACTTGTACTTTGAAGGGTAGTACTTCTCCTGCGTCAGCCACTTGTACTTTTGCTTGGAAGATCTGCGAAGCCTATTTTGCACAGGAAAGCCGTCAGTGACCACGTGAATGACTGGGCGGGCAGTTTCCTCGATACGGCCGTCGGTGATTGCGGCCTCGATCTCGGCTTTAGCAATGTCCAGCGCCTCAGCCAGTGGTGTGCAGCACCTGGCTGCAAAGTATCGAGTCGCCGTGGTACCCTCCGTAAATTTGTCCATCTGATTCAACCAGTTCTCATGCGGATAGCGCCGGAGTGGCACACTAACCTTGATATCCCATCCAAAAGTAACGAACCCGATGGCGTCCTTTCCGTTCTCGTTGAAGGTGGTTCCAAGGTTCAATCCGCAGTGAAGCTTCTCCACCGCTGGAAGATACTTGTTGAATAAGTCGTCTTTGTCAATGCTGCGACTGACATCGAGCACAATAACAACCGCCAGTGGCTCATCAACGTTACACACGCATTTGTTCGAGATCCCGTTGCATCCGGAGGGAACAGCTGCGTTCACCGGCCCAATCACTGTTGCCAAAAGAGCCACAGCTGTAGCTTTCACCAAGCCAGAGACTTTCATCGTGTTGTTCGAGTTGGACAATTGCGCGCGACGATGACAATGGAAACCTCACCTCCGAAGATCTGCCTTTGAGGGACTGCTAACGATTCCAAATCTTCCTCGACAGTGCTCCTTTGATCCCGTGTTTCTTGTAGCGGTTTCCCGGTTTAGTTTGCAAGCATATTCACTCTAGCCTAATAGTCTTTGAGACTGATTTCCAAACAGCTTGAGTGGAGGAAGCTTGCTTCAAGGGGCACTGAGCTAGTAGATGCGTGAATGAGGGCCGTGTGAGGGACATTTTTATGGAAGAGAAAGTTTTGATGCCTCAGGAGGAGGGACAGACTGTTGAACACTTTCGGAATATTAGCAAGGTCCCATACTTTATGCATTTATATTTAGAAAGTAGAACGCCCAAGATGGAGGTTCGCATGGAGTGCAAAACCTCCACGACCTTTCTCGAGACCGTATCGCAAATTAAGTACAAAAGCGTGAGTGCTTCTCAGTGCTTTCCGTATTCCATGAAGAGCTGTTTGGCCCAAAACATAGCGACAAGACCTAACCTTCTCGATCCCAGAGACTTTTAAGCTGAGTTTGGTGCGAACAATGCCTCAACTTGTTAGCCACTTTGCGGTGGAGAAATGTTTGGCAAGTGATGGACTGGAGGCAGAGTTGCTTCTTGCCTATCACACAGCTTAGTGTCTAACAAACTGTAAATTTCAGTTCCAAAAGAAGTGAAAACGGTTTCTTGGCCTTCGCTCACATGATGCTAACTCATGGAAGTGCGCAACTGTCGAGCCTATCCGTCAGTGAGAGCGGCCCATCCTGCAGTCCTGAACACTTCCTCCTCAATATCAAATCCAAAAAGAACGTGGCTAGACTCCTTATCAAACTAGCGTTGCATCTCGAGCAATTAGACCAGAAAATTTGTTCTTCTGTTCTGCAATTTTCGCCTTGCTAACGGTAATCTTCGATCGTGTACTTACACAAATGCGCTATTGCATAGGCGGTGGCCCGAGTTGACTTTGCGAGAAGCAAAGACAGACAGTTAGTGCTGGCACCGCGTGTCATCCGGCTCTTAGATGTTTGTGGCCACCACCAATGAATGTTGATTGATTGCTGATATCAACACTCACTATGTAAAGTTTACCATGATGCAAAGTCCGCTCTCAAAACTAGACGTAACTCTCTTCAGCGTCCGGTGAAACAGACAAATCTAATCCGAGAAGACCGTTATTAACAGTAAGTGAGCGGGCCGAGTGCCGCCGTCTTCCACTAATCAAAGCAAAAGTCATAGCCAGCCAGCCACTACATTTTTAGTAGAAATTGACTTTACATTAGTGGTTATTGTACGTACAGATTCTGACTACGAAAGCACAGGATGTAATAGTGACCCCAAGAGGGACCAAAGGAGACCATGGAAAGCTCTCACTAGAGCTCTACTAGGCTTAAACCTTGTCTAGTTAAGCTTTGCGCAGTAAGCTTAAGCGAATAGTAAGCGTAAGGGAGTTGTGTGATTTTGGGAAGTGTGTGGCGTTTCTCATTGAAAGCAAACTGCCTGGACTCCACTTTGGTGAATTTTTAGTCAACTGTAAAAACAGTTGCTTGCAAGCACGTTTGAGACGCGACTACCGCGCAATACAGTGCAGACGACGTTCGTTCGTACAGTAAGAAGGAATGACAGAGAATTCGGCCAGCACCAGAAAGACTGCAAGAGTGAGAACGCTGTGACTCTCCGCGATACACCGATGTAAACTTCGCCAGGAAGAGAGACCAGTAATCTTTAAGGGGAGGGCTCTTCCCAAAAAAAAAATCACGGTGGAGAAGAAGAAGAAGAAGAAGAAGAAGCACTGTTTCGTCGAGTCGGTGCAGCCTGTCTGTAGTGTGGCTATGATCACACTTTTGCAAAAAAGTCGTTTGGATCACTCATTCGCAGAAAAAGGTCAGTTTTCACGTGTTTCGCGAGTCTTGTGCTCAGCACTGAGATTCACGCTCCAAAAAAAATGAGAAACTCCCTTACATTTACACTCTACTTTCCATTCTCTTTGTGCATTGCCGCCTCCGTTGCCTTACCATTACCATAAAGAAAAACGTTGCAATGGTTGGAGCGCTAACAAAATGGTGCACCTGCAGAATCAGATGCCCTGCATTGATGCCTGTGAAGCGTTGAGCAGTCCATCGGCAGTGAAAAAACATACAAACGTTGGTATCTGTATTTCTTTGAGTAGAAGATGCTGAAGTGAGCATTCAGGAGTCAGTCAGTAATTTGCTCAATTTAGAAAGAATACTGCATAAGCATGAGAGAATTTGGTGATGGACAGGCGGGGGACAGTGTGTTCATTCTTACAATTTCTTTCGGAAGGCGCGCGGTGCCGCAAGGATCCGCAGTACACCGGTTTGGAGGTCCACACTGTACATATTTTCCGTGGTACTTTTCTTAAGTCCCAAACAAGGTAGTACACGCTGAGCGAATTGGGCCCATCCTAAAGATGACTGAAAGTCGTCAGTCATACTAAGATATTGACACGCATCTCGGGTTCGAACTGTATTCCAAGTAGCTCTGGAGAGACCGACAAAGTCAAGAACTGGCTGTCCGTCATTCTTCAGTCTCTTGGGATGCCCAAATGCAACCCAGTAGAGAGCAGCGTCTCTTTCAATCTGGGTTTCGCCCTGAAACAAGCTCCGAAAGACAGCTTGCTTCTCTTGTGCAGTTGGACGAGACTTGTTTGTTGAGCAAGCAGAGAGGTACAACAAAAGTGCCCGATGCACGCTGGTCTCCCCGAGCGAAAACCTCGTGTGCATTTCGAATTCATCTAAGCGCCCATTCAAACAAAGAGCAACCAGTAAAATCAAGATTTGTCCTTGAGGACATTGATTTGATGACATCGCGCAGCTGAGTTCCGAAACAACATCGTCGGACAATAGCTTGTGCTCTGGGCCACCAAATTCTAGTTCAAGAACGGCACAAAGTGTGTAGTACCGGTGGGCTAATGCTGCTTGACAGAGTATCAATGCGTCTTGGTGAGAGCCCGGGAACCACGCTTCTCGCGATGCAATCTGCCCAGCAAAGATTATAACTTGATCCCTTCTGTGCATCTTGAGACATTGCGATGCATTCCCCCAGGTTTGAACACAGAGTGGCAACAGGTTAGTTGCCGGCATGACCTTTCGTAATATAGTCGAATCCTCGACGTGGTTACCGAATACCTCTTTCATCAGACAGAGCCATGCCCATATCCAGTCAGCATTTTCCTCTTCACACTTTGCAACCGGCATGGTCAAGGCGGCTATTGTGAGCTGAATCTGGGTGTAACTTTCGCGCCTTGCGGCAGGCGGAATATCTTGCCAAATGATAGCACACAATGCGAAAAGCATTTCTGCTTCGGAGGCGGTCAAGGACTCAATATTCCTGAAAGCCTCGATGAGGCTGCAAAAATTCATTTGAAGGTTGTGCTTTTGCCAGCTGCTCCACCAAGTTCTGACCGTCTTTGCCTTCCTAACAAAACCAAGCTGTTCGCACAGTATTTGCATGACATTGAGCGCATTCCGCCCAAGGAGATCATCACCATCGCAACTTTCGCAAAGTATGCGCACGACTCCACATTCCCGTACCAAGAAACCCAGCTCACGGCGCTCTCCATCCCTTTGTACCAAATCAAACGCCTCTAACACGCCCTCGATAAGCTCCTTTGCTCGCAGAGCCTCAGCCGCCACCGAGATAATGTCTTTTACACACCTCGGCCGCATATTCCTTTCCTTTTCTTCGGCTTGCAACATACACTTCGCCAGATCGATTTTTTTCCTTCGACGGCCAGCTTGTTGTCCTGCAACTCGAGCTTATCACTTCCTTCTTCGTTGTTCGGTTCGCCTCATTATCGAATGAAGGTGCCGGTTCTTGAAGAGCGGCGTTTTTTTCTGTGCGCTTTATATTCGTTCTCCATGTGTTGTCGACGATTAATAAGATGGGTTCTTCTTGTCGTTCTCTTTCGTCTTCCTGACAGTGAATTTGAATAGGTTCTTCTTGAAGTCCCGAAAGTTTTGGTTCTTCTCTTTTGACCCGAATTCCGGTTCTTCTTGAATTCTGAAACAAATGCGGGTTCTTCTCGTTTGTCTCCCTGAAAGTGACTTCGAGGCCATCTTTTGATTAGTTTTTAAAATTAAACTCTCAAGAAAGTTTGGGTTCTTCTCGTTTATCTTTCTGACAGCGGGTTCGGGCTCCTCTTGATTGAATCCCCAAATGTTTGGGTTCTTTTCTTTTGTCTTCCCAACGCGGATTCCGGTTCTTCTTGAGTTCTCAATCATGTGGGTTCTTCTGTGGTGAACCGACTTGGATGATTTGCGGTTCGAGCTTTCGGAAAGCCCATGAGCTGAAAGGCCTAAGAGAAAAGTTGCGTAGGAACGCAGACAAATGATAGAAGAGGGCAGAAGGCAACAGGGATGCAAAAAACGAGTGATTCGAGCGTGTCTGTGTGTTTGTGTGTATGTGTGACTTCTCTTTGTTTGTTTTTTTAATATAAGAGTAAGAAGAAGCGGGAAGCGGAGAGAGATGAATCAGCGCATCATATGCCGAGTGGTTGATGTCCGTCAAGCAGAGGTTTTGGCGGCATCTAAATTGACAGAATTACAGGACAGGTGCCACTAAGAGGGTGGGACAGCGCTCGGTTCGGTTGTATCGTTGTTTGAAGAGGACGATGCTTCTTTCGCAAGCCGGCGCTTCTTGGCACGGTTTTTGATGATTTTTGCGGCAGCGGCTTGGACGTCCTGCTCATGGGCACCAAAGTCGCTGACGTTGGGCTCGATGGGGATCCGGTCTTCTTTCCACCCTTGGGACGTTGGGGTGAGCACCAGCGCAGTGTGTAGCGGAAATGGCAAGAAAGGCGCCTGCTGGATTCCGATGCCGACAAAGTAGCTGTACAAACAGCGGAGCACAGCCCTGTGCGCACAGACGACGATTGGTTTGCGCTGACGCTCAAGCTCAAAGATGACCGGCTCCAAGCGCTTCTTGACATCCACATAAGACTCGCCTCCGGGGTACCTCCAGGTGGCTTTGTTGCGTTGCCGTTTCATGTACTGTGTGGCGAGTTTTTCCTTGAAGTCCTTATATGTCATGCATTCACACACACCAGCGTCGATCTCAGCGAGCGCAACCCACGGCACCTGAGCCCTACACTCAATATGTTTCACAGTATCCACCGTACGCCTGAGATTTGAGGTCCATACGAAGAGGTCCTTCTTCGGGTCAAATGCGTGTGGATTGCGGCGCTCCGGCTGCTCTTCACCGTTTGCATCGGCCCCGTCCTTGCTTTTCCTGCCCTTTGAGAGATATTGGCCAACGACGTCCAGTGAATTTTGCAGCCCGTTCTTTGCCTCTGTGGCGATGAACTTTGCGAAGTTCTTGGCAAACTGATGACCAGCCTCCGTGAGCGGCGGATCCCCGCCGATTCTATCTTGAATATTGTACTCTGACTGCCCGTGGCGGATAAGGACAATTACCCGCGGCTCTGTGTGGATGTTCATGCAGAAGGAGACCAATTTGGACTCTAAAAAGCCATTGATCTTATTGATAACCAGTTGCTTGCCAAAGTCTTTGATCTTGATGTAGCTGAGGTCCTCCTGCTCCCCATCCACTTCTTCGTACTCCTGGTCGTAAAACTTTAACTTTTCCCAAAATTTCATTGCAGCCTGGTCGTCGCTCAACCCTTTGTATGCTTCAAAGTTCGGGTTAGAGAGCCTGATTTCCCAAAAGTTTTTCGTGATGAGCTCCTTGTCGTTGCAAAGACTCTCTACCCACAGAATGCGGTGCGAGACAACAGTCTCGTGCTCTGTCTTGTCCACCAGATTTTTTTCCAGATAATCTCGGACCCATTCCCTGCGTTGCCGTGTGCTATTCGACGCGTCGTAAATGACGACTTGCCCGCCATTCTGCAGCCACTCGACCGAAATCTGAAGCGCCCGCTCCTGAGCGGCGGCTCTGTGTTCGGTCATCTCCACGGCGTGAGGATCAAAAAAGTCTTCTGGCTCTACTTTTCCGAACATCTCCCGGCGAACAGCGACAGTCTCCACGTGCTTGACTTTGTATCCCAGCCACTCGCAATACCTCTGTATCTTGGTCCCGAGAAACGTTTTGCCTCTCGCAGGTTTCCCCACCATGCCGATGATTAGTTTCGCGCCATCATTCAGATGCAGGAGCTGCTCGTCGACCGGGATATCTTCTGCGTCCGGCTTCTGATGCGGCACGTCAGGCACCACCTCTTCTGAAATTTCCTCGTGATCTTCATCTTCCAAGTGCAGAAGATACGCCCAGGCGCTCTCAATCGATTTGTGCTGCTTGATCCGCTCCATAATGCTCTTTGTCAATCTCGGAGATACTAGTCGACCGACGTTTGGACGGGGAAGCCCCTTTGCCGTCCTGCAAGATAAAGCACCGTGGCTCGAGACACTGGGGCTGAGCAGTTAGTGCGTGTCTCTCTCGGCTTCCTCTAGTAGCTCTGGAGAGCTGCTCACACTCACTGATACTTACACACCCCAACAGATCCAACAGACCCAACAGGTTCAAAGTGCTCTTCTTTGCTTGCTCCGTCCCGAGTCCTCCTGTGCCACCTCTGCGCAGCGTCTTCTACGATGAGTGAGTGAGTGAGTGAGTGAGTGAGTCAGTGGCAGTGACTTGTAGCAGTCAGTCCAATCAATCAACCAACCAACACCTGTCAAGAGCTAGTCCTCGGCGAGTACTCACCATATTCGTTCTACGACCTCATGGACTCACCGCTATCGTTCTCCCAGTCGAAGGCTATCGCGAGCTATCGTGAGCTATCGCGAGGTGTAGACATGTGTAGACTCTCACATGTCATATTCATATGCTACCAGGTATCGCATGTGGAGAGAGAGAGAGTCATTGGCTATCATGGCTATCATCAATCACTGCCACCCGCCCAGCTAGCTGCAAAGGAGAACTCTTTTCCATCTTTTTCATTGAACACATTGAACACATTGAACAGTGAACACAGTACTCAGTATAACACAGTCAATCAATCAATCAATCAATCAATCAATCCAATGGACATGTATGTAACAAAGTGGGGAAAAAAGTGGCGCATGTGTTCCATCAATGCGTTCCACGTTGAAGCGTGAGCACTGACTGTGAGCTGGCGCGTGGTCGTGGCGAAGAAGGAGCCGAGCAAGCGATAGATCTGCGTCTTGTGTTAGGCAGGGGATGGCCAAGTCAAGGTACGAGTATGTGCGCGAGTTTGAGGAGAGCGACGCGTGCTTGCCGAACACGTTTATGGTGGCAAGGGTTGACGGGAGAGGGTTCACCAAGTTTTCTGCGCTGCACGAATTTGAGAAGCCGAATGACCCGCGGCCGCTGCATTTGATGAACGCTGCGGCGCTGCAAGTGTGCGCTGAGTTTCCAGAGATCTTTATAGCGTATGGGGAGTCGGACGAGTACAGCTTTTGTTTTGCCCGTGACGCCAAAGTCTTCAATCGGAGAAGGAGCAAGATTTTGACGACGATTGTGTCCGTCTTCAGCAGCACTTATGTGCTCAAGTGGCCGGAGTTTATGGGCAATCAACCTTTAAAGAGCATCCCGTCTTTCGACGGCCGCATCGTGCTCTACCCGAGCTTGGAGAACATCAAAGACTACTTCCGATGGCGCCAGGTTGACTGCCACATAAACAACCTTTATAACACTACATTTTGGGCGCTGGTGTTGAAAGGCGGGGTGCCTGAACGCCAAGCAGAGCAAGAGCTGTCCAAATCAGTGTCCAAGGAAAAACAAGAGCTACTGTTCACAAAATTTGACATTAACTACAATGACGAGCCTGCCATGTATCGCAAAGGCTCAGTCCTGCTACGATTTGATCCGGAGGCAGCTAGCAAGGAGGAAGCTGTAGAAAGCGCTGAAGAATTGGCGAGTGCGAACCAGGACAAGCACGACGATACAGGCGACAGCCAAGTCTCCGCGAAAAAAAGACGCAAGTGGGCTGCGCGTGAGAAACGGAGACAGGCTCGTCAACCCGCGCAAGTTTATCACGTTGACATCATCAAGGATAAGTTTTGGGACATGTGTGACGTCTAAAAAAGAGAGCGACCTCGCATGGGGAGATCATGCGTCAAGTGACAGAGCTTGCACGTCCGCAGAGATTCCACCGGGAAGTTCAGCCGCTTGATCCGCGGTGGTTGCGTCAGCTGAGTGAGATTCCGAAGCACTGACGCTGACATGGTCATCGTCTGAGCTTTCTGCTTCGTTCTCTGGCTTGCAAAGCCTGATGAGATCCACAAAAACATCCGCGCTTTCCTTCTTATGAAACTTGTACATTTTCGGGATGTCGAATTTGAGCTGGGCAATGACCTCGAATGAAACGCCCCACTCCTTGACAGCTTTGCGTTGGAGAAACTCACGAGTGGAGGACTTGTGCATCGAATAAACTGCGCCTCTTGTTGCGTGCAGGCCTGCCTGGAGAAATCCGACATCCGCTCCCTTATTTCGAGTGCCGAACGGAGGGTTCATTATGACCGTATCGAAACTATTTGAGCGAACGGGGATGCCGCCGTCTAAAATGTTTGCGAACGCAAAGTCCATCGCAGCCTCAAGGGTTTCATTGTTGTTCTGAGCTTGTGCTAGCGCCGAGGGATCAATGTCAAGGCCCAAAGTGTGGCTTTGTAGACACGTACGCAATCAGTCAACCACGCTGTCTATTTATTCTTCCAGTTAACACCACAATTTCCGTTGACTTACCAACTCCCCAGAACTTCCGCTGCCAGCCCAAGCATCCCCGTTCCCGTGCCAAGATCCAGCACAGATTTTCCTTCAATGTCATCAAAGTTGTAGTCCGCGGCGTACAACATTCTTGCTGCCAGATGCGCCGATGTCGGGTACTGCTCAAGTTCGAACTTGGGCTCCGCGAAGGGCTCCACCACGCTCAGCATCGTTTCCAGCTGCTTGAGTTTCATCCTTGTGCGCCCACGATCACAACCTCGCCTCCACGCCTAACCAGGACACTCTGTGGCCTTTGCGGACTCTTGAATTGGCTCCCTCTCAGTTGTCACGCGCACTCAAGTTCACTATTACCCTGCTTTCGAGACTTTCGAGGTGTCTCAAAATATGGCAAGAAACTAAACTCGTCCAAATTCCATAATCCACCCAAAAATAAAAGGTGTGGAAAATCACCTCGAAAATGTTCAACAATTCGCCGAGAAATTCCCCAAGAAAAAGAATGAAACAATTTACTTCCCGGCCAATGAGTTCCGCACTTCGGAAATTGCGGAAGTGAAATTGCGCTGAACTCGCAGAAACTGCACTAGGCTACGAGATGCTATTTGCTAAGGGCTTTCTGTAAGAGTAACGATCGTGGTGTCAGTGGAAGGAATGACGAGCAAAACGCTCGCTGCGTCAGAGAGGAGGCTTCTATGTGCATCGTGTATGTATGGACTAGCAAGATTCGTGTTGATGACGTAAGATCCCGGCCAGCCATCCAGTCTGATCTTCACGGGGATTCTCCCTCATCAGCAACATACTACATAAGAATAACATAAAACGTATTACATGACGTCATTTTTGATTAACTACAAGGCACATTACTTCGTTACAGCATTAAGAAGCATCCTAACTTTCCCCTCAAATGGGAACCCTTCGTGCGCTGAATGAGGGTACAAAATGTACAAAACTACATCTTTCCCAGCCCAATTCTACTCCCGTCTACCCCAAAACTCCGACGAAGCACTAGACATCCTCCTAACACTCCTAACCTACGTATCGGCAAGCCAACATTCTGCAACCCAAGGCTCCCCTCCGCAGTGACACCAGC
This sequence comes from Parietichytrium sp. I65-24A, assembly GCA_012862575.1. NCBI lineage: Eukaryota > Bigyra > Thraustochytrida > Thraustochytriidae > Parietichytrium > Parietichytrium sp. I65-24A. Next base: position 605,473 of record BLSF01000010.1, read on the forward strand.
TATGCCTCTGAGTGGTACCAGTGCACCCGTACTTTAACTTCAACTCCCTGAAACCAGCCCCCTCAGAGCGGGTGAGACACCAGCTTGCGCTTGCAGGGGAAAAAAGGCAACGGGAGCCGCAAAAGTTGCCAGGCAGCAGACAGAGTTCTTACTCAGCGTGGAGCGAGAGAGGAAGAGAGGAAGAGAGGCAATAGTAGTCGAGCGAGGGAAGCATTCTCGCGGGAGCAGCAGTCCCCTAACTCAAGAAGGCGCGGAGTGGAACAGGTTCCGCGGGGCCGGTGGGATTGGAGCAGGTGAATGAAAGAGGGCGCGCGGTGTAGAGATGACGAGGTTGCCGTGCAAGTAGGCGCGCCACAAGGGCCACAATGGCCACGCGCGGCGGTGGCGGTGGCGGCTGACGGTGCGGGGCGCAGGGCCGTCCGCGCGGCGGCGATGGCGGCCGTCCCTGCCGCATGCGGTCTGCTTGGACTCCTGCACGCGTACGCGCGGCCGGCGGCGGTCGGCACGGGCGAGGAGGTGGGCGCGTTTGGCGGGTGGCGCGACCTGCAGGCGACGTGCGACGTGGATGGGTGCTTATCCGCAGGGTTCGAGTGCACAGAGATTCCGGAGGAGAAGCCGATTTGGCGCGTGGTGCTGGAGTGGCTGCTGATTGTGGTGCTGGTGTGCCTGTCGGCCATGTTCTCCGGTCTGACGCTGGGTCTGATGAGCTTGGACAAGATTGGGTTGGAAATTGTGATCGGGGGCGACCCTGATTCGGACGATGCAAAGTACGCCAAGAAGATTCAGCCGGTGCGCGCGACGGGTAACCAGCTGCTGTGCACATTGCTGCTCGGAAATGTCATGGTCAACTCGGCGCTGTCTATCTTGCTTGCGGACTACACGACGGGTATCGTGGGTTTTATCAGCTCCACGGCGGTGATTGTCGTTTTTGGAGAAATCATCCCGCAGGCCGGCTGCAGCCGCCACTCGTTATGGGTAGGAGCGCACACTGTGTGGCTCGTGCGCGTTTTCATGATCCTCCTGTGGCCTCTTGCGAAACCCATCAGCATGGCGTTGGACTACATTTTCCGCGAGGAAATCGGGGCGATCTACTCTTCCAACCAGCTCAACAAGCTTGTGCAGATTCACTTGACCCACAAGATGGTGTCCGAGGACCAGGCAAAGATGATGGGTGGTGCACTGGCCTACAAGGACAAGAGTGTTGGCGACGTGATGACGCCCCTGCAGGACATTTTCATGCTGGATATGCACGAAGTCCTCGACTTTAAGACGATGTCGCGCATCTTTCAAGCAGGCTACAGTCGCGTACCTGTGTGCGACGGAGCGGACCGCAACAAAATCGTCGGGCTCCTCTTTACCAAGGACCTAATTCTCATCGACCCGGAGGATAATACCAGCGTTAAATCTGTCGTCCAATTCTTCGGTCGCCCAGCGCACTACCTGTGGCACGACACCAAACTGTCGGAGGCGCTGACCCTCTTCCGCTCTGGTCGCACCCACCTTGCTCTTGTGCAGAAGGTTAACGACGCTGACCAGAACCGCGATCCCTTCTACGAGGTCGTTGGCCTCATCACTTTGGAAGACATCATTGAAGAGATTTTGCAAGAAGAGATTCTCGATGAAACTGATCTTGCCGAGCAAGAGGACAGGGACAAGCCCGGACGCGGCTCGTTTGATCGCGCGACTTTTGATTTTGCGCGCTTGCGTCTCTTGGACCCGAAGAACCACAACAACTCTTTGTCTGAGGATGAGGTGAATGCTATTGTGGCTCATTTAAGTGCCAACTTGGCGGTATTTGAAGGGGCTTTGAAGCGTGGGGAGATCACCCAGCTACAAATTCGTGCCTTGGTGTCTTCGCTGCCTGTCTTGCAACTGAATAACGGAGAAAAGTTGTACATCAAGGGAAAGCCAATGACTCATTGTACACTAGTTCTGAGCGGCAAACTAGATGTCATCAGTGGAACAGAAGGGTTCCGCTCTTCCGTTGGCCCGTGGTCCCTGGTTGGCCAAGGGGCCCTTGACCTGGAAAGAACTGCGGGCTATGCCGGAGACTACAGTGCTACGGTGACTGCTGAGGAGGGTGTGAGGTGTCTTCGGATAAGCCGATACAATTTTGAGTCCATGATCAAGCAAAATAAGGAGCCCAACGAATCTCGTCGCGGGTCTAAGGGCGGCAGCAAGTCGCGCCAATTACTTGACCAGGCTACGAAGGAGCCCGTCTCTGGTGGCAAGGACGATGCTACCAACGTTGTTGCCCAAGCTTCGCAGGACGGGCAACCCCAGCAAATGCAACCAGAAGCTGAGAGGGACGCTTCAACTCCTGCAGAAAACGACGGGTCTGCACTGGCTACCAGCTTTGTCACCTCTAAAGATGATGGCGATGGAGAGAAGTAATAACACATCGACATATTGTGTGTGTTTCCTCTTTGGCCTTTTTGTTGAAAGTATAATTCATCACACAGCGCCCTGCTAAGATAGTACAGAAAGTTGGTTTTACTTTACACATATTTTATTTCCACAATTTGTTTTCAAGAGCCACCACCGACTGAGATAGCACATCAGAGAACAGGTCTCAGAATAATTGTTCCATGGATTCGCGAGCCGCTTCCAGAGCGTCTATTGCAGTCTCCAGCGTTGCGCGGTTCATAGTGAACCGCGCCAAACCTAACTTTGCTTGTCCATGAGTCAAGACCTCCTTTGCCTGCTCCAGAGTATTAATTCTCACTTCCACCTTCTTCTCCCCATTCTCCGCTCTACCCAAACGGCACCTCGTCATGATGGCTAGATCGCCAGCCCGGGGCCACTGTTGCGCGAGGACAGCTGCGCGCCAGGAAGCGATACGTTCTGCGATTAATTTGTAGGCCGTTTCACAGTCCTCCTGCGATTGTTTGCTCGCCCAAGCTGTGTCGCAGATGATTTCCGCGACCTGTGCTCTCGACGCATGCTCATCTTTTAGCTCGACCAGCTCGCTCGAGACACGGACGCATTCGCGAACCCCATCACACAGAGCCGCTTCGCAGCCGCACCTATCTGGCCCGAGCAAGTGCTCGAACGCAGAGTCAAGCTGCTCCGACAAGCTCTTCGCCCCGGCCATGCCAAACTCTGTCTTCTTGCAAGCCAACAGACTGCGTAAACTATGCAAAAACCCAATGATGGGCCTTCCCTCTGGGACTCTACCAGATGATCGGAGACCTCTGCGCACGTGCCGCTTCCTACTCGACTCTCGTCTTTCGTTTCTCGATTGCTCGAGTGAGTGAGTATTGACTCTTCGGACTCGCAACCGTGATTTTTGGAACGTTCAAGGGTGAGCCCTAACTTCTGCCTTGCGCTGTGTACTTGCACACTGTCACATCATGAGGATTTGATCAAAACAATCAAATCACAGCCAAACGCCGATAACTACTGTATGATCCAACTTGCGCAGTTGCGATTCTGGAGAGAGAGAGAGAGAGGGCAAAGGTGGCGCTGAGATCTAAAGTCTGAAGAGTCTGAAGATGTCTCTCTGAAGTCTGAATTCAAGTAGAACTAACAGTGGGATACGGTACATGGCATGAGCCTCGAGTGCCGGTAAGTACAGTAGAATCATTCAGATGTTGGGTTTTGATCGCGACCGCAGTCGGGTTTTGAGAAAGGTCAGATAGAGAAAGGATCTCTTTTCATACAGGTGACTCGCAGACGAGACTGAGATCTTGACCCGTCGCAATTTGCGCAATAGCAGACAATGGCAGATTGGTTAGACGAGCGACTCGAAATGACGGAGACTCAAAGACGTCACAGCAAACAGCGAATAAAGCCGAGCGTCCGGGCAGGATTGTCCTCGGCAGGCTCAAAACATCAAAACATCGTTGCTCGCATGGCTCAAGGGCTGGGCGATTCCTTGGAGAGATTTGTGGGTTTTGAAGGGCGCTGCGCTTGAATCTGCGACAAGTTGAACAGCGTTTTGATTGCGGATTGGTGGGTCTCGCGGTAGCAATGAGGCGAAAATGGCCAATGATGCTGGTTGGCGCTCTCTTTTGCGCGAGGTCTACGGCTGAGCGCGTTGCGAGCGTCTTCGAAATGGACGAGTTGTACGGATGCTACAAGATCCCTTATCTGCTACAGACTACCTCGTCAAAGCTACTTGCATTTGCTGAAGCAAGAGGACCCGCTGATGCTCCAGAAGGGACCAGCACAGGGGACTGCATGGATTGGGACATCACCGATGTGGTGCTGCGAAAGTCTGTGGATGAAGGACGCACCTGGTCGAACCTGACGGTTGTTGTTCCCGGGAGATTTGGTATACATACTGTTGCGGGAAACCTGGCTCCGGTTCTGGACCAAAGGAACGGGCGGATCTGGCTACCGTTCAATCGAGGAAATATAGAATTATGGATCACCTTCTCGGACGATGACGGGGACACTTGGGTGACGCCAAAGAGGCTCGTTGATCACGAGCACTTTTTCTGGACTTGGGTCGGTTTTGGGCCCCCGGCTGGCCTTCAGCTCCTACATAATGATTCGCAGTGGCACGGCCGTCTTGTGATCCCAACGTACTATAGCACCATGCCAATTTACGACAACGGGCTTGTGACCCATGTCTTCATGCTGTATTCTGACGATGGTGGAGAAACTTGGTCAAAAGGTGAAAATGTGCCGAATGGCTTCCTGGGCCCTGTCGTTGGGAAGGCGGGGAATGAAAATCAGGTCGCTGAGCTCCAGGACGGCAGGCTTGTCGTGAATAGCAGAACGCTCTACGGCAATCGGATTCAAGCCTTCAGCTCAGATGGAGGCGTGACGTGGGACACGTTTGCCAAGACCTCCATACCTGGGCCGCTCGTCGGTTGTGAAGGATCCTTACTTGCAGATGGCGATGGAACGCTCCTTTACGCCGGGCCCGGAGGACCAACCTCGTCTGTAAAACGCACTGTCTTTACGGTCTGGGAGTCTCTCGATCACGGCCAGTCCTGGTACGTGCTTTCGGTGCTTCAAGAGGATGGTGGCGTCGGCTATTCTGCGATGAGTCGCCTGTGGAGCGGGAAAATAGCCATTTTATACGAAATTAGCCACAACGTCGAGGCTGTTTTTGTTCCTGGTGATATCGTTTTTGAGTACATTGATACGGCCAGGCCTTCGTATCCGCATTTGCCATTGCGCCAAGAGGTGCCGAACACGACAAGTGACCAAGCCTGGCAGGGAAACGATGGCGGGGCGTATCAGTTCTCGTATAGTCCTGAGTGGTACGCGTTGGCCGTGGTGAACGGCATCCTTATGGTGATTTCGCTTGCAACTTTTGTTTATGCGGGTCTGTGCCCATGCTGTTGTTGCTGCTCCCCGAAATTTTGTCAGGATTCAGCAAAGTCCTTGACCAAAATCGTTCAATCCCGGGTGGAGAAGGACCCAGAGGCAAACAGTGAGGAAGCAGATGAACAAAAACCAACTCAAGAATTGCCAAGTCCAAGCTCTGCGGGGCGTTTTCAGCGCTTTCTTATTCGCGTCGCACAATGGGCATTCAAGACACTCAGCGCGATTAATTTAGGTGTCTGGGTCGCAGGGATCATTGGGTCTTATGCGTTCGCATACGACGATGGAGTACGATGGAAGCATCAATCGATTTCTTGTCTGATAGGTTTGTGCGTGTCTTTGGCTATCAGTCTTGCGGTCCTTCGCTGGAGATCGATTCGAACCGAGCAAGTCACGGCCGCGCACGACTAGATTGCTGCCATCGCGTCCGATCACTGTCAAACTTGACTTTTACAATCCTGGACGTGTAAACTAGTGACAAAGCAACTTCTCAATGACAAACTTGACTTTTACAATCCTGGACGTGTAAACTAGTGACAAAGCAACTTCTCAATGACGACGCCAAAATTCACAATCATAATTCAGAACAAAATATAAAACAGAAGATAGAAAGTGAAGAAGGGAAATGATAAACCTTTGAACCCGAAGGTTCTCATCCCAGAATGCCATACCACTGACGAAAAGACGAGTTGGCCGGGGCTCTATGTCAAGCTCGGTTCCAAAGCGCAACCGCTATCCAGATCTTCCAGCAGAACTCCGTGACCCGACACGAAATGCGTACTCAGTATCCCTGTCTTGTTTAAAAGTAATTAAAAAAATTTCAATTTGAAAAAACAGAGAAAGAAGAATTCCGAGCAATCATTTCGAAAAGCGCAACTGGAACTCGCTTATGTTCATCGATGAAAAGAGAATCCTATACCCATCACAGGGAAGACTTCCTCAAACCGGGGTAGGGTTAGGGTTCACATCCCCTGGCCACCGAACAGCGAAGTCTTCTCTCCTTTGACTGGCTCGCCTGCACTCCTACTAGCTGCTCCCACCCCATCCCTACTGTCCTCTGCACGAATGGTTTCCCGCACATAGTGGAGTCCCCCCTCCTACCTCCCTCCTACCCACAACCTTACTCTCTCCCCCTACCCCTCCTACTACCTCTCCTAACCCACCACCTACCATATACTAGACTCCCTGCGTAGCCAACCGATGTCTGGCTCTGAGGCAAGCCCGGCATCTACCCTCTTCCCATACCCCCACGACTAACACCTTCGCCCCAGCGCCTTCCGAAAGCCTAGCGAGGGCGCGTAGAGCCTCCTAGCGAGTGTCTCGGAAGAGTAGCGGGCAGTAGGGAGCGGCGTGGAAGCGTAGCGGGCAGTAGGAGCGCGTAGGGAGAATTGTGGAGAGAGAGAAAGAGAGAGAGAGAGAGAGAGAGAGAGAGAGGAGAGCAGCAGACGGGAAGCGCGAAAGGATTGAGGTTGGAGATAGTTGTTGCGCGTGACGCGGAAAGAGTGAGGCAAGATGGCGAACGACAACAAGGTGAGCGCATCTGAGATGCTTGATCAGATGCAGAAGGCATTCCAGAAGCAGGACGGTATCTTCGCGCAGACCAAGAGCAAGAAATTGCTCGCCAAGAAGAATCGCCTCGGGCTCCTCAGGTACTACCGCAACATCGGTCTCGGATTCAAGACCCCAGATTCTGCCATCAACGGAACATACATCGATAAGAAGTGCCCATTCACTGGCAACGTCTCCATCCGCGGACGTATTCTCAAGGGCCTCTGCGTGTCCACCAAGATGGAGAGGACCATCATCATGCGCCGTGACTACCTTCAGTTCGTGAGGAAATACAAGCGTTACGAGAAGCGCCACAAGAACGTTCCAGCACACATCTCTCCATGCTTCACCGTCAAGGAAGGAGATATTGTCACTGTTGGCCAGTGCCGTCCACTCAGCAAGACTGTTCGTTTCAACGTTATCGCCGTCGACCCATGCTCCAGCCAGAAGCCAGTCAACGTGAAGAAGCAGTTTAGAATGTTTTAAAAAGGTTTCAGAGTAAGTATATTGCTGCTTGAACTCATCTTCCCCGTAATTTTGTTTGTTGTGCCCATTTCCGTCCTTGCCTAGACACTTGCAATTCTTGTCTGTTTTGGTGTTTGTTTCTTTGTTTATTTTTTTCTCATTCCATCACCGGAGTTTCACAATCTACTGCTCTCGGGCAGCCCTTCTTCATATTTGCGATCTTGGCGGAGGGCGTGTCGAGACCTCCAAGTACAATTTTGGCGGGACGATCAGAACCTCGTTGGTTTTGATCGCATGAGCCTCTCTCATTGTCTTTCAAACACGTGACACCTGATCATTCAGGATTCGGTGCCGCACAAGCTTGCATGAATCAGTTCCTCGCTTTGTGCCCTAGCTTGTCACGCTTGGATCCTCCTTTGGAAATCTTGCAGTGAGTAATTTTTTTTTGCCTTGTCTTTTGCTAATAGCAGTCTCCAACGTGAGATAAATGTTTTCGGCTTGCGATTGTTTTGGGAAATGTGTTTAAGGCCAAATGCATATTCAAGGTCAAATGAATATTCAAGGTCAAATGCATTTTCAAGGTTGAATGGATATTCAAGGTCAAATGCATTTTCAAGGTGGAATGCATACTCAAGGTCAGATGCATTTTCAAGGTTAAATGCATTGAAATTTCAGGCCAAATACTACCTTACGATATCTCATTCATCCGCTCAAATGCCTTCACATTTTCCTCTGACAATCAGGAGCTGCGTGGGCCGGTTCATCTACTGCTCCGAGTTTCGCAGCGTTTCCCGAGCCTGCACAACAACGATGAAGTATCACCCCATCTGTTACGGAGCGAAAAGACTTCTTCGCAAACACAGATCCCACAGGACAGGAGAAACGATTCGACGAGATTCGCGAAGAACACCGCCAATGAAACGCTTAGAGCACTAGTCGCCACCAGACTCGATGTGCACTGGCTCGGGCGCGTTCGCGCTCTAGGGTACATTCGCGACAAGCTGAGAAGCAGAGCTGTGACAGCGGCTAAATCATTTCAATATCAAATGCGACTCAACCTGATCGATCACTATTCTGCATAAATGCCTTACTCGTGATATGACCAACCTCAGAGAAAATGAAGCAGCCTAAAATTTCAAACCATCCCGAGTTTTCTACAATCGAAACTCATTGCAAACGCTCAGATCCATGCATCCGATCGAGCTCTAGACCCATTCTCGCAATGATAAGCATTTAACTCTAACTTCTCAACTCTGATCTCTCACCATGGTCATCTCAACCGACGGTGAGTACCTGCAGTGAGCACAGCTGCATTTTGGCGATGCACGATCGTGCATTCACACACCTTATTTATTTTCATTCGCGCTCATCTCACTCACTAAACACACTAAACAGACACTAAGCACCCACACTGGCATACACAAAAGCGCTAATCATCCGTCATCCAGCACGTCCCATGATAGATCACTATCCTACGCTGACAGGCTGAAAGAGTGCTGATTCTCGTCACTAGGGCCCCCTTTCGTCACGCCAATTCACGTCACCAAGACGGCTCTGTGTCGCGAGCAACGAGGAAAGGTCCGCACAGGGACTACAAGGACTACAAGGACACACGTTGCTGGCGAGAGAGACTCGGAGGGGATGGTTTCCGAACAAGATCGGCAGAATACAAAATACAAACAACGCGAAACATACGGCGGTGCACGATATCGGGTAAATAGCGGTACGCGTGGTCGGTAGAGGTGCATGGAGGCTTGTGTGGTGGGGTGAAGGAAGGGAAAAAGTGTGCAAGATGACTCGAAGCTCTTCGCGCAAGTCAGGAACAGTGGAGGTTGAAAAAGATGAGTCGCTGGAGCTAGATGTGCCGGTATTCCGGCCGACAATGGAAGAATTTAGCAACTTTTACGAGTACATGAAGGTGATCGAGAAAGACAGCAGGGCAGAGCTTGGGTTAGTGAAAGTGATCCCCCCATTCGAAAGCTGGTCATGGAAAGTGGACTCGAAACTTTTCGAGGAGTCGTCCTCCAAGGAAATGGAGAGGCTGATCAAACCGATCAAACAGTTTGTCGGAGGACGCAAAGGGGCGTATAGGTTGGACCTGACTGGGTCTAAAAGACGAACAGTTGCGCAATACAAGGAAGATGCGAAAACACATGATGCCAAGAGACCTGCTCTGGCTCGCTTGCCCGCAAAAGAGCAAAAGGCGTTTGTTGGCAGGCTTGCGGTCTCTTCTGGGAAAGAAGAGCAAGTGCGCTGGACTGGCGTGTGGGCGGATGCATATGCTGACATAGGGAGCGAAGCTCAAGGGGACAAGACTCGATCGTTCAGATTCTGTGCTAGTAAAGCCTTAGGGAATGGTTGGGAGTTTGATGGTTATTTCCAAACAGATGAAGAGGAGCAACTTGCATGCAAGTGCACTCTGTACACAATACCTTTCGCCTTGGACCAAACTCCAGATTCTTTTCAAGTTGCACCGGAGAAAGAGTGCCATCTTGAAGGATTTGCAAGATCGGTAAAAGGTTGGATGAGGCTGAGCGGGACATACACACCTGTTAATACATACACCGACCGGCAAGCATCAACGAGCCCAGAGTCCGAAAACAGTGACGACGAAACGGAAAAAGGCGCGCTGGGGAACTTTACTGTCTGGGAGACAGAATTTTCCGGCGAAGTGGAAGGCGGGGACGATCCTGATGAGGAAGCTTTTAGTATCGATGAGGCACAAGCGGATTTGTGGGAGAGAGACTGGAAGGTTATCGAAAATGGCTTTTGGGACTCGATGAATTCCACTGCAACGCCGCCGGTCTACGGCAGTGACCAGACCGGAACTGTTTTTGACTCCGCAGACGCCAACACTTGGAATCTGAACCAATTGGACACCATGCTACGAACGGGGTTTGCAGGCAAGCAAGCAAAAGGCATCAGCACCTCCATGTTGTATTTTGGAATGTGGCGAGCAATGTTTGCTTGGCACACGGAGGATATGGAGCTGAATAGTGTAAACTTCCTTCACGCCGGAGCCCCAAAGCTTTGGTACTGCGTCCCGCCCAAGTATGCAAAGCGATTCGAAATCGCTGCACGCGCAGAGTTTGGCGATGAAGCAAACCGTTGCCCAGAGTTCATGCGACACAAGAACATTATGATATCCACCTCTATTCTGAAGCGCGAGAAGATCCCGTATGTTCGAGCTGTACAAAAGGTCGGAGAGTTCATGTTCACCTTTCCTCGATCCTACCACGGAGGCTTCAATTGCGGGTTTAATGTGGCAGAGGCCGTAAACTTTGCTACACCAAGATGGCTCGACTACGGCCGAAAGGCGAAGTGGTGCAAATGTGAAAAGTGGACCTGTAAGTTGTCTCGATTGAAGAGATATTCGCAAATTTAGAACCCAAAATGTCTCCTAACCACGGCTTCTCTGAGAACCTATAGTTCGAATCGACCTGGACCAGTTTGTGGATGATGTTCGAAAATCCAATCCCAAACTGTTGCCTACTTCACCATTGGAAGGAGACTTGATTTGGCTTCACAAGACGGACATTTCAGCAACAAAGAAACGCAAGAAAGGGAGTGCCAGAGCTTCGGAAAGCGTTCAAGCTTCTTCGGAGGAGGAAACGAAATCAGTAACGAAAATGACAGATGCGAATCAGAGGGCCAAATCAAATGTAACCATTCCTCCTGAAGACATAGCTTTGGATGATGATGACGTGGAACCCAATGAGTCGGGCACCCCAAATATGAAAGCTGCATTAGATGCAGATCTAGAATTAGTTCCTCCGGAAACTGTACACGTCTCTGAAGTTGTGAGCCAAAATGTTGACATTGCCCCTGAAGTGGTCGTGGGAGAGGCTGTGACTGAAGAAACCGTGCCAGTCGAGAAGGCGGCTGAAGCTATCAGCGCGGAAACTGTAGCTTCAGTAGACAAGGATGTAGTGCAGCCAACGGATCAATCTGAGCCGGTGAAACCGGAACAATCTGATTCCGGAGAACGTTTGCACGCGTCTGAGGACACGCCACCTGATCCAGGGGTTGACTCTTCTCCGTCGGTAAGGCCAGTGGCCGCAGCTGCACCATCTCCGGAGAAGGCTGACAACGAGAACGCAAAAGAAGCAGACCCCAATCGGCGTGTCAGTCGTCGTATATCTTTGCGGAAAGAGCGGCTGGCCAAGGAGTCCTCGCACAACACCGAAAGTGGAGATGATGCGAAACCGTCTCCGAAAAGGCGTATCTCTGCCAAAAAGGGAAATAAAACTGCGAAAAGCATCTCTGCAACAGAATCGGCCACTGGTTCGGACGCCAACCAACAGAGCTCCTCTGTTGGTAAAGAAGAGGAGTCATTCGTGGAAAAAGTACCCTCGAAAGCGCATTCGTCGTCACGTTCCCGAGGACTTGTTTCACGTGGTCGCGGACGCGGCGGCGCAAGAGGTCGTGGTCGTGGAGGCAGAGGCAGAGGTCGAGGAGGGTGTACACTGGGCGCATCTTCGTCCGCCGAGCCAAAGGCAACTCTCAAGAAAAGAAAAGCTGGAGATGAGAAAACGGCAGTTGACAAAGAACCTTTTAGCGATTGGTGTCTATGCCGGCTATGGCCTGGAAGAAGAGGCGCTAAATTCGCCGCGATACCTGCTGAGAAGGGATCGAGCAGGTCAGCAGCGATTCCTTTTGACCCAGAGCTTGATGAGTGGATGTGGCCATTTCAGTTTGAGGAGTTTAAGCGTCTTAAATCTCGGAAGCAAACGAAACAGTTAGCACGGGCGAAAGATAAGAAGAGAGCGAAGGGTGCCGATCTGAAAAGACCTAGAAGCGAAAGCACGCAAAAATCGAGAAAGAAACAGAAGGAGAAGAAAAGGAAGAATGGATCCGAGGATACGGAAATACAGCACCTCAGCGCGGAAGAGGTTGCCGAAGCGAAGGCAAATATTCAGCGCCGCAAACTTCGCTGGGATCTTCTCAAGCTCACTAGAAAAGTCCGTTTGATGCGAAGGCGAGCGAAGATGTTTCTCTACATCCAGACAAATCCTTTTCTTCTCGCGCAGATCATTGCACGGGCAAGCATGGCTGTTCCGCCGGCTCTATCCTCGCCCAAGACGACTGCATCTGCAAATCCCACGACTCCCAAGAGAAGCTACGTCCCTGCGATCATCCCCACATCCCGTGTGGATCTCTTGAAGCGTCTCCAGCAGACCCGAAAAGACCGCCGCAAACTTCGAAGATCATTCGTCAAAAAGACATACTTGCACCCCGAGGCAAGCGCTGTCACTCCCGGGACTGAGTCTGCTGCGGAGACCTTGTAATCTACAATATCCTCGACAAACAACTCGAATGCAACGCCCATGATAATTCATCGAACCTCAAACTGTCTGAATTCTGTTGAAACCCTGCCCTTCTCATGCCTGCTCTACAGTTTCTTCCATTCTACCACACCGCGAATTCCCGACCAGACAACACGAGCGCTTGCCAGTGTCTGGCGGTGAGTGCAATTCAAATCTCGGGGCTCACGAAGAGCCCTTTCACCTATGCAAGAAGATTCTTTACGGTCGGATCTCCCATTTTTTGGTCGTTCAGCTCAATCTCTCTGTCTCTTTGACCCTCTTTCCATCATTCATTCTTTCCTATGCCACCATGAATGGAGAGGAGAAAACAGGAAACAGGAAACAGCACCGATTACATTCATAGTCGTTTCATTCACAGCCGATTGATCTCGTTCTTCCAAAAGATCAATCAAACATGAACTCTTCAAATCTTTTCTTTGCTCCAGCGCATGGAAGCATGTGCAAAGCATTGACAGTGGTAAACAAGGACACAGAAACAGATTCCATTCACTGCTCGCGCTAGACTAGAGATAGCAGAGCTCCAACTGAGCTGGCAATACACACTACACACACTACACACTCGCGTGCCATTACGTTTCATGTTTTTGCGTTTCGCGTTTCACACGATTCACACGTGTCACGCTTGACGTAACGTACTGTACTCGAGTACTTGAGAGTTTCGAGTACGCTGGGCCCGCGTATGTATCCGGCGGTAGAAGCCAGCCTCAAGCAGCGGCAGGTCTGCGGGGCGGAGGCAATAACAGCAAAGTTTGCGGTGAACAGTTGAACAGTTGAACAGCGAGAACGAGTAAGCTTTGCTCAGCCAGTGAGCAAGTGAGAAGTGAGCAAGCTTTAGAGGAGGGACGATGGACGAGAGAATGAGCGTGGACAACGGACTGCGCGTGGCTTTGGAGAGATGTGCGCTGATGGCGGGTGCTGTGCTGTCAAGTTTGCAGCTGGGTACGAACGCGCCTATGTGGGCCTTGGCGGGGCTGGTGCTCGCGTGCAGAGTGCGGGCGTTTGGGGAGAAGGAGGGTTCCATGCAGAGGTTTTCAATGCGCATGGTGATTCCTGAGAGGTGGGGTCGCACGGTGAGGTCGTCGGAAGATCAAGCGCCGGAGTATGCAGTGCTGATTGTGATGGTGGCAGCATCTGCAGAAACGGCGATGCTCCCGGCCGCGAATGCAGTGACACTGGCGCTGATAGTCGACTTGATGGTGAAAAAGGCCACGGAGGACTTGAGCGGCGCCATGATGTGCGACTCTCTGTCGTTTGTGGGTGCAATGACTCTTGCTTCTGGCGACCTCAAGTCGACCAGTGCCGAAGTGGCGGCCGTCGTAGCGGCGGCTCTTTTGCTCAGAAGAGCACTGCTGGAGGCCTGGATTCGCGCGTTTCAAAAGTCGTTCACTGCGGGGGAAGCCACGTTGGTGGTGCACGGTGTCGCATTGGTAGTCGCGAGATTCGTGCGCAATGTCTATAGGTTTTCGCAGGGTGAAGAGCAGTCGGCTCTGGAAACGGCTCTGCACTGCGGGCTGTTGGGAGTCCTATCCTTCCCTGCGGTGATGGCCAAATACTTTGAGAAGTTCGCCGTTCTTGAAAACGAAACCGTTGGGGTGGACCCTAGGAGAGCTCGGCGAGAGTCTCAAGATGCGCCAGCACCAGCACCGGTTCAAGTAATTTCGTGGGATTCACCTCACCTTGGTCGTGGCGCCGCGCTTGGATTCTACATAGCGCTTGCGGTGTGGCTAGGTATGTGCGTTTCGCCTTTGGCAGCTTCGATGCTTGGTGGCAAGAACCCGATCCTGTGGGTCCGTGACTACACTTTCGGCGAAGCACGGCACGGCTTGATTCTGCTGTACTGGGTGGGCTGTCTCGCAGTGGGGCTGCCACTAATTCATTTCGCGGCATCCCGGGACTCTGTTTTGCCTCTCATCATCACTAGAAAATTGTACCACCTGCTTGCACTTGCTCTTTTCGGGCCTGCGCTAGTGATCGCTCCGGAATTTTTGGCGCTCTCCTTGGGCATCGCTTGTGCATTGCTTCTTACAATCGAGTATGTTCGTATTTGCCGCATCCCCCCCTTTCGAAGGTGGCTTCACTACTACCTGCGGAGTTATACCGATTCGAGGGACGAAGGTACAACAATTTTAACACACATCTATTTGCTTCTCGGATGTGCTATCCCGCTCTGGCTTTATCCGTGCTGCGGAAATTTCGCATCCTTTGCTGGCTTAGTCATTCTTGGAACTGGAGACGCTGCAGGAGCTATGGTCGGATCCACATGGGGCAAAATCCGCTGGCCTGGCGGCCGCAAGACGGTAGAAGGAACTGCAGCAGCACTGACCTCGGCTCTTTTTTGCCTGGCGCTTTTCTCACTGGCTATCGCTGAGAACCCGTTCGATCCAAAGCGCTGGTCTGCATTCTTCTTCGCGACGTTCCTTACCTGCATTTTGGAGGCATTTACAAAGCAAATTGACAACCTGATCCTGCCGCTCTTCTTCGCAGCCCTTCTAGCTGGAATCCCAACTGCATCGTCTTGAACCATAGTTCCTTGGAAGGGAAGACATTGATCCTGGTACTAGTCCCAACATTCAATCATGACCTCTTTTGTTCAATCTCCAAACCACATCAAACTTCCGGCTTTCCAGCAGCAGCACAACCTCCACCTTGGTTCCGCTTCTAGCTCTCAGCTCTTAGCTTTCAGCATGCTGGCACTCACTCACTCCTCACTCATTCACTGACCTTGAGAGCATAGAGCATATGCATCGGTTCCTTCCGTCCATAAACCCCAACCTCCTCTCCATCCACTCCATCTCGCCAATTTTCTTGCCATGATAACCAACCCCACATCGAGAGCATCGAGCAAGCCAAGCCACAGCACTATCGCATGCGCTAAGCTTATTTATCATCACAGCACATCACATCACAACACAACACCACCTCTTAGCGAATACAGAGAACATGATACAATCAATCAGCAGAGACAGCAAGAGTAAGCAGAGCAAGCAGAGTATCGACGACATAAAGAGACAGCGAGAGCAACAGAGGATAGAGGATAGAGAGAGACAGGGCAGTGGGCACAGTGGGCAGACAGTGGGCGAAGCCAAAGTCGAAGAAGGAGGTCTTGTCATTGCCGGCCACATCATCACAAGACCGCAAAGCGAAGGTCGACCGATAGCTGAAGGCTGTGAAGGGACGTGCAGATAGTGCAGATAGAGGTGAGAGACTGTCGAAAGGCGAAGAAGTGCTGGAAAGGACCAAAAGATGGGAGACGACGCGGAGAAGGTGAAGAAGGCGCTGAGGGCGCTGCTTAAGATGCCGGAGAATCGCTTGTGCGCGGACTGCCCAATCAAAGGCCCGACATGGGCGAGCATCAACCTTGGCGTGTTTCTATGCCTGCAGTGCTCTGGCATACACCGCAACTTGGGCGTGCACATATCGCAGGTGAGGTCCACCGAGTTGGACACGTGGAAGCAGCCATGGTACGAGAAGATGAAGGAGATCGGTAATAAAAAAGCTAACGTGTTCTGGGAAGCGAACATGCCCAAAGATTACAGTGGCAGGCCGTCCGCTGAGGAGTGTGAAGCGCTGTCATACAAGATGAAAAAGTTCATCACTGACAAGTATGAAAAGAAGCTCTGGGTACCAAAGGAGGGCGCCTCGGGTGGCAAGGACGCAAAGAAGAGCAAGAAAAGCAAGAGTAAAAAGGCACAGCAGTCCGACAGCGACAGCAGCTCCGATTCGGATTCGAGCTCGTCTTCGTCGTCATCATCATCTTCTTCGTCGTCGTCAGACGCACCTCCTGTCAAGACGACCAAGAAAAAGTCCGCTAAAAGCAAGAGCTCCAAGAAACCCGAAGCGGCGAAACCGGCGGGACTTGTCGCGAAGAAGAAGGAGGAGGAGGAGGATTTATTCGGAGATTTTGTGGGCGGCGCCTCATCTTCTCCTCAGACTAGCCATGCCGTACCAGCCCAACGCCAGGGTGTCGTTGATGGTTTTGCTAACATGAGCCTTGGCGGCCCGCAACAGCAGCATCAACCTCAAAATCCGGCGCCCTCTGCCCCCCCACCTGCGCCACAGCCCTCGAAGGGTATCGACTTGGCATCCCTTTACTCGCAGGGCAGCGGGGCAGGGACCACTTACGGCCGTGGGAACGGTCTCCAATACGGAATGCAACAACAGTACCCATCTCAACAACAGCAGTATCAGCAACAACCACAACAGCCATTCATGCAACAGCAGCCCCAGCGACAGCCGCAGCAGCAACAGCAGCAGTTTTACCCTGGACAGCAACCTCAGTCCTTTGGCCAACAACAGCAGAACCCTGGCATGTATGGTAGACCTGCGCAAATGCAAATGCCATCGCAGCAGCAAATGTATCCGCCGCAAATGCAGCAGCAAATGCGTCCGCAGCAACCGTCACAGCAGGCTATGCAACATCCGCAACAGCAAGGCATGCAACATCAGCAACAACCAAACGCGCAGAGAATGATGCAGGCTCCCCAGCAGCAAATGGGAAACATGCCGCAGCAAATGAACGGCTCCCAACATCAGCAACAAATGTGGCCGCAGCAACCCCAGGCCCAAATGGGTTATGGTAATATGCATCAGCAGCAGATGCATCAACAGGGTGGATACCAGCAGCAGCAACAGCAGCGCCCGCCTCAGCAACAACAGCAGCAACAGCAGAAGCCTCAGTCCTTTGATCCATTCTCGAGTATCATGTAATATTACGAAAATGTTCAGGTCCTCCCTCCAACCTAATTTTGTCGTTCCCACGCGATTTGATTAGCTTTCTTTTTTTACAGTTAACTAAAATAGCCCAGATCCAGAAGTTATGTTCAAAAGCAGTGTTTCTGTTTTTCATTACAAATCTTCGTCAGAATTCTCCGATTCGCTCTGCTCGCTCGAATCTCTCGAAGCCTTTTCGCTCGAGAGATTGGAAGACCGAAGCTTTGCAAGTCTTTCGCGCAAAGAATCCAGGCCTTTGACCTGTCCTGAAGTTAGTGCTCCATTCTTCTCGGATTCGTTCGCGTCTGCGCCCGCGTCGGAATCGTGGCCCTCATCATCACTGTTCAGAATTGCGCTCATTGTTGTCGACATTCTACGCCGTTGAGACGTGCTCGGGGTAGTAGGAACCGGGTCCTTCTTGGCTGCTGTGGAGCGAAAAACTGCCAGGGTGGATGTGAGGATTTCCGTGTCCCTGGCTTCCTCCTCTTCTTCCACCTCCGCCGCCGTCTTGAGAGGCTTTGCGCCTATTTCCCGCGTATCACGCAGTGCCTCGTACAGCAAGATAGGGCAATTCCCGTTAAAGGAACAGAGGGCCAAGAGATGCTGCTCGGGGTGCCATGAAAGCGACGAAATTGGCTTAGGAAAGCCGTACTTCCAAGTGGAGCCGGAAAGCTGCCCATCGTTGGTGGACCACACAAAAGGTTTGCCACTCTCACTTCCAGAGACAACGTACCGCCCATCAGGAGAGAACGAGGCACGGATTAGACTTTGAGAAACAGGAGCGCCAATGAAGCCTTCGTGGACCTTGGTATATCTGCGCAATTCGAAGAGGCGAATAACGTTTTGTTGAGCAGAAACAAGAAGAAGACGCTCAATCGGGTGAACTTGAACAGTAGTGATTGCCCTTCCCTTCAATTCTGGGTCCTCGATCTTTCGAGCGACGTGCCAGGCGTCCGGGTTGGACGCTTGGCGGCCAGTCTCCAGTCGCCATACTATTACGATTCCGTCTGCATCACCTGAAATCAATCGATTCCCATCATTCGTGAAGCACAGCGAGTTTATGTTTGCCTTGTGGTGTGCCCTCCCAAAGTCCAATTGACCACTTTTCCCCAGAGGTTTCCCAGTCGAAGCATCCCATAGACGTACAAAGCCGTCGTATGATCCTGTCGCGACAACTGCAGGGTCCTTCGACGACGGATGGAACTGCGCCGTGTAAACATATGTGGGTGGGAAATGTTGCAGGACGAACTCGCAGTGTGCCGTCCCTACCCCTCCACTGCCCTCACTTCGTGTCGCGCGAGCGTGCTTGTTATAAGACGCCTCTTTCCTAGCCTTTTCTTGCTCACTATTACCTCTTTTCGCACGACTGTTCTCCTTCTCTTGGTCGTCACTTCCATTCGGACTCTTGCTTTCCGTCGCAAGCTTACTTTGGCCACATGGAATGTACCATATTTTGCTCGTGCCATCCGCCGAAGCAGAAACAAGTCGAAGACCATCATCGGCGCTATCCTCGTCCACCATTTGCCACGAGAGCTCGTATATGAGCTCATGATGACCATGAAGATTGTATCTTAGACTGAACGTGGTGGTCTCGAAGATCTTAATTGAAAATATTCGCCCTTCAGCACAAGCCGCAGCGAGATACTGTCCATCTGGGCTAAATTGAACATCAAAACATCCTTGAACCCCGGTCGCAAGCCGACCCACAAGATGGTGAGGAATTATGCAAGGCTCGTGTTTCATGCGATGTCGCCGCGCCACCAACAAGGCAGACTCGGACTTGAATTTGTTGCCGGCATCGGCTGCGGAAGCGTTCCCGACGTTTCCTGCCAAGAGGTCTTCTAGATCAAGCTCCCCACGCTCCACTTCTAAGGAGTGCAATGGTCTACGCTCCACGACGGTTTGATCACCCATACCCGCGGCTGACACTGCGACTTGAATGCAAGAAGGGTATCTTGTCCGCCTCAATAAACGGTACGCATGAAACACTTTTGGCCCATCTCCTGGTGTCGTTTCGCGCTCCATCATGTTTGACACGGCTCGGTACGCCCACGTGCTCGACGGATATTTGAAGAGCTGCAAACGAGTTGCTTTTGGCTCTTCGTCAGGTTTAAGGCCAACTGCGAAATTAGGTGTTCCAGCAGAGCTGACAAGCTTTAAGAATCCCCAAGCGATCTGATAAAAGCCGTCACCCTGAAGCAAGACGTCCTGGTCGATGGAAGGGCCAAAGTCAAGCACTTCAAAGAAAAGAAGTGCATTTGGCCTGGTCAAGTGCTCCACAGGAACATTGAAAATGAGAGGCGCGTGTGACTTCCACTCTGCGCTAAAATTATCACCCTTGCTGGACCTCAAGTTGCATGGTTCTGTAACCTGTGGTGGGATCACCGCTGTGCGAGTAGACTCGCGATGACACCGAAAAGCCGATTGTTTTTCTTTCTGAGTTCCAGAAGCACGCGAACTGGCCTTCGAGCTACCTTCTAAAGTGTTTACGGCTGCCACTTTCGCTCTTGCTTTCGAATAATATCGCCCGGTGCAACCGTCCACAATACTCACTCTTACGACCGGATGGTTTATCCATCCGTCCCCCTGAAGACTTGGGACGCTGTGGACATGAACCCGAAGAACAGCGGTGTCATGTTGCGCAACCTTGTCGAAGGAATCTGAGCTCTCGTCCGTAGGCATAAGCGGCCTTAGCCCGACCCCAGCAATAAAATCTGCAACCCCGCCCAACGTGTTCGATTGCAGCGCTTTCCATAAAAGATTCGTCGACACCTCTGACACGCAAGATGATAAACTAAATCTCTGCATTGACTGAAATACTGTGCGCGTCCCAACTTGCCCACCACCCACGTTAGACCCTTTCAGGTGCTCTCGCTCTTCATCAATCTGCTCATCTTCGTCCTCCTCCTCTTCGTTGTCGTTATTCGTCCCCTTCTTCCGGCTCTTGGCTCGTGCGCGGGAATCCTCTCCGCTGCTCTTCTTCTTCTTCTTGCTCTTTTTCATACTGGAGCCAATCTCTTTCTGCTTTTCCGCCGTGTTCCCAACTCCTTCGTCCAGATCCTCGTCATCATCTAAACCTGGCCTCGGCAACTTTCTCCGAGACTCGCCAAGCTCTTCATCACCGTTTTTCCTTCTGCTCTCCTTCCTCCTGCTGCTCGACCGCTTCTTGTTGCTGCTCGACTTGCTCCTGCCGCTTGACGTGCTGCTCCTGCGGCTCTGCCGTTCCACGTCCTCCATTTCCACGACCCAACTCACCTCTTCTTCCTTTCCGTTCCTTCTTTCTCTCTTTCCTTCACGCTGTCACGCTGTCACGCTGTCACGCTGTCACGCTGTTACGCGTGGGAGAGAGTGTGCGAGCACCAAGCAAGCAAGCAAGCAGGCAAACAAAGCAACCAGCTCTGCTTTGAGCTCAGGCAAGCCGCGCAGACGACGCAAAGAGATGGAGAGAGAGGTCGAGAGGTTGGGATCGCGTGCGATGCTGTCGGTGGTGGCCCAAAGCATCGAAGACGACGAAGACGACGAAGACGAAGACGAAGAGAGGGTCAGATGCAGCCGCGTGGAAGAAATATGGACGCGGTTGCTTCTGACGGCTGCTTGCCTTCGCGAGTCAATGAGTTTTTCAGAGAAAAGAGGGAGTGAACACGGACGTGGAGCGCACAAATGGCTGCGAATGGAATCGAAAGTGAGTGAAATGAGAAGAGAAAGGCTTTCGATGAACGTTTGCTTTTGACTGACAGATTATATAATCCATTCGGGTCGTACAAGTAGAGCGCAGAAGAGTGTTGGTGTCATGGAGAGAGAAAAGATTGGGCCTTCAAGGTCCGACTGAAACGCAATCATTCATAACGTTGAGCTTTCTTCTTCATCTCGAAGACACGAAACGAAACGAGATAACAAATACTCCCAAAAAGTTCTTTCTCAATCAATGAAAAGCCAAATGAACTGAATTTTGATTTGCTCACAGTCAATCAGTCAATGCTGTTCTCAAAGACACAAGAATCGACCTCGCGCCAGTGTAACCATGTAATTTCTCACCGGTCAAAAACGAACCTTCCTTGTTCGCGAACAACCGAACTAAACCTCCTCCGCACTGCCGCCGGTGCTAGTAACCTTCGCGCCACCGGTTTGGTTGGTTCGCCTCACGACTCTTTGCATTCTGTTCATTCTATGAATGTGGAAAAGAGCACACGTAACGTATGAAGAGTGTCCTCGAGTACAGACTTGCGCAAGAGTGCTGTGGGATTAGAATTGAATAGAGGCTTGCCTTCGTGAAGGAGTTAGGAGGGCGTGGACAAGGAGAAGAATGGTGGAAGGAGAGATGGACAGGGTGGAGCTGGGGTTTCTGGAGGAAATAGCACTGGAAGGCGACGAAGACTTTGACGGTGACTTTGTCATGCATGAAGATGGGAACTGGACAAGATGGGGAGATGGGCTTGCTGGGGGCGAACCTTCGTGGTTGTACCCCTTCAAGGACGAATCGACTGCGGCTGAAGCCGTGAAATGCGAGAAATGTTCCAAGCCGATGTCGTTCTTGGTGCAGTTTTACGCGCCTCTCGATGCAAAGCAGGCGTTCCATCGAAGCTTGGTGCTCTTGGTGTGCAGAAATAGCGGTTGCGAAGGACAAGCAAAGGCGCTGCGGGCTCAGCTGCCAAGAAAAAACCCTTATTACGATCCTGACTGCGAAGACGAAGACGAGGATGTTGATCTTCTCTATGATCTTCAGAATGCGCCTAGGGTTGCCCTTGGAGCCCCGTTTAGACGGCTCAAAATTGTCACAGAAACAGAGGCAAATGATGAGGAAGAAGCACTCAAGCACGAGTGCAAAGTTTGCAAGAAGCCTAGCTCGGTAAGGTGCCCATCATGCAAAGCTGCATACTACTGCAGTGCAGAACATCAGATGAAGGACCTGGCAGCGCACGAAGCTGCCTGCAAGGCCAGTGAGGATAACAAGCACGTTCTTGCGCAAATGCATAACATGAATGTGGATAGCGACAGCGACGAAGACACAATGGAGGTCGCGGCCTCAAATTCTGAGAGTAAGAAAGGCGCATCATTAGCTGATAAAAAGTGTAACGTGTGCCTGGGACCCGCAATGTCAATGTGCAGCGAGTGCAAATGCACACACTATTGCTCGAGGGAACACCAGACCGAAGACTGGCCAAAACACAAAACCTATTGTAAGAATCTAAAGGAAGCCGCGCAAGCGGGTGGTGATGGGGCGAAAACAAATGGTGATGGCAAGTCGGACGAGGATTTCACCCAGGAAGATTTTGACGAGCTCATCGTTCAGGGGCAGAGCAAAGAGGTGAAAGAAAAAATGAAGCGTGATCCAGTATTTGAAGCGTTTCAGGAGCGGATATCCAGAGAGCCAAGCCAGTGCATTCGGTATTGTCGATGGACAGAGGCCAAAGCCGACGCAGACGGCGAGTGTGGCAATGCTTTGGGGCCACTGTGGGTATCCTCCACAAGTCAGTGCAACGATGCCCCAGCTTGCTCAAAATGCGGCTCAAAGCGACTATTTGAGCTTCAAGTCTTGCCACAGGCTCTGCATTTCTTGGGTGAGTCCGACTTGGACTTTGGTACGATTTGCGTTTTTACTTGCTCAAAGAGCTGCGAGCTTCAAGACAAAGAGCACGCAGCTGAATACGCGTACGTGCAGCCTAGTTGAACGTACGTTCTAAACGGCAGTTTAGGCATGCAAGACTTTGAGTTTTTTTAAGCAGGAACAAAATTGTATCTGCGAAGAAAGGAAGGGATGTGACAAACAATATTATACATACACGTATTTGACTGAGTAGCTAGCTAGCAGGCCAAGAAAGAGAGGCGCTGCAATCAATGTACGAGACGAGTTAAAAAAAAATCAAAAATGCACAAACAAAGGAACAAATGTCAAACAAATCCGGGTTCATAGTCGAAACCACACTGGGCTCTGCTCCGCGAGCGCAGTCAAATACCGTGTCTACAGCTTTTCGAGAGCATGGGTCTTTCTCAATGCGCGCCCACGCTGACTCTCTCAATGCTGAAGGTGAGGCGCATATTACAATCCATTGCTATCGAGGGCACCAAGCCGCTTGCGTTGTTTTGTCTTCTTGTTGACCATCGTGTCAGTGGACTGAGAGGCGGTTGCAAGCGCCTCTTCCAATTTTCGAATTCGATCTTCCTTGGACTTGAGCATGCAGTCTTTTTCCTCAAGCTGTCTTTGCAGGTCCGACAAAGTTTGAGAGTACGAAGTGGGAGTCTGGTCCTTCAAGGACGTCGCGCTTTCTACTCGATCATAAGCACGAGGTGCTCCATTAAGACTACAGTTTTCTTTCGAGGTTCCGGAAACAGCTTTGGGCTTGCGTGAATGACTTTTGGCTTTCCCAGTAGTACTCTTATTCTTCGACTTTGCCTGGAAATTTGGCGGAATTCTCGCAATCGGGTAATCTGGCAGCGCCAGAGGTGCGCGATAGGGGGTTTGAGTGGAGCTGCTGCTGGGCAGAGGCAACGTTGCGCTCCACTCGGGCAAGCTAATTGCAGAGCTGTGAGCTGCATGCAGAGTCGGGTTTTCCTGAAGCGAGAGGAGCAGCTCGACTGCATTTCCATGATCAACAAGGGTCGGCGGTTTGGGCAATGGAGGCGGGTCCGCCTCAGTCTTTACGACAGTGCTAGCTTCTTTTTTTGGCGCGGGAGAAGATGGAGCAGGCGACGGGGAAGCTGCAGGAGTTGTGACTTGGATTGGTCCAAAGAGTCGATTTACTAGACTTGCATTGCCTTCTTGATATTGCTGCATCGCCACAGCCATTAGGGGCACCGGAACAGATGGTGTCGCGATCACCATCCTTTTGCCATTATCCGCCATAAAGGAATCAGTAGGATCATCCCCCGAGCGAAAAGGTAAGAACCTGCGCAGACGGTGTCTTTTCACTTCGTCGAATGTCTTCTTCTTGTTAGGCTTGGACGACTCCTTCACATACTCGGACTGGTCCCAAAATCTGCTGGGAAAGTGCACCCACCTCACGAAGTAGTGATAGCGCAAAAAGTTGGGCTTTCCCAATTCAGATTCGGCTATTCCCAGATGCTTCAGCCATCTCTCGCGGACTCGGATTCCGCCGGTCACTCTTTCTGGTGGTGGCAGCAAGAACAACTTGGAGTGCATGCCATGGTCTTTGAGCATCTGGTCAAGTTGCCTACACACGCTCTCGCTGCCTCTAAAAAGCTCACAAAGACAGCAAGATTTCCCCGAACGTCTTCTTCCAACGCGTTTGCCCATCAAATCGCCATCGTCTGCAGCGATGTCTCGCGCTTGCTCCGCGCTCGCACTTTCCATAGCTCCTTCACACTCTCACTTTCGCGAGCCCATCCACGCCTTCAGCACGCGCGCTCTGCGGCCGGAAACAATACTGCTGCTTCACAACCACGGATCTTCGGGTTTCCAATCCTTTAAATGCGCTGAGCCCCAAGTCGGAAGCCAACACGGGTATGGAAACGCACACCTTTGCCGTGCTGCGTTGAGTTTGCAAGTTGCGACGGGCGTTTGGCGGCCCAGTATGCAGAGTGGCCGGGCTTATTTTAATGAGAGAGATAGATGAGGCTACTCGAGGACGCTTTCGGGCATTTCCCCTCCTTCTTTCCGCTCAATAGGAGCTTTCTCTCTCGGTCTCTCTCTCTTCCTTCGACCTTTCTCCATACTAGAAGAGGACAGCAAATTACACCGATGGAAGCTTGATCTCGCGACCAAGTGCGAGATCTGACTCCCTCGATCTGCGTTCGAGGGGCTGTGTTCAGAACAGCGCGCTGTTCAGTGGCGGTCATTTGAAGCGCCTTCCGCAAAATCATGAATAGTGTGCTCTCTACACCCCAAAGCTACCTCTGCCACGTTTGCTTGTTAATATGAAGGGGGTAGCGGGAGAGTATATCCAAAAGTTCGGGGTTGATCGGCGTCCTCGTAACGGTAAAAACGGTAACTAGACGCTAGCCAGTCGGCTGCACAGGGGTATAGAAGAAAGTGCGAAAACAGCGCCAAAAAAGAGAAAGAAATTGCTTCTAATTTTACTCCAGAGTCGTGCCAATTACAAGCGCGATATCTTTCTCGTTGAAGGGCAAGCAGCGCTTAGCCTTTATATAAACGAGCGCCAAGATCCAAAGTTTGACCCCCGAAAGAAACGCAGCTGTTCACCTCCTTGAGTGTATGTATCCTTGTCCTTGCCGAAAGAAACAAAGCGAAGTTAGCGGTGACTTTAATATGTATCCATCCATCCATCTATCATCATGATCCACCCAGACAACAAGCTCCTTTCTCCTTCTCAATGGACATTCTCCCGTGAATTGAACGCGCGGGGGTCGTCAGAACAGATGAGTTAAGAACAACCAACATCAATCAACCAACCTGAAGAGAGCATGGATGATAACTTACTGCACTGACTGTGAGTCGCTCGCGCGAGAGACTGACTGACTGACTGTGAGATGTGTTTGCACATTAATAAAGATGTGTACAAGATGTGCGCGATTTGTGAGACGAGGAATTCGAGCACCGCGTTCACCGCATTCATTTCCTCGTAACATCTCCTCGGCAGGTGCTAGTGCCCAGTAAAGATGCACGTAGTGTCAACTTCAAACATTCGATTCTCGCATCCCATACCATCCCATCAGAGGTCTGGCAGAAAATAAACTAGCACAGAACTAGTAGTCATAGGATCCTCGTCAGGTTAGTTTAGGAAAGTTCATTGCTGCTGGAATAATTCTTTCCCACGAACATTTCCTTGTTATCATGCTCATCATGAACAGAACAGTGAACACGAGTGACTGCCAAAGTTCTCAACAATGAAGGCCCAAAATTCAAACCAAAAGTGAAGTAAGTTTATTCTTCGCCACCCAGTCTACCCAGCCTCGCCCGGAGTGTTCATTTATTCAAATGTTCCAAATTCCAGTCCCCAGCGTCCTCTTGACAAATAGTAGGAACCATACTAATACGTCTATTCAAGTCCTAGCATTGCCTCCGCTTCTTACCAGCCACGTAGGCTCCCTTAGAGGCATACACTACTCTGGCAGCTAACACGATCTACTGCCTGGATAGGTTGGATAGGGATGGTTCCTGAAGCTCTTCCTATAGGTCTGGCTAACAAATTCAGTAAACTCATTTCGAGTATCTCCTTGCCTGCACTACCACCTCTTATGCAGCGTCTATCACCGGCTGCTAAGCTCTTCATAGACGTAAGGCTACGATCCTTGTGGGACCAGGGCAGCAAAAGTGGCAGCGCCAAAGATAGCCCGGAGACAACATTACGGGTAAGCCTATGCCAAACAGTAGTAGTTCCACCGGTCGGAGGAAGAAGAAGGAAAAAGCGTTGATTCATATGGGTGGCCAATTAGCGAAAGAGAGTAGGTAGCTCCTAATGAGCCTGAAACATTTCCTAAACAAATAATTAAAATTCCTTTTTCCTCTTTTGGAATTGGCAGTGCATTGACAGCGAGTTGAACGCGCGGGAAAAGGGAGAGACAGAGCAAAGAGCGAAAGTGAGGGGGCGCGGCGCGGACACGATCTGCGAGCGCTACAGGACGGCGTTTTCGAAGGTGATTGGACGACGCGATAGCCGCGGCCGAGAGCTTTCCGGCGATCTGAGGCATCTTGAACTGGGGCTAGATCTGGACAAGTTGCAGCCATCCGCGCGCGCGACGCTCCAAGGCACTTGAGAGACTTGCGCCTTTCGGAGTGGAGAAAGAAGGGCGGACTTGGAAGAAGATTTGGGGCTGTTGGAGCTCTCTCTTCTGCTTGCCTGGCAACGGACAGTGAGCATCTGGGAAGAATCGAGGTTACCTAACCGTCACGTAAAGCACAGGCTGTGAACAGAAAAAAATTGTGCGGAAAAGATGGAGACGCCGACGAAAAAGAGCCCTGTGGTGGAAAATACAGAAGTGATGGAGGTCGACGTCAACAACTTGACCCCTCGCAAAGGGGTGCAATCTCCCGGAGGACCTGCAGAAGTGATCGAGGTGGATATTTCGGACTTTACTCCTCGCTCCGGGAAGAGGAGCCCTGGAATGAGGATGAGCCCAAATAGCAGACTGAGCCCAGCTGGCCGGCTGAGCCCGAACCGCATGGGCATGATGAGTCCCACCGTGGAAGATATCGAAAGCAAGCTCCGCCGAGCAAGCTTGAATCGCGAGGAAATCTTGAATGCCAAGAAAGGGAAGGCAAGCGAGAATGCTGCCCGCCAACAGAGGGTGTCTGAAAATGTGGAAAGGACCAAGGAAGAGCTTGCCGAACAGATTGAAAAGAAGATGGAAGACGCCAACGAGCGCAGAGCCGAGCTTTTGAAGAAGCAACAGGCCTCGGCCGCTGCGAATGTAATTTACGCTCGGGAAGTTCACCTGAACAATATTGCGTCATTGGCCACGGAGGCCGAGGAGAGACGCGCGAGTATTGGCGACAAGATTGAGCAGGCTAGCAAGCGCCGCGAGTCGTATTTGGGGAACCTCACAAGCCATGCCGTCAGCTCAAACTCGAGAGTTTCTGACGCTCTGGAACGTGAGCAGGAGCTCCGCAACGCAAAGCTCAGCACAATAGAGAAGAAACTCAGCTCTGCCGAGGAATCTCGCAGACAATCCATTGATGGCATTCGCAGCAAAGCGCAAGACGTCACCGGCCGTGTGGCCATGGCAAATCAGCAGCTCATCGATGGTGCTGAAACCCTCAGGAGCGAGATTGGCAACAAGTTGAGCGATGCAGAGAAGCGACGTGACGAAGTTCTGCAGAGCACCGTGGGAAAAGCTTCTGCGTCCCTCAGGAAGGTTGAACAGGCTCAGCGTGACTTGGCCACCATAGAAAGCTTCAGGCGGGACTCGATCAATCAAAAGCT
Source organism: Parietichytrium sp. I65-24A (assembly GCA_012862575.1). Taxonomy (NCBI): domain Eukaryota; class Bigyra; order Thraustochytrida; family Thraustochytriidae; genus Parietichytrium; species Parietichytrium sp. I65-24A. The sequence goes on from BLSF01000010.1 coordinate 633,641, forward strand.
TGAGAAGGCGGAGGAGTCTCGCAACCAATGCCTGAGCGCTCGCAAGGCCAAAGCCGTCGAAGACACCGAGCGCGTTTCCTCAGCATTGCAAAGAGCCGAGCAAATTGCCGATGAGAAACGCGACACAATTGACGCCAAGCTCCGCCAGGCCGAAGACCAACGCGGTCAATTTCTCTCCGAGAAGCTGCAACATGCTGCCTCAGACTCAAAGCGTGTCGCCTGGGTCCAAGAGGAGGCGGAGAAAACAGCCGCTAAGCAGCTCGAGGACATCAACGCAAAGTTGGAAGGCGCAGAGGCAAACCGGTCTTCCATTTTGGACGAGAAGCGCTCCAAAGCGCACCAATCTTCTGAAAAAATTCTACGCGTGCAGCAAAATTCGGAAGATATTCAGACTCGCCGCCGCAAGAGTTTGGATGCGAAAATGGCCAAGGCCGATCAACTCCGCGAAGAGGCGCTCAACGAGAAGGTCGTGAAAGCATCGCGCTCCACACAGAAGATCGCCGAAACCAACGAATACTTTGAAAAGGAGGCGGAGAAGCGACGCGAAAGTATCGAGCGTAAGCTCGATTTTGCTGCTTTCAGCCGCGACCAAATTCTCTCTGCGCGCAAAGAACGCGCCTCCCTCAGCGGAGAGCGTGTGGAAGAAATCAAAAAGTCCGCACAGGAGAAGGCGGATGATCTGCGCCAGAACCTTGAAAAGAAGCTCGAGAGCGCAGAGCAAGCTCGGCAGGCGCAGATCGCAGAGGTGCAGAACAAGGCCAGTACTGAAGCTGCAAAGGTGGCAGCCATCGGTAAGGAGTCGAAGCGTCGTCTCAACGAAGACGCAGAACTCGCTCGTGAGCAAATTGAGTTTCGCATGGACCAAGCTGCTGCCCAGCGAGAGTCCGCGCTTTCTGAAAAAAGGGAGAAGGCCGCTCGTGCAGGAGAGAGGGTCAGCGAAGTCTCACGCCGGACGGACCTTCAGACAAAGGAGATGCAACGGCAGCTGGAGACGCGTCTAGAAGAGGCTGCAGAGAAGCGTTCTTCGCAGATCTCCGGCCGCCAAGCAAAGGCTGGCCAAGAGACATCCAAGATCGCCGCTGCCTCTGCGATGCTCAGCGAGCGGGAGAAGGCGGAGGCCGAAACCAAGCTTCGAAATCTCGAGATTCGCCTAGGAAACGCTTCCAAGGCGCGGGAGATGTATTTGGGCAGCGTTAAAGGGAGGGCGCTCCACGATCTTCAGCGCGTGGACCAAGTCACTGCAAACTCCGAAGAGCGAACCGAGGATTTGCGTCGCACCATGGACCAAAAACTCGCTATTGCTTCCGAGTTGCGGGAGTCTTATCTTTTGTACAAACAATCGAAGGCGACTCAGCAATCGTCCAAAATCGCCGACGCAAGTGTTGCTCTCAAAGAGCGCGTTACCTTTCTCTCCGAGACGAAGCGACGCGCCCTGGAGAAGAAACTCAACATGGCTGAAGAAAACCGAAGCTCTGCGTTGTCCGAGGTAGTTGCCAAGGCTGCCCACACAAGTGCAAAAGCAAAGAATGTGGTCGAGTCTCTTGAGCAGCGGAATGAGTCCCGCCGTGCTGAGATGGACCGTAAACTTGACCAGGCCGCCGGAAACCGGGACTGTTTTCTTTATTCCAAGCAGAACAAGGCTGTGTCTCACGCTGCGAAGATTGAGGCTGCCTCAGAGACATTGAAGCGGGTCAACAAGCAAGAGTCTTCCAGTCGCCGACGTACAATGGATGACCGGCTCTTCAACGCTTCGGCTGCTCGCGAGGCTGCGATCGAAAGCAGGAAACAGAAGGCTGCGCAGCGCTTGGAGAAGGTCGCTCAGGCAGCCAACTCGGCCCATGCAGAGCAGGAGAGGGTGGCGCTTGCGGACCGAATCAACAGCAAACTGAGTGAAGCAAACATTCGTCGAACGAACGTAGTCGAGGAAACTCGCGAAAAGGCTGCGTTCAATAACAAGCACGTCAAGGATGTGGTTGAGCAGCTTCACAGTGAAGAAATGGAGAACTCTTCTGTGAAGGCCGAGGCGATCGGACGCAAGCTTGACCTTGCTGCAGAACGCAGAACTGAACACCTCGCTCTGAAAACAAGTCCTACCAAGGGCCGCCGCACGCCAGCTCGTCTTATCGAATAAAGACTCGCAGTTTCTCGTCCATATACACGCATGCACACCTCCACTCAAAGGCTTTGGTCCCGTGCCTGGAACGAACATAAAACGTTACAGTGATAAATTTTGCTATTCCCCTTGAGCGTTGTGGACGCGAAAGAGGAACGCAGAATGGCGCCATCGACCAGGCAATACACAATCTTTATCATCAAAATAATATACAAGAGAAGAATTTACAAGCGTTTTAACACTACATGTGGTCGACTACGATCTCCAGTCCGTCAGCAGCACAAGTTTGAACAACTTTTTTCTGTGCAATTTCACTGAACACTCCCAATCGACTACAAAATGGAAGAGTCAGAGGCCAACTGCGATGAATCCCCCTTTTCGTCTCTTGCTAGATCTGCAAAACTCAGAAAGTTTGCCAAAATGACCTCGCGGAACATTCCGAGGCGAGTCGGTGACTGGGGCTTTTGCGAGGACTGTGATGGCGAGGTGACGTCAGGCGGCGTCAGTGCCTCCACAATGCTGCCCCAGGTATACCCCAAGGTAAACATGGCAGCCGCAACGCAAACAAAGACACCGCAGTCATCGCTGTTCTGCTGCTCAACATCATTGTGAATGTTGTATCGGAAGGCAACCTTCTTTCTGCCAGTTTGTGGGTCGCGATCCGGCCACACTCGAAATAGACATTTGCGGATGATGTCCTTGACTGCCTTGTTGAGTGCAGGATCACAACCTGGAAAGCTGTTGTAGACATGCAACACACATGTCTCCACCTCCCCATTCCTCCGGAAGACGAGGCCGCGGCAAAGGACCCAGTGCTCGTTGCAGTTGAGCGGAAACAAAAAGGTGTCCACTTCATCGCGCAAAGATGCAGGCTTACCATCAGCATACTTGATGAACTTTTTTTGCAGCTGCTTTACGCTCTTCTCGTTTGCAAAAGTGCTATCCGAAGATCTCTCCGTGAGCATCGCGCTAAAATAGCTCTTCAAATAGACTGTGTTGCCATCAGAATATTCGTCATCCTCGCAATTGTGCGACTGGCGGTATATTGCGAGGATTTCAAAGAACGGATTGATTACTGCGTCACTTAGCCAATGCGATGCCGCAAGCTGCCAAGCCGGAATGGAAAGCCCAAACTGATTCATGCGCTGCGAGTGCCTGGTTTTTTTCTCACAGAAGAACTGGGATACCCGCAGGTCGTGCTCTAGCGAAAGAGGGATCTCGAGGAAAGGCTTGAACCGGCTAAATTTGGCAAGGTCTTGGCGAGGGAGGCTCCGTCGACGCATCTCCATCTTTCGGTTCTCTATCAAACTCAATTCGCTGCTCCCTTTGGAGGTTTGCGAAGGCTGCGCTACTTGAGCTTTTGCCAAAACTTCAACGCTAGGTGTAGACTTTGACAACTGCGAATGACTTATGAGAAACTCCTGCCTGGCGATACTATCACAAGAGCGTTGGGATGCTTGTTTCCCTGAGCTCGCGGCATCGCTCGGTTTGCTTAATTTTTTCCTGCCTGAAGGCGATTCAGACTCTTCGTCGTTTAACGTTCCCTGGCTACTCTCTACCTCCGAGGCGGACGCCTTCAAACTTGCTTGCTTCCGAGACCCTTCACCCGCCTCTATCGTTTCTAGTTCCCCACCGTTGTCTCCACGTGCATCTATTCCTCCTGCGATCTCCTCTTCGCTGTCCTCCTCATATTCGTAGCCGTGAAAGTTATCCATCACATACGATTCCTCTTGAGATTTCAGATCTTCCTCCTCTTCTTTCTGAGAGCTCAGAGCAGCAAACTTGGCTGACAGGTTTTGAGAGATATGCTCGTGCCGTGCATGCTTGACTGGGACCGTCTGATGCTCCGACGGCGTATCCGCATCCCGCTCCGTCTTGGACGAGTCAGGCTCCCTGCGCGTTGGCGGAACCCGGCGTGGTGTTTTCGTTGGCGTAGCGGTCAAGTCGGCCTTATTGCAATCTAGCACAGCTCTTGCAAGTCGCAGAATCTCGCTGCCCCTGCCCCCTTCCACCACCGCCGTGAAGTCCACAGCCGCCAGAATGGACTTGCACAGTCCGATATTCCCCGCCGCCACCGCGCGCTCCAGCATGGTCCGTCCGAAGCGCTTGAGAGCTAGCTCCGCGCACTGCGTTTCCCCATTGGCCAGCAAATTCTGCACCACCCGCTCGCAACATTCCGCGCCAAGGTCCTCTGCCGTCAAATTCCCGCTCTCGAGCACCTCCTCCAGCAAGCTCCAATTCGCTAGCTTGGAAATGTCGCACACCATTTCCGCGAGGACTGGCAGAGGCATGGCCCTGCTCCTCTTGGGGCGCATTTCATCCTGCCGAGGACACGTGTCCTCGCGCTCGCGCTTCGCGCCGACGAGCGGTTCCTTCATCATTTCCCGCGCCGCGGCACACGACTGTGCGCGGCAAAGGCAGAGACAAGTTCTCAAACTGAGCAGCTCGATACCAACGAGCACGTCCGCGCCGAACGAACCGCGTGCAAGTGACCTGTTCCACTCCCTGCGCTTCCGCGTTAGGGGTCTGCCGCATGTGCGAAACTTCGATCTCCGTTCTGGTTCTTTTCCGCGATCACTCACTCTTCCCGTTTTTCCCCATTGTCCTGCATTACAAAATCCAGATCTTATGGTTATTGCCGACTCACAGACTAGGAGTGTGCAACTCAGTTCTGCGCATTGGCTACGTGAAACGGCTGAGTGCCACTAGGAGTCTCGCGGGCAAGCAAGGCCGGCAACCCAGTGGCGAACAACCCGTGATTGCTAGATTTTGAGATAGATGGAACGGTAAGACGGTAAGCGGTCGTGCGTTTCGGAAAGACACGAAAGAAACGCAATACGCGGCCGGGAACCCAGCCGGAGGGGAGAACGGCTCGTTGTTCCTTTTGCTGATCAGTGGGTTCTTCTGGTTCTTCTGTGGAAGGGGAAGGAGAGCATGGAAAGAAAATTGAGGAATGAAATTGATTCCGAATGTCCGATTTTTAAGCTCAGCAGCTGCGCGCGATGAGGGAAAGAGTTGTGAAATATTAGAGGAGATTTTGAAAGAGCGCGCTTACTCGTTGATGGAGTAGATGAGCCCTCGGCTTGGAGCTTCGCTGGCCAGATTGCGGATGGCAGATCCTGATCCTGATGTGGGCGAAACGTTGGTGGTCTTGCTCTTGGAAACGCCGTTGGAGTTGCTCGAATCGATGATGGCTACATAGTATAGCTTCGGGACGACCAACGAACAGACTATGGTAAGTGCGGTGATCACGAGTCCAATAATAGAAATGAAAGTAATAGCTGCGGGCTCGCTCACAAGTCTAGAAATCCCGACAGAGAATGAGCCAAAGAACGCCAGGTTATAAACCGCGAAAGCGATTCCTCTGGACTCGTTAAATTCGGACACAAAGTTCCTGGAAAGAAATGAAAGGACCATGGCTGCGATGATCATCAGAATTTTATCAAGCATGATGATCGCCATCCAGTAACCACTGTTTGAGGTGCAGACTGTGGTGTACTGATACGTTTCGACCCAGTGCAGCTCTGCATGCACGGGGTCCATGACTGACCAGACCAGAAGAATCGCACTTTCGTACACCAGCAGCGCGCATATGATGTAGCCGAGATGCTTGTTAGACAAGCGCAGCGCTCGGCCCTTCACGGTGTCAGAGCTGTGCTGAGAGAAAAGATAGACAATGCGGTAGGTCTTCAAAAGCAGACTACCGAATGCAATGCACCACCCAGTGCTCACAAGCCAAATTCCGACGAGGCACATTGAGGAGAGGGTTTCGATTGATGCTCCGCTGTCCAAGTCCACAACCAAGGTGAAAGCAGAAGCGATGGATATCATTGCACCAACGATAATTAGACCCAAAAACACTGGAGAAGCTGCCTTCATTACCCTTGCCTTTCGGTACTTGAACACGAGCTTCAATTGGAAGAGGCAACACAACTCAGCGATGACTCCGAGCGCTATTCCAGCTGGCTTGGCCCAACCATTCCCGACATACACGTCCTCCTGAAACTTGATTGTGAAAGACGCTTGACCAACCGTGGAGTCCTTCAGCCCATCTTTGACGCTAAATGCATTAACAGTAAACATTCCTTCCGCCGAGAGAGTGATCGGGCCGGTGAACCTGGCGGAGTATTTTGTAGGCTGGGTTCCGTCAAGCGTGTAGTACGTTTCCGCTCCATCGGTCATACAGGTTATGTTGAAAGTGATCGCTGAGTTGTAAAATCCGCCTTCCAAGGAGAGTTTTGGCTCGGCAACCTTACCAAAATAAATTTGGCCGCGAAAAGACTCCAAGTCCTCAAGAAGGTCCAAGTAGCTTTCAGGTGCAGCAAAGAACTTGTCCAAGTTTGTGAGAAGTTTTGCGGCCATTGTGGGATTCATATCTCTGTCTATGAAATGGAAAAGCATGTCCGATGACTCCAGCATAGCCCAACCCTTCAAAGTAATCGGATCGGTGATGTACTTGGTGGCGTTTTTGTTGCTCGGAATTGCAGTTTCGTTGAGCCTTGCGACCTGATAATCCACAGATCCTAGATACTCCACTAAGCGCTCAGCGAGTGCAATATTTTTTGAGTTTTTCGAGATAAGGACGCCGTCCGATGGAGCGTCTTCACCTATTTTCAAGCTGGTATCGATGATGGGGAAGCGAAAAAAGTCTAGTTTTTGCTTGTCTTGCTCATCAAGATGTCGCCTGACAAAGTCGCCGATAAGAGAAAAGGCTGCTGTCTTGCTCAGGAGCTCGTCCTGGACAAGCGTCCACCTGTTTGCAGACGCTTTCTCGTAAGTTGGAAAGTATCCCAAGTCAATGAGCTCTTTCCATCGAAGGAACACGTTTGCAATCCGTTCATCAGTAAATGCTATATCTCCCAAGAAAACTTGCATATGAAACTCTGGTCCGTTTACTCTCATGTTGAGATAGTCAAACCAGCCACCGAGGGGCCAGTTCTCCTTCGATCCGATGACGATTGGTTGCACGCCATTCGCCTTTGCCAGTGCGCATGCAGCAAGAAAGTCGTCATAAGACTCTGGGATGCTAATCCCAAGTTCTTCAATGAGTTCTGCGTTGTAGTAAACACCCCAGTGATAGCTGTCCGTGGGAAGCACGTAGGGTGTGTTGTTCGCATCAGACACCATGTGAAGCGCAAGTTCGGATATCTCTTCCGACAGCCCACTTCGATCGAGCATATCGGTCAATGGATGCACCAAGCCGGCTTCTATCAAGTTGCGAGATACTGCTCCACCAGCAAACCACCCAGCAACGTCTGGTCCGTTCTGAAGATGAAGCAGGTGTACTATATCATTTTTTTGCTGCTCCTGAGAATTCCACTTGTAAATCAACGTCAGGTTGCTATTGGCTTCCACGAACGGAGCAGTCATCTCCAAGTCCGTCTGAGCGTTTTCCCCGACAAAACTCAGGTATGTAATCGTTTCGCCCCCCGTGCAGTCCACCACGCCGGCTGCCCCGAATGTAACAGCGCTGCTGCAGAGCACCGCGATGATGACAGCAAGCGCTCCTCCATTTCGCCCGAGTCTACAGTGGCCCGGCTCCATGCTGTACCTGCTGCTTGTGCACTGGCGCCGCGCGTCGTGCACAGTTCAGCATGCAGAAAGGAATTACTTCCCCCCACAACGAACGCAGGGAGGCATACCTTGGTACGTTTTGTGTCTGTGAGTGAAATTCCCACTTACTGTTCAACATTTTCTTATTATAGCAACGAATCAAACATTTATTCTACCAGACATCTTCTCTTGCCCCGAAGATCATCCGCCGAAACAAGTAGACATAATGTCCCGGCGGCTGGCTCTTAGTGACGACTCGCTGCTGCCTCCTGAATATGGGTTCAAAACTTGTACCAAAGTGTCTTGAAGAAGGCTGTCTCGAAAATAGAGCACGTTTTCTGCAGCCTCACATCTACGACTATCAAGTAAGGCTGTTGGCTTGCAAACTGGCAAAGACAAACTCTTTCCAACAAAATTCTGCACCATCCCGCCTCTCATATTCGCTCCTGCTTGCATTTGCGACATTTATCGTAGCTTAGGGAGTACCTCGCGTTCGGCGAGAAGCTTTAACTTAACATTCACAAGTTCTGAATTATTTTAAGAAACAAAAAGGTCCAACTTTACAGTCAAATTAGACAATTTCGAGCTTGACTGTGAGTTCAACCAAGCACAGAGGCCGAGTCAAGTCGCCAAGGGTTCAATTTCAACAAGTGCCAACAAGGTCAAGTGAAGTTCAAGTTCCAACTCAAGAGATGATAAGGCTCAAGGCTTGAACGCTCGCCAACGGACATAAATGCTCCCATTCAGATCGTAAAGGATGTTAGTGGGATTCGAGTAGTCTTACCGCCGCGTAGAAACTTGATCGTAGTATTCACGCAAACTGACTACGAGTGTTCGTTGACAGCACGAAACAATCGAAAGGACTCCGAGTGAGCACCGTAACCCCTTCTCCACCACAAGCCTACAAGCTCCGCCATGTCGCAGCAGTTACCGTTGGACAACAACCTCGCCCGGGGCACGATGAGGCTGGTGAGAGGGAGGTCTACCAACCCTTCAAGATGCGTGCAATCCGAGCTGTCTCGGCGTCCATCCATTGTTTCCTCTTAGGTGACTGATTCGGCGATTCGGGGGCAAGAATGTGACCTGGCGGAAATCCCGCGGAGGATAAAGGCGTCTCAGAAAGCTGGTTGTAAAACGTGCTTGCTGTGACCCTCTGGACTAAACTTGTCGCGAGACCAGAATATAGTCCAGTGTTAGAGTTATCGCCCTGTAGGCTAGGGGCCACTTGCTCGAAAATTTCTTGTTCGGTTTCGACTGTTACCCCGCTTTCCGTGCTTGAACCAGAAGTGTGCTCTAATAGCATGCCTCTATCTTCCAAAACGTCTTCAGCGTTGAGGTCTATTGACACAGATTGTTCCTCCAAGGGAAGGTCGTCCATTGTTTCCGAGACGAGGATATCTTCTTCCTCTTTTGGCTCCTCAGTGGGAGTATTCTTCAGAGTTTCAACGAAAAACTCGCTGTTTTCTTCCGTCGGCGAGGAGTGCTCTTGAACCACTAAAATTGCCTCGATTTCAAAGTTCGAAGCGTCTTGTTGAACATTGTAGTCCCTCGAGCTTGTTGCTTGAATGTCGTCTGACTTGGGAGAAAGGTCTCTAGGACTCTCATTCTCTAAATAACCTACGGCCTTTTCTGAAGTAGAACCTTGGTTTGGAGATTTTTCGCTTTCAGATCTTGGATCTTCGACGGCAGCCGCTGCTCCCACGAGGATCTCCGATTCTTGAGCAATATAGTCCACATTCGTGACATCAAGCGCAGTGAGCGTTGCTTGCCCTTCGACGTTTTCTGCGTGAGTCTGCTCGTATGGGTGCATGCGGGTTTTGGCAAATGCCTCGACCACATCAACAACATCTCTGAGGACGCTTGTGACCTCTTCTTCAATAGTTTTCGGGTCGTCATCCAAAGCTTGATGCGAGAGCTCCGCTTTTTTGCTAACGGGGGTCGATAATGGTGAAAACTGTGCATCAAAGTCGAGACCATCGAGGCCTGCAAAGATGTCTTCTGCAGCAGGGAAGTCTTCGTCTCTCTCTCTCTGAACCTCGTCAAGCGTAGGATTTTGCGAATAAATAGCGGAGTCGAGATGGTCAGCGGCAGTAACCGGGCTAATCGAATGTTTCGAGGCAGATTCAAGGTCAACCACATCTGAATGGTTCGAAAGACCAGTTTCTGCAGAACCAGCAGAGTCTTGAACATCATTAGCGATCAAAGTGTCTGCGGTCGCCACATCTTCAGCCTCAACGTGACGTGCTTGATCTGACGGTTCTTCTAATACCAGCGATCTAGCTTCGCTTCCAGTACTCCTGCCGCTGTGGCTACCAGTCTCCAAAGCAGCTAAATCGCTGCTTTCCACACTGAGAGAATCGTTCGGGGCGGCACCGCAAGTTTGCTCGTCGGCAATATTGTCAAGCTTTGTATGCTCTGCGCCCTGAAGTTCGGCATCGTTCACCACGCGTCCGACCCAATTTTGGGGCTCCCCGGGCTCCGCGCTCTTGTCTTTAGCTTTCATACTCTCCTCTTTTAAGTCGGCAAGCTCACCCACTTTTGAAGCAAGTGTTTCGTCGGCAGGCACGCCTAATTCTTCCACCTCGTCACTTCCAAGCTGACCTAATCTCGCCAGTAGCTCGTCATCGAGCAAGCGAAGACTTTCTAAGGTTTGACGGATTGATTCGTCTCCATTTCCGTCTCCGTCGTCATTCAGATAATCAGATTGTGGCAGTGTAGTTTTGTCGGGCTCAGATTCATGATACGTCTCGCTGTGCTCAGGAAACTCCGACTGCTCCCGCGCTACCGCAGCGGTGTCTTGCCAGCCATCAGTTGATTGCGAAGAGGCTGGCCTAATCAGGACCTTGACTTGACCCACGCGACGCTGTTCGTCGTCAATGATATGGTACCAGCCATGCACAGTGTCGATTCCCACAAACAAATTGGAGAAATCCACCACCGCAGTACCAATTAAGATGTCTGTCAAGCCGTACTCGCTTTGCATGTGGTATGGCACTGGGTCCCTTCGTGCACCTATCCCATACGGATCGTAGTCAAGACCCGGTTGCCCAAATTGCAGTGAGTCCGGCGACAGCTGGTGCGCATTCTCTGAACGGTAATATGTGTGGTGCCACACGTGAATTCGCAAGACTTTGGGAAGTGAGTCTTCCACACGCAACGTAAAGGTATCCGCCCATTGAGGGTTGCACGTTGGGCTGTTGTGTGCTATTTGACCTTTGAACGACTGTTTGGCAAGGCGGTAGTCAAACCGGACTGTGGCGTACGGTGCCGGAAGCACAAGGTTTGAACCCGTCTGAATCATTGGCAAGTGCATTGCACTTTCAACTTGAACGTGAATCTCACTTGCTGCAGGGATGGGTTCCTGTAGAACCGCAGAATTCATTTCTAAAGTCCACTCTCCCTGTCTCTCCTCTTCGTTTGAATGGGAATCCTGTTCCGCTCTTCTGGAGTCTCCTCCATCTACTGTTTCTCTACCTCTGTCGTTGTCCATATTTTCACTTTCTCTTTCCTCGCTTCTCAATAAAAAATACTCTTCCCCACGGTTCGCATCGTTGCTCTCGTCCTCAGTCAACGCCCTTTTTTCGCTAGTTTGTATAATTGTGACTTCTTCAGCACTTTGGTTGGCTAAGGATTCCGGCTCGTCATTTGAAGACTCCCCTCCGTCACCTGTCCCAGGACCGCCAGCCTCTGGGTCTTCCCTTTCAACAGTGTCGTAGAGAGGAAGGACTGGTGAGGGCTTTGGCACAAAGAGCTGTGCTTGTTGGCGGTGGTGATCGAAGAATACAGAGACCTGCAACGTTGCCGCACGCTGGGACACTTCGGCGGCATTCGGTGAGATGATGTGCACGTCGGCTTGCACTCCTCGATCGGAGAGGAGCAAATCGCGAAGCGGGAGCCGCCCCTGTCCCAAAAGCACCTGCTCAAAGTCTTGAAATCCATCTTCAGTGTGCCCTGGGAAGCGTGAAATTGGCTGATTGTGCCAGACGGAAAAATTTAGCGTAGCGTTTACGAGTGCCTCCAACAAGGCCGGTTCGAGCTTCAAACTGAGCTGAAACTCTTCTTCTAAAAGGCAGCCAAAAGTGCGGACTTTCACATCCGTGGAACCGCTCAGCTCAGCTCGTTCTCGAAGACTCTTGTCCTTTGCATCGCTACCAAGCTCAAGGTCAACACTAACAGATGGATTCACGCCGACAGCAGCAGACAAGTATAAAAAGCTTTTGTTCAAGGCGTGCTGAGCAGCAAGCCGCGCAAGCGGCTGCAGATCTTTTATCCGATTGAGCTGAACACACAGTAGCGTCCAAGCTGCATCGAGGTGATCCTCGGATATGCGAGTCGTGAACGGAGCTGGTGGGCTCGCATCGTCATTTTTCGCAGCCGAGGATGTCAAGAATTCTGGTTTGGCTGCCCTCGAGTCAACCGCCTCGTATCTCTTGTAGGTAATCCGCACTTTCAGAAACTCAATTTTGCGGGCTCCGTTCTTGGACAGTGCAACGCGATAAAGGTGTGAAGACGCTTTCGTTTGCATGAAGAGCTGAGTGTCTGAAACCCCGACCTCGCCAGCGGAAGGGGCAGTCTCTTCCGCATTCGAAACAAGCTCGACTAATTCGTAGCCAGCAATTGAGCCAACAGCTTCCAACTGAACGTCATCAGGTCTCGGATCGTCCTTTGACCTGGCTGGACCGATCACTGAAAATGCGAGCTTCGAATAGTGCGGGGGGAGAAAATCTAGCACGCTTTGCCCGACTTCCGTTTCGATCAAATGTCTGGCCACCGTGTTGTTACTTGAAGCATGACTATCCCACCACAATTCGTGCGAATGAAGACGAGCGCCGTCGGCTTCCCATGTGTAAGGAAAGTTGTACGCCACTAATAGCCCGCTCACGTCATGACGATGGCAGCGATTCACTATTTCAATCGTGAATATGTGCTGCTCTTTTGCCCCGACGCCACTTTCGAGGGCAAGGTCTTCAGAATCGCGAGTCGTAGCTTTCACTTCACCGCCGTCGGATGAGTTCTGATGCTGGGATGTCTCGACGGAGGAAGGCTTCTCCTCCTCAGACTGGCTGTGCATGTCTTCCTTCGCAGGTGAGGACTGGGCGCGCAGTTCGGGATCAAGAGTTTGCTCCGTGGGATGCAGCAAAATTTCCTCATCGTCTACAGCAACGGGCCGATTGTTCTCCTCCTGTGCCGCGGGTGCGTGCTGAACACCACTCATGTTGTCACTATAAGATTCTTCGCGAAGAGTGGCCCCTTGGGATGTCGGAGCAAAATCTTGGTCGAAAAGTTTGGACTGGCCACGTGGGCAAACTGAAAGCCAAAGCTTTGTGACAACAATACCCGATCGCGGGTCTTTTACTGGCACCCAACCAGCAAAGGGCTGTGTATAGATCCTTGCAAGCCCGACAAATACACTTTGCGTATCATAGACCTCCACAACGGGGGCGAATTGTTCTTCGAGGTGGAAGTGAAAAGGCACTTGCACCAAAGGTTCGCTTACGACCACACACGAGTGCCGATTGATCCGAAGCCGAACCTGGCCGCGATATTCCCGGAAGCTGACCTCCAAATTACAATTCGAGACCTCTGGCTCAGGTCGAGCTATCTCTGAGGCATCGACTTGCCGAGTCTCATCTCTGCTAGTCCGGTGCTGTGCGGAGAGTTGATTTGAAAGCGCATCTCGCAAAAAGTCTTCCGCAATTGGGTTTGTGGAAGAAGCCAGATTTAATTGAAGGTCGATTTTCCCGAGGAGGCGACTCTGTGTCGTTGATGCTCCGCCGATTGACTGCTCGTAAAGCTGGACACTGTTACAATACAACAAGCCATCAGAGATGAGCACGTACTTCAACGGCACGCTTCCCTGAGCGATGACTTGCGGCTCTGGAGCCTCAGTGGGTCTACAGATGCGTATGAGTACGCTCCCACGAAGCCATTGATCAGCAAGATTTGCGTCGAGCGTGATCGGCCAGGTGGCCTCGGCTTGCAAAGTGAACTCCTTCCACGTATTCTTGGACCCTTTCGAAGCGTGCTCGCTCGTTGGAGCTCGCCATCTGTATTGAGAGTTTCGCTTCGGCGGCTGCTCCTTTCTTGGAAGCTCAGCATCCAGAACTTTGAAGTGCGTAAAGCTTGGAGCCTCATCATGGCCCACCTTGGATCGAGGAGGAGGCAATCGAATCGTCAAGCTCACGGAAGTTTTTGAGCTCTCGAGTGCATGACTAAGCTCTGAACACACGCATAAACCGGAGAGACTCGCGGTTGCTGACGCTACTTGCGCGACAATTTGTGCGGTGTCAGAAATGAGAGGATCCGAATCTGGGCTGCCCAACTCTAGACTCCAGAGGTCCTCTGCTGCACCACCACGTTTCACATCATCACTCGCCACGCTATCCTGTGTCGAAAATTGAGACGGGTTGCTACTTCCCTGCTCCAAAGCCCCGTCCAATTCCTTTTTTAAGCGGGCAGCTCTCTCTAGAACGGCTTGCAGAATTTGCGCACCCTCGCTAACCCCATCCGTCGAAGGCTTCGCAAGCCCCCTCTCTTGTGAAGGTGGTCGCGTTCTGTCCCATGATTGAGCCTCGGACGCTTTCGAGACGCTGATTCCCTCGCTCGTCTTCTTAGAGAATTCCTTTCTCCGCTCTACCGGGGAAGTCTTTCGCAGCGATTTAATTAGTTTCAGGGCATTTTGTCTCTCGACCCGCTTCTCGGCTTGGGTAGCGAAATTTGGCAAGTTTGGATCCCGAGGCGAGTCCATTTCCAAGTTCGGACTATAAACTCGCTGCCTATTTACAATTGGACTGGAGGGCCCCATCCCTTCATCAGAAATTGCTCTTATTTCGTTGAGTAAGAACGATGCCATCCGTGGATCGCTGCCTCTATCAGACGATGCTGCTGCTCCCGTGCCATGCACGTTTAGGGGACCAACGCGAAGAGGAGGATCGTCGCTGTTTTCGATTACATCTTCCTCCATCTGCATAAGCTTACTGTGTTCAATGCCCATGCGAATTTTTATACATATGTCCACGTCTGCGATCTCTTCAAAGGGGGGCTGTATTGTGGTCACCGGGAATGTCCCTTGCACAACTATCGGCGAGGTTGTCCCTGGCTCCACATCAAGACGTATTTTAACGATGCCCAGAGCCTTGCCATACAGCTCTACGCGAAACTCCACCGCGCTAGCATCTTTCAAATAAGTCAGCAGCTGCTGTTCTCCAGTCTCAACAGGAAACCACACCTCCATTTCTCCATTTCTCGCGTCAGCCAACTCAAAAGCGGTCTCCTGTTCTTCGTCCTGACCCCACCACCTCAAAACCAGCTTCGCGTCTTCCATTTGCCCGTTCGCCAAGACTCCATGCAGATCATCGCCCCGGCCCCTCATCAAATTTCCCCCACCTCCGCCACCTCTCCGTCGAACGACCCCATGTCTCCATGCATTCTCTGTCCTCCAAGCGACGTTGCGTCTCAACCTCAGAGGCAACGCCACTGCAACGCACACTTCGCCCAGCAGGCTTCCGCGCACTTTCGGCGGCAGCACAGGGCCCGTCCGCGCCCTCTGCATCCTTCACTTTCTTTTGCACTTTGCACTTTCCACTTTGCACTTTCCACTTTGCACTTTGCACTTTGCAGCAAACCAAACAATCCCTCTCCAGTTTGTCTCACTGTCTCACTGTCTCGCTGTCTCGCTGTCTCGCTGGGAGGGGGCGTGGGCGCCGTGGCGTTTGGGGGAGCGCGTCTTGTGAGGGGTCGGCACTTTGCGCGTATGCCGCTCGGCAAAATTGGTCTACTGTATTGGGCGAAGAAGCAATTATTGGCTTTGTTTTGTGAGGGGGAAAAAAAATTGGTTTTCAAGAGATGGGATCGGACAGTTTTTGAATTCTCGAGCAGGTGGTTCGATGACAGAAGGTGCGAATTTTGTCTTGCGGAACGCATCTGTCTGTCGTCTGGACTATGCGAAGGTTAGCATAGGTTAGCGCTAATTAAAACAGATTATAAAGTGTGACTGTGCTTATGGTGTTTCATGTGTTTCATGGTTAAATTGCATGGCATTCGCACGGCATGGCATGGCATCCCACCAACTTCTTTCGCTGGGCCCGTGCTTTCGCACTGTCTCGGTGACTGGGATTCTTTTGTCGAAAAACGGCGAACGCTGAGAGGGGACTACATGCCGCTTCGCCTGTGAGGATCTTCGTTACTCGCCCCAGCCGCCATCACCAATTCAGACTGCAAGCACTGGCTTCAACAATCATCTTGTCCTGAGTGGAAGAATCTCTAGAAACAGTGCATTTCTGCATTTCTGCATTTCTGCATTTCTGCATTTCTGCATTTCTGCATTTCTGCATTTCTGCATTTCTGCATTTCTGCATTTCTGCATTTCTGCATTTCTGCATTTCTGCATTTCTGCATTTCTGCATTTCTGCATTTCTGCATTTCTGCATTTCTGCATTTACGAGTAGTGT
>BLSF01000010.1:649781-767192 GCA_012862575.1 Parietichytrium sp. I65-24A
ACACTACTCGTGCATTTCTGCATTTCTGCATTTCTGCATTTCTGCATTTCTGCATTTCTGCATTTCTGCATTTCTGCATTTCTGCATTTCTGCATTTCTGCATTTCTGCATTCACTCATGCTCATCGATCAGTCAATCGATCAGTCAATCGATCGTCCAAACAGATTTAGTTGACGTGAATGGGCGGAGACTTCAACACGCGCTTGTGCCTTGCTTTGGTGCACAACTTGCCCAAAGCTGTGCAGATTGAACAAGCTGGAATGCAAGTCAAGAACAACGGTGTGCATGCGCCGAGCTTGAACGTCCGTGGAGATGCTTGAGTTGCCAGAGCTGCCAGGGAAAAAATTAAGTCCATTCTTTCTGGCAATTTTCAAGTTCCCGAATTGCAGCTCCGCGCCGCGACCTGCATCTTGCCTGCACTGCCAGAGTGCCGAGAACGTCGAGAACTTCAAGGTTCTCAGGCATCTCCAAGAAACAATTACGATCATCCAGAGCGTCTCGAGCGCATCCCAAAGGACTCCAGGAGTCTCGGTTCGCTGCATTCCGCGCTGCGCGAGAGCATCGTCATTTACATCATTCACACTTTTACTTGCGGAACGCTTTTCGGCGCGGAATGCTCTACGAGTTCTCTAGGATGTCATAAAACCTGTACACGCTGGTAGACTATGATACTGACAAGACCTATCGCTTGGATTAGATGAAAATTTAGAATGGGCTAGCAAACACTGTCACTTTTCAGAAAGAACAAGAAAGGAAGAAAAAGGCCTTTTGTTTCCACAAGATAAAAAGAAGAATAAACACAAAAATTACATAAAGGGGGACATTACAGAATTCAGAATTCAGAAAATGAAGGAGCCCCATGCATGGCAAAGTCAGTGTGCACCCAAGCCCCTTGGGACTAGCTGTGAGTATCTCCAACCCGTTTTTCGCTCTCACGTATCGAAAATCAATGGCACGCGATCTTGACTCTCTTCCCAGCGAAACACAGCATGTTTTACCCATTTGCTGTAATCAGCAGTGAGTGTACTTTAGTGTGAACCCGCAGTCCTCGTACCGTCCTCCGCTCATCTGTTAGCGTAGCTGCAGTAGAGAAAGTGCTGAAGAAAGTAGAGCGCCATTAGACCCATCAGATGGCGCAATTTTGATCGCAGTGATCGATCAGATGAGCTCGCATCGCACGATAACCCCTCCTATCCAGCTCCCTCGTCCGAGTAATTCAGATTAGGCAGGTAACTTAGTCAAGACTGGATTGACTGTCGACTTGGATGGCGCGAATGGCATTAAAATAGCGACACGATTGACAGGATCTCAGGCTGGCAGTTGCTGGCAATCTGTTTCTACGAGCGACAGAGTGGGGAGTGCAGCTTGCCTCACTTATGCATTACTTAATAGGTAATAGGTACTAGTGACTCGCGTCCACAGTGGCCAGAAGGATGAGCTTTGTTTTCGCTCGCTCGCAAGAGAGGTCGAATGGCATGTGAAACTTGTGAAACTGATGAACTGATGACTGTGAGAAGTGATTTGAGTTCTTATGTGTTGCTTTGTTCATGTTCACGTTGATTGAATCAAGATTGACTGGGTCTTGAGATGAATGAAAATGTCAACTAGAAACAATCAAAAAAGTGTGAAAGTGTGCGAACGATGTGGTACTGGTAGCGCGTTGGCGCAAAGGAGCGCCAGTGCAGGTCCTGAAACTCCCCCTGTCCCTTCTTTGAGAAGTTGGTTGTCTTTGGCCATTGCAATCTTTGCAACCTTTAAACTGGGACTGCGCCATTCAGTGCATGGACAAGTGCTACTCTACCGCACTGGTGAGTGAGGGAGCAAAGTACATTATGATTTAGCTTGGGCATGAGAGGAGCAGAGCAGTAGAGCTATCAATCAATCAACAGACTGCCAACAGTTGGCGATTGCATTGGATGAGTGAATTCAGATCAGCACTCTTTGGCCAGAGTTGCAGACTCCAATCGAGATTGTCAATGCAGAGCACGGTTTGACAAGCGGCCAGGCGCACAAAGCAGACGTCTCGATCGAGGTGTTGCGTATCGACTGGTGGGATGTGGAAGCGACAGAGTCACGGCTTCGTTTAGGTTGTGAAGGTGCTGGGTGTGCGGGTGGTGTTTCGGGAGGTTGTTGAGCGCGAGGTTGCTCAGGCGGGATTTGTGAAGGTTGCTGCGCGAAAAAGCGGGTGAATTTTGGCTGGAAAGATGAAGCTCCCACCTAGGTTTCTCGTGTTTTCAGTGATCGTGAAGATCCTGATATATGGGTCAATCCGAATGATTTACCCTTTTCAAAATTTTTTGGTGGAAGACTGGGATATGACCCGGGACCAGATGAGTTACGTTCTCGCAATTAGCGAGATTGCAGCCATACCAGGGGGGTTCATCACGCCATGGGCAGATCAACACGGCAACCGGATTTTTGGGATTGTTGCTTTCCCAGTTTTTGCTCTCGCTAGTGCCGCGATGTTGGTTCCACCAACCTTTGGAGGAATCGTTGCCAGCAGAATCATTACCCAGTTGTCAGGCACGATCTACCTCATCACCCTCAGCTCAACGCTGTTGACAATGTTCGAGTCACGCCCTGGCTGGGTAACGGGCGTATCTGAGCTAAGCTGGGCGCTGTCTATGTTCATTTTGCTCCCAATCCTCTCCGCGCTCTATTCGAACTTTGGCTGGCGATCCCCGTTCCTCTTTTCCTGTATTGCCTCTTTTGTGATATACATCGAAATATTCTTCGATTTCCCCCATGACCAGCGCAAACTGACCAAGTTTAGTGCCAGCAGCCCAACAAAGGGTGCGCTAGCCAGCGATGCCGATGCTGTTGTATCTGAGGAAGGCGCTAGCGTGGAGCCCAAGATGAGCTTCAGGGATCAGAACACTACGGACGCCGGCGAAGGCGTCGCGGCGCATGGCGGCCAGAAGCCAATACCGGATGGGAAGGGATGGTCCCTACTCTCTGTGATCCGGGATTCTCGATACACCTACTGCTTCCTTTCCCCTGGACCACTCATGTACAACGTTGCGGGTGTGACGTACAACTGTGCCTGCAACCTGCTTTTCATCGTGCTCACGAACTGGCTTACCGAAACTCAGGGTGTCGACGAGAGCCGCATGAGTCTCATCACTTTCGGAATTGGTGTATCTGAGATCATTGGTTCCTTAACGGTTATCTTCTTTGCGGACAAGGTCGGCCTGTTTCGGGGCCAGTACATTGCAGGCACACTGAGCTTGGTTTTCATCTCTCTATTTGTGATTCTCCAAAACAGCTACTATGGTGGCTTGATTTCCGCCCTGATTGCAAACACAACTTTTGAATACATGATCGTTACCCAGCTCGCCGTGCCGGGGTTGTTTCTAGATGAGGCGTATCGAACAACTCTGATTGGGATCTATTTGCAGACCCATTTCGTGGGGCGCGCTCTTGGGGCTTTGGCTGCTGAGCAGCTTTGGGCGTGGAAAGGTGCGACAGCGATCTGCGTTGCCGCTCTGATCATGGTCTTCATCTCTCTCGTTTTCACGTACACTTCCGAAAAGTACATGCCAATCCGCACGGAGCAAGATGATATTGAGCAGCGTCACATCGAGGGCACTTTGGAAGGTCGCCCAGTCCCTATTGTGGAGCTTCCCCCGAGCGCCTCGATCAACACCAGCCAGCCAATTTCCTCTACCCAGGTCGTGCTTCAATAACATTCCGTCTTGGCGCGCAGCTCTTAAAATCAAATTTCAAAAGAGGACCGAGCTTTTGTACTGACCAAAAGCGCTTTTCTCTTTTCATTAATTTGATATGATTTTATAGTCAAGAAAACGCAAATTTTGTTCTTGTGAACGGCCCTGTCGATGTGTTTTTAAATAATTGGGTTTAGGCGGACCTACTCTGTTCACTGTCAAAGAAAAATGCCAGCCAGGCCACCTTTATGTCCTATCGTTTGTTATGTGTATGGGCACCAAACAGAGTCGTGCACATCCCTGCAAGTAGAGAATCGAGCCTTGGCAAACAGGCAGCAAGTCTCTTCCAGCTTCGTTCCAAGCAGCAATGTCACTCTCCGTATATTTGCATGATTTTGCACGAGCTCGCACTCCATCGCCAATAGCACACAGGCCGTGCGTGGCATAACGAGGTGGGAAGGCAGCATCTCTTGAGCGTCAAAGCATCTCGTCTCTAAACGCTCTCTTGCAGACGCAATCTTCTTCACAATCAATCCGAGCCAACCAATCAACAACCTACTGAGCTTTCAGAGCTTTCAACCGAACGACAACCATCTCGCCGAAAAGAAATCTTCCAGGGTGAGACTGAAAAAACCAACCATAGCAGAACTAACTGTAAGCTAAAGCAAATGGATCGGCAGTGCAAAAAGTGCAAAAGAGAGTTAGTTGCACAGACCCCAATCACTGTGCCACTGCCAAGCACCGCAAAGAGGTAGACGACTGTCTCGCGGGAGCAGCTGAGACCAGAGACCACAGGAATGCGAGGCATTGCGGGATACAAAGCCAAGCATTGAGACAAGAAGGGAAAGCAAAGACAAAGAGAAAGAAAGAAAGAAAGCAAGAAAAAGGGGAGGAGCAATATGTACCGCGGGGCTCAACATCGTCTGGGAGAGGGCCACTTCGATGTACTCGTGGTCGGCGCCGGGCCGGCCGGCTCAACGTGCGCATATTACCTCGCGAACCTCGCCCGCAACGTGTACGCAGGCACGGACTTGAGGATCGGGCTGCTCGAGAAGGCGACGTTTCCGCGAGACAAATATTGCGGTGATGCATGGTGCGCCCCTGCGTTGGACATTCTCGAGGACATGGGCGTGTTGCAAGAGCTGGAGAAGGAGGGGCTGGTGCGCGACTGTCTCAGCGGCGGGTTCGTGTCGCCAGCCGGGCACAGTTTCATCGCGAACGACCGGAGCACGCCAGCGAGCGAGAAGAACATGGCCACGAGGTGCTACGCAATCAAGAGGATGATCGCGGACGAAAGGATTGCGCGGAAAGCTGCCGAGCAGCCCGGCGTTGAGCTTATCGAGAACGCATGTGTGGAGTCGACCGAGTTGGATGAGAGTATCGGAGTGTGGACTGTGTCATGCCAAAATGGACGAGTTTTCAAGTGTCGCATGCTGGTTGCAGCGGATGGTGCAGCGTCGAATATTGGGAGGTCTCTTGGAATGGTGACCAGCCCGCCACAAGGAGTCGCTGCTCGGAGGTACGTTAAGCCCGGCTCGCACAACTTCAAGGCAGACGGTGTGTTATTGTATCCAGACTACACCTTGCCTGGGTATGTTGCGCTCTTTCGGCACTATGACAACTCTGTAGACCTCGGCCTGTACCTCCTTCCCGGTGGGGCTGCCAAGGGGTCGGATCTCCAGGACATCTACGAAAACAAATTGATGAATGATCCGTTCGTGAGCCGAGCTCTGGGTTCCAAAGTCGAGTTTTCGGAGCGCCTCAAGGTGGCTTCTCTGAGACTTGGAGGGGAGAAGAAGTCCTATGGCAATCACATCGTGCTGGTGGGCGATGCTGCCGGCCAGGTCGACCCGCTCACCGGTGAGGGAATTCACACTGGACAGATTGCCGGCCGCCTCGCCGCAAAGTCGATAGCAGAAATGTTCCGTTCTGGCGACTTTTCTGAAAAGGCTTGCAAAGTGTATCATGACCGGTGGTGGACCGAATTCGGCAAAGACTTTCCAGTCTCAGACATCGCAGGTAAAATTGTATACCGTGCCCCTTTTCTCATGGACGCCGTCCCAAAAGCATCTTCAGCGAAGGGAGGGAAGGAAGGGTCCGACTTTTTTGCAGATTTTGGCGCCGTTATGACAGGCGTGCTTCCCAAGACTACTTTTCTTCGGCCTAGCGTTGCCGTTCCTCTCGCGGTGGAAACGGTGAAACAATTCTTCAGCCAATACGTGCTCCGCAACGAGCGCAACTACTACAGCGACCCTGCCATGTTTCTTGACCGCGAAGTGAAACGCTTGACTAGCTGGGACGCTCAGTGCTTGCTTGATCCCTCAGAGCCGGCCGCGAAAGCTGGTTCAGAAAAGCAGCAGATTGTGGAGTTGGACGAGGTCTTCCAATTTGCAAATGACTCTCGCGTGCCGGTGCTAGTCTTATATGGTTCAGAGTATGGTTTCTCGCGCGAGATTGCAGTGCAATTCTGCGAAAAGATCTCCTCCGAGGGATGTGTTTCGCCGCGGTGCTTGAACCTGAAGCACGCGGAGGTGGTTGACTGGTCGAAAGAGCAAGTCGTATTTATAATTTGTTCCACAGCTGGCGACGGGGACCCGCCGAACGACGCGATGCCGTTCTTTGAAGCTCTTCGCAACGGCGAGCTCATCGGCCGATTGCGCCACATTTTATTCTCTGTCCTCGCCCCAGGGGATCGAGCCTACCCGAGATTTGCGCAAGCTGGAAAAGATTTAGAATCTTTATTGAAAGCTTCAGGAGCA
Source organism: Parietichytrium sp. I65-24A (assembly GCA_012862575.1). Classification (NCBI taxonomy): domain Eukaryota; class Bigyra; order Thraustochytrida; family Thraustochytriidae; genus Parietichytrium; species Parietichytrium sp. I65-24A. Next base: position 656,206 of record BLSF01000010.1, read on the forward strand.
ACATCCTGTTGCGAATTGGCCACCTTGGAATCCGACCTTCTCGAAGACGCTTCTCTCTGGTTTCAGAGTTGTGCTTTGTGGTTGTCGTCTAACACTGTTGAGCCACCCGGTTGGCGTCCAACTTTGGAGGACTACCTGCGTGGCCAAGTGCGCGAGAATACCCACTTATTTGAAGAACATAAGCCTGGGGCCACTCGGCGACGTCCGTTCGTTGCAAAGCTGGCAAAGAAAAAGCTTCTCACATCCTTACGAAATGGCTTGAACGACAAGGAGACTTGGCACATTGAAATCGATGTTTCTGCCGATACGAGTGGGTTGATGTCTTACGCTCCCGGCGATGCGTTAGGGATCGTGCCCGTGAATAACCCAGCCCAGGTTGATTCTATACTGCGTTTGCTCGGGCGTATAAATGACACCAGCCTTCGGGCAAAGCTCATCAAGTCGGATCTCAAAAATTCTCTCGAAGATCTTAAGGCAAATCCAGACGAGCATGTAATCGATGTCTTGGAGAGACTTGACGGGACGCAAGATTTGCAAGACGTAATCGCGAGATTGCGACCCTTGGCGCCGAGATATTACTCGATCAGCTCGTCGCCTAGAAAAGACTGTAACTTGGTTCACTTGTGCGTTGCAGCAGTACGCTACGAAACCCTTGGGCGGAAGCGAGAAGGTGTCGCTTCCACGTATCTCATCGACCGCCTTGGCGATGGCGATGAAATCGAGGTGTGGATTCAGCGAAATCCTGCTTTTCGAAAAGCCGAGAGTGCAATTATGATAGGACCGGGGACCGGGTTAGCGCCTTTCAGAAGCTTTATTCGCGATGGGCCGTTCAAACATGCAATCCTCTTTTTTGGTTGCAGGCACAAGGACGGAGACTTTCTGTACAGTGACGAGCTTCAAAGCTGGGAGAAATCCAAGCCTCATCACATGTTGGTTACCGCATTCTCGAGAGATGGGCCGGAGAAAAACTATGTTCAGCATCGTATGCTGGAAGAGGAGAACAAGGACAAGATATGGAACATTTTGTCTCGAAAGGACGGTGCACCTGCGCAAGTTTACATTTGCGGTGAAGGCCATCACATGGCAGGGGACGTAAAAAAAGCACTGTACTCTATCCTGAGTGAGCGACTGCCACCGACCGAGAAACCAGAACAATATCTGCGCGATAGGCTGCATCTCGACGTGTGGGTATCGTAACGAATTCTGCTTCGTAAGACGTGCAGCTTGGCGGAAAGTAAAGAGGTGTGGGAGGGACGCGTGTTACAAACTACCTTAACTTTTTGCATAATTTTGTAATCTATCCAAACTCTAAATTTTTAATCGTCAACTACTGAGTGAATACGAAGGAAAAACAAGGTAAAGGGGAAACGACATCGAAACGCTCAAAAGAGGTTCACACTTCTCACACAGAAAGGGAAGCTAACACATGTTTACCTCTTGCGCATGAATCCACGCACCTCATTCACAAAGCTCAGCAAGTTGGCCTGGAAAGTATTGCGTGTTGCGCGTTGGAGAGACAGGCTCGCTAAATCTCGACTCGTGAGTTGCTGAAAGGAATGCATCAAACGCTCGCGCAACTCAGGTTCTGGCTGATTAAGAACCATCTGATTCACCATGGACTCGTAGTTTTGTTGCTCACACAAAATCAGTGCAAGCATGGCATTTGCAGCCGGGCTCAGAAGACCGGAGGGAAAACTTTGAAAGATGATGAAAGAAAAGGCCTGCTGCAACAGATGCAAAAACACACTGGGGCCTCCTTGCCCGAGGGCGTAAAGATTATGGCCAATACCTGGACCTTTGCGCTCCGTGATTGCTTCATAATGCAGCTGCGCCAACTCTGAGATGGCCTCGAACGATCTTCGAGACACTTGCTCTCGGTGATCGGTCATGCCAAACGTTAGGGCAGTAATGATCGGGCGAAACATTTCCGTGGTCAAGGTGGCAATCTCATTTGGATAGCTGTGAACCATCGCGGTTAAAAGAACAAACAGCTGCTCCGTAATTTGTGGGATCTGCAGCAGCTCGTCTGTGAGCAATGGAAACACAAGGGAAACCCCTTGCAAAACCACGATGCTTGAGCGGTCTTCTTTCGGGGAACCCGGGGTAGTGTCTTCATCGGCGAAGTTGAATCCTGACCACTCTGAAATACAAGTGAGCATCTGAAGAATAAGCAACACATCGGCAGCCCAGTCCTCCTCTTCGAACTTGGTGACATTCTTGCTGCTTGCAAGAAGCTTGTAGTACTCGCCATACACGTGAATGATCTTTTCGCATCCTTGAAGGAGGTTTTGCGCCTGTGTTGGATTAGCCGTTGGCAGCGTGTTCTTTACCACAGCGGCAATGAGGTCAAGCACCGAACGGATGATACGCAACGAGCTGGTAGATGCGGAAGACGCATTCGAGAGGCCAACATTGTGCAAGAAATAGGCGGCAGCAGTCGCCATATTGAGCCACGCAGAAGCGAAGGAGTGCAGAATGACATTTCTTGTCCAGGACGCGAGGGGTCCGCAGTCAGCCGCGCGAGACGCCGAAACGTACATGTTTTGCAACCGATCAAAGTCTTGCATCCAGCGAGGGTCCGACAAACAGTGGGGTTGTGAAGCTTTACCTCCCTGTGCGCTTTGCTCCAACAGAGGATTTGCGGTGCTCATGAGCCGGTTGGAGACGGGTGCGAATAGCTGCTCAAATTGGGCGTTGCAGAGTTCGATCTTTTTAGCAGGCGCTTGGGCAGCGACTGCAAGTTTATACAACAACACCTTGAGAAGAACGCCTTGCGATTGCGGCGTGAGTCCGGAGAGCGGGCTCCACTGCTGGTGTTGTGCAGAGTGAATAAAAGCAGCGCAAAGCTCATCCCACGTGGCGGACTGGCTCAGCAACTTTTGAGCAGCACTGTTCTGAGCAATGGCACTCAGGAGTTCCAAGGCAGCGTCGCAAACTGCCTCTTCTGTTCCCCACGAGGAGAGGTAAATGCTCGACGCCTTGACCAAGAAGTCAATGATTTGCTTGCCTTGATCAGTTGGACCAAAGCATATCTGAATAGAAACCGGGAGCCCCGGAGTCAGCTTGGTGTTATTCCTCGTTGCGTAGATGACTGCTTCGGGTGCGAGGTACGACGCTGACCATCTGGAAACGGCGACAAGAGCCTTTTCAGCAAGTAGAGGGCTGAGCCGTTCATCGTTGCCGCGGCTTGCGAGCAGTCTCTGGGACTCAAAGTCAACAAAGCGAAGCAGACACCACGAAAGCTGGACGACGGGATCTTGCAAAGCCAGATCTGAACTAGACGACATGGTAAGCTGGTGCGAATCAGAAAACGCTTTGGAGATGCGAAGGATGGGTTTTGGAATCATTGGCCTTTCCCCTTCGGCAGGATCCGCAAGAAAAAAAGCAGTTAACAACACGAGCCAAAACAGCTCTTCGGACAGCATCGTACTCTCTTTTAAGACCGCTTCGTTGAAAGGGGCTTCCATGGCCTGACTAAGTCGAGCTTGATAAGTCTTGAACGCGTTTGTGAGAAAAGGCGCATTGTTGGCTGCATCAACGCGTGCGATGACAGCAATGGCGGACAAGTGATCGTGCAAGACTGTGGGATCTTCAAAATCTTCCTGAGCTGCAAAATCGGATTCTTCACCTTCCAGTTCGATTGCGAGGCGAGCAAGAGACATGCGCTTTTCGGTGTAGTACTGAAAGACATAAGAAGATACCGATTGGAGAGTTTCCCTGGCGGATATGTCTTGAGGATTGCCGTCCGAGCTCCCGTATGCTGCCCACGAGCTAAGGGTGACCCAAAAATCTAAAATCTGACCAAACGCGTCCATAATCCATGAGCTGTCAATATCAATCGCATCGGATGCCTTTGCGCTGATGAGAGCGCCGTCCAGCAACGCTTTGCAAAGCTCCACTATCCGTTGAACACTCGAACTAAAGTTGGGAACAAGGACGAATTTGGACGCTTCAAAATTTTTCACCACCCGGCTCAGCAAAGTGCACATATCAAGACATTCGGCCCCGCCAGCAGCACAGAAGGCAGCGTGCGTTTCTTGGGAGCCGCTGCTTTGGGTTTCGGTGACACCCGCGGCAACGTGAATTGGCGCAATGGGATTCGCAATGATACCAAACAAACTCATCTGCAGAATGCGCTCCAAGTAAACTATCTTTTGATTGTCATCGACAAAGATGGCCCCGTTCATCGATGCAAGAAGCAGTAAAAGCTGACGAACTAGGTGGGGAACTTCGTCTGCACCGCGAGGTCCGGAGGAATATGACCAACTACGTATTTCCATGTAAAGCCGGTGCAGGGTCTCCATGAGCAGCCTTTCACCCAGAAGAAAGTCCCTCCATTCCGCGCTGGGGCGTGACTCGAGGTTGGTGGAGATGTGGCCGCTTGACTGCGCAAAGTTGGACTCCACTTCGAATACCCTACCGCCGGAATCAGTGACGGTACTCGTCAGGAATTTCCAGGTCAAGCACTTTTCAAGCAGGGAAAGGCAGGACCTCAGCACATTGACACCAAGTTCGCCATTGACAATGCCGACATTTTGCGCCACGCTTGTGATATGGTTTACAGTAAAAGAGAGGGTTTCCTTGAGCCCCGCCTTTTCAAAGCTTTCGTGACATCGCCGGTGAAAGCCAAACGACATTCCGATTGCAGTCGTCTTATTCGAAGAAAAGCTGAATTCATCCACGAGTGCGTTTAGGAACTCGAAGGTGATCAGGGCGTTCATGGTTAGCGGCTCGTTCGGCCTCATTTGGAGCATTGCGGACAAGTTTTCGAAAAGTTGGTTCTTGGACTGTGCGAGACTCGGGTCGTCCTCGTCAAGCCAGCCGCGTTTCCACATGATGGCGGAGGTGTACAGCAGCTGATTCCAGACCACCTTTTGCATGGACGACGCTCTGTTGCACACCATCGCGAAAAGTTCCTGCCTCAGCGCCGATCTTCCCTCGGGGTTCATGGCGGCCCATTGGTCCACGGCAGCCTGCCTTAGCATCAGCGCGGCGTGGAACTGCGCCATGGCATTGGGCGACTGCTCCAGCACCTGCTTCGCCGCGGGTATCGCAAACACCGACTTGCGCAGCTCCAGCAGCTTTTGCTCCGATGCATTCTGCGTCACATCCTGGCACGCTTGCACTAGCTCCGTTGCCACTTGTTCCACGCTCGCCATCGCCGACCGGGGCTCGCACTTTCAGCCTTTCAACGCTCTCCCCAACACAACCAAGTTCTCAACTACACAAGCACACAAGTACACAAGTACACAAGAATCCGCCAAACTGCTGCTTGATCAAAATGCGTGATCCTACTTTTCCTTCCTTCTTGCTCTTCTTGCTCTTCTCCTCTTCTGCCGACCAAACCAACTGCCTTCCTCTCCCCTGGCCCTCATGCGCAGCACTATCGCATGCTATCACCTATCTATAACTCCTCTCTGCCTCTCTGCGCACTACCTATCCCCTGTCCTCTCTCTCTCTCTCTCTCTCTCTCTCTCTGTCTCTCTCTCTGTCTCTTTTTCTATCTCGCTAGCTAGGGCCTNCCTCCTCGTCTCTCTCTCTCTCTCTCTCTCTCTGACTCTCTGTCTCTCTGTCTCTGTCTCTGTCTCTGCAAGGTTTGCTCACGCACGAAACTTGCCGCTCTCCCACTCACTCATCCCACTCATCTCTCTCTCTCTCTCTCTCTCTCTCTATCTCTCTCTCTATCTCTTTTTCTATCTCGCTAGCTAGGGCCTAGTACTCAGTACGAAGCTACCAGAGATAGCTAGCTGGGTTACATGGCTTAGGTATAGTACTTGTTTTATAGGGACTCGGTAATGGTATCCTATTTGCGAGGAAGGGAGGGAAGGAAGGCGATGAGCTGAGCGAATAAACGATATTTTTTGAAAAATTGAATTAATTTTTAAATAAAAATGCATTTTTTTAGGGAACTGTAAAGGAAAGTGAAAGTAATAGCTCGACAAAATATTTTTTGTCGATCGAAGCTGGCAGCATCGGTTGGCAGAGATGACGATGTATGGATTGGGATGTATTGGCAAACGGACGGCAGCTACGGCGGCGCTTCAACCAGTTGTCGTATATGTAAATACGAAAATCGTATTTCGATATCGAAATATACAATTTCCCTCCTCAGTAAAGTCGCGTTTTGCACGCACTACACTCACTCATACTCCTCTCTCTGTCCATTGCTAGAAGCCAAATATTACAAGATCAAGCCTGCCCTCTCGGCACATTACCCTCGCGTATTTCACGTACTCTACTACTACATTCCTAACCAGTGGCTCTACATCCGCACACATCTGTGCTCCGTATTTGCCGATATCGTACGTGCGGGGTAAGGTGGACGTACGCCGGAGTCGGTTTCTGTAACGGTCTTTGAGGAAAGAGGAAAGACGAAAGAGGAGCGTATCCGTTGGCGCAGTTGTGGGAAGAAGATGGGGGACGAACAGGTGAAAGATGGCGCGGCGGAGGAGGTCAAACCACAGCGGTGGTCAAAGGCAGCAGACGAGGTTAGTTTCTTTCGGGGCGCAGAGATTGTGAATTGTGGATTGTGGATTGTGAAATGTGGATTGTGAATTGTGAATTGTGGATTGTGGATTGTGTTGGCGGATGGATGGCGTCTGGGACAAACGTTTGCTGTGTGCATTGAATCATTTGATTTGATTTGATGTGATGTTCTGGTTTTGGTTTTGGTTTTGGTTTTGGTTTTGGTTGTGGTTTTGGTTTTGGTTTTGGTTGTGGTTTTGGTTTTGGTTGTGGTTTTGGTTTTGGTTGTGGTTGTGGTTTTGGTTTTGGTTGTGGTTCGCAGTTGCGAATTTGAAGGTTGGGCATGTGCGCTGACTGTTGTGGTGCGGTTACGGTTGATTTGGGAGCTCAGAAACTGCGAAAGATGTTTTTGGCAGAGGCAAGGGGAAAGTGCGAGCACAAGGTCCGCGAGTTTGTGGAGTGCTCGAAGAGGGAGGGGATCAAAGTTGTGTTCAATTGTAGGGAAGAGAACAAGGAGATGAACGCATGCGTAGCGCAGTACACTTCGCCGGAGCAGTTTAGCTCTTATAGGGCCGAGAAAATTGTACGTTGAAGCGTCCTTTTGTCAACCCTTTTGAAACGGAGAGAATTTCTAACCTTACGCCCGTGTATGATCTCCTTTTCGGCTCTTTCACGCTACTTTTGACATTCCATGCTCTGCTACAGGCACAATTCTTGCGTGAGGGAAAGATCATCATAGACTCTGACGCCGCGCGCGTTGGCCCGCCAAAGTAAATCAGCGCGATTTATTACTACCTCGTTAATTTGAAGCAGGCCCATGTCAGTAGTTTGTTGAGATGAAGCAACTTAGATCTGATCTAGTGAAAAATTGTCTTACATAGTTCATCTTTCTCCTTCAGATCAGCCCGGAAATTGGGCACCACCAGCTTTTGCAGCCAAGGCAGTTGACGCGCAGACAAGGCCGCCAGATCCCTGCTCGACTATAAACGATGTATAGATCGCTGGCTCAAACAAACGGCCGCCAGTCTCTTCTCGGGCATTCGTCAGATCGAACGACCAAGCAGAGAGTCGAGACTCAGGAATCGAGAATCGCGCACGAGCCGAAATGCAACTTACTTTTCCGTCCCGCCCGTTTCTTGCCAGTCCACTTGAAGTCGCAATTGACATGTGACAACTCTAATGGCAATCTCTCATCATCAGCGCTACTCACCCAGCTATCAGCACCCATAGCAAGCACATAAGCGGGAATCGAAGTTGGGTTGCTGGGTGCCACCTTTGTACTGCACGCGCGAGAGAGACCGAGCCAAGTGGCCAAGCAAGGAGCGAGGAAAGGAAGAGCGAACAGCACGGGACAACATTTGAATGTAACTAGATCGAAAGGTGCTTGGGCAAGTTGGATATTCAGCTATGGTATTCCAAAAAGTAGCCGGCGCCAGCGCTCTGGGAGCTGACCGACAGAGGCTTCACGTGGTAAGTTTGGAGTGTTTGTGCGCGTGTTTTGGGATTTCATGTTCGGAGTTAAAAGCTAGGTTCATGGCGCAAAGCGGTAAACCGCGCAACTGTATTGGAATGGAAGCGACGCGAGGTGCTGACTGACGGGCTTGCTTGCACGTGTGGTGGCGGGACTTGGGCAGTGCGTGGAAGGCAGATATGTGAGCGTAATTCGGCACAAGGGCAAGCTCTATTGCATAGACAGCACATGTTATCACACTGGCGGACCGCTGGGAAATGGCGACATTGAAGATGTTCAAGGCGAGGCGTGTATTACGTGCCCATGGCACATGTACCAGATCACTCTGGAGGATGGTGCCAAGTTGTACGAGTCACTCGTACCTGGGCCCAATAACAAACTTGTTCCCGGAGGGTGGAAAAAGAAGGCGCACGCGCAGCGCGTCCACGCCGTGGAAAGGCGTGACGATGGAATCTACGTTGAGCTGAATCTTGATGGCCAGTGGGACAGCGATGTTTACGGCACTTCGGCAATGTGCGGAAGCAAGCTTCAAGGCAATAGCGGCGGGCGTCAGAGACAATCCAACGAGGGCAATATACACTCGAGATCGCCGTTTGGCGCTCCGTTGCCGCAGCGTAGCGGACACATTTTGAATCCAAATTCTCCGTATGCGAAAAACAGCGCGCCGTCGACGGGCCTCCTGAATTTAACGACGCCAGCGTCACCTGCACCTGCTCCGAAGAATTCGTTCTCGGAGGGCGAGGAGGATTCTGACGACTTTCTCGACGATGAAGAACTTGGCGACGACCGCAATCTTGCCAAAGTAAACACCTACGTGGCATTTAGAATAGACAGCATTGAAAAGGATGGCCAAAGTGGCCTACGCATGCGCCTGTCACCCAGTGATGCAGGGAGCAGAGGTGCCATTTTTCACCAGCTAACTGGGCTTGATCCAAGTCTTTCGCCGGAGAGTCACATGCAACAGGCAATGGTGGAGCCAGGCTTTCTGTTTAACACCTTTCATGTCAGTATTGGCATGGAGATTGATGGAGAGATAGTAGAGCGGCCCTTCACCCCCATCGTGTCTGCACTGCGGATGCTGCAACAAGTGCAGAAGAAGCCGGGCGATGGGCCGGACTCAAGCTTGATAGAGTTGGCGATAAGGACGTATGAAAACGGAGCGTTGACAAGTAACTTGAGAAAACTGTATGCGAACGACATGATCTACGTCGGAAAAGGCTCCGCGGCGGCGCGCACCGTAGTAAATCCGAGCATAGTACCACCGAGCGACTTGACAACTCTTTTCTTGTTTGCGGGGGGAAGCGGGGTGACCCCGCTTCTGCAGATTTTGCAAAATCTAATTGACGCGTATGCGATGAACCCAGATATGCTGCAAAGCCTCTCTTCAGTCGTGTTCGTCTGTGCAAATAAGTCTGTGAATAGGGCTTTGGCGCTGGATAGGTTGGAGTCTATGTGTAAGTCTGCAGAAGGCCTAGGTTCAAAGATCCACATCCTTCACTTGCTCGGTGAAGAGCCGCCCATGGGCTTGGTCCCCGTGCACGGGGAGGTGCGGGCAAACGTGCCAATTGGTGACGAGAAGCTGTTGGAAGAGCTCGGTGTTGGGAGTGGACCTGGCCAGGTGTTTGTGTGGTGCGGCCCTCCGGGCTTCAACGAGGCCTTGCGCAAAAGCCTTTCGGAGTACTTTGACATTGCCCCTGCACAGTGCATCGAGTACGCTGGCTAGACAGCTGCTCGCAACCGTGTTAACCTATAAATCTCGCACGCTTCCGGGAGCAGGAAAAGAAAGATAGACGCATAAAGAGAGAGGGGAGAGGGAGAGAGAGAGAGACGGAGAGGGAAAACTAGAAGAAGATAAAATCGTTCACTTGGAAAGACATATACTGTACACGTCAACATTTTCGCTGTTTTTTTTTTCATGGCTTGACACTTACTCCGTCTTATCTGTTGGCTTGGATTCCGCCTGCGCCACCATTTCAAAAGCGTTGTTCCACCTCGCCAACACTTGCACCGCTTGAGCAGAGATCTCGTTCATCTCCTCGAATGACTCACAGGCTTTTTCTAGCTGCTTTGCCACTCCCGCAGTGGAGTCGCGCAACACGCGAAGGTGCTCCAGCTCCTCTAGTTTTGACATGTTGTGATATCTCCCCCGTCGGGCCCCGCTTCTCCAGGCTCCCAATTGATCCCTCCGTTCCTCAGCGACTTTTTTCCTTTTGCGCCGCGTGCTTTCCCTGGCTTACTTGGCTTGGGTCTGACTAAAGTTCACGTCGAAGTGGACTGCGCTCTCGAGTGAGACTGCGTGTGCCCGCCCACACCTGCGACTTGAAGCTCGATTGACTCTGGAATTTCACAATGAGCTTGCAGCTCGCTCTTTGCTTTCGCTTCCGCCTTTGCTGACACGGCGACAGAGACAGAACACACAACAACAGAGAAAGAAACACTCGTTTTTCGAAAGAGAGTCAATTTTGAGTGTTGAGTTTTGTTGTTCAATGAATTTTGATAAAATAAACGAACGTCAAAGTATCGAAGCTCGATTTGATCGTAGTGAGCGGCGTAGCCAGGTGTAGGCGAAGTAGACTCTGCCAACCACCTGCCAGAGCGGTGTGTGAGTGAGGTATGAGAGCAGAGGTAGCAGAGGTATGCAGAGGTCCCGTGGATGCATGGGGAAGGAAGAAAAGAGGGACGGTTTTGGGGCTCAAGAAACAGCAAGCAATCACAGAGAATGGTGTTTTCTTTCAGCTCGCTCACGTAAAAGCTCGGCACAGGGGATTCCAAAATTGGAGACGTGGTCAGGGCGGCAAGTTTGGAGAACATGTCCAACTTGGGTCCTGATGGTCTTGAGTTTGGACTGATTCACCATTTTTCGCGGCAAATGTTTGTTCATAAAAGCGTTGTTGTTTCCTTCTGGTCTACACCCAATTGTCTACGCGAGCAAGCATGCCGAGAGTTGCGCTGAGGAGCAAACCCGCTTGCCGAGCTGCGCTAGCATTGTCCAAAATCGTTGGCGTGATGGTGGGCTCCAGCTCTTGGCCCTCCTCGGGCATCGAATAAGTGTCGTAGCCGCTATCTTCGCTCAGGTCCTCGACATCGTCCTGTGGTAGGGTCTCGCCCCGGCTCTCTACGGATCCAGAGGACTGGAGGAAAGAGATGTATTCTATTAAGCCAGGGCTGACCTTTTCCAGGCGGGTCTCTCCGATGTGCTGCGCGATCCAAGGGAGATACTTGCTTACTCTTGTGTATACGCCGTACTTTTTTTTAGCAGCACAACCTTCCCCCCATGACACGATCCCAATGAGCACCGCCTGCGAATCTGAGCCTGCGCCATTGACGACGAGCGGGCCACCAGAATCGCCTTGGCAGGCGTCCTTGCCCCCGCTCTTGAAACCTGCACAGAGTGAGGTTGGAAATATAAGGTCTGACGAATAGGAGCCCTTCTGGGTGCATACCTTGTTGGAGACAACGGGGACATCGACTTCACGCAAAGGCGACACCATCTTTTGACCTTCCTCCGTGGTTCCCCATCCTAAAACGGTCGCTTGGGTGCCTGCGCTGTCCACGTCACTTGTCACCGGAAGTGAGATTGGCCGAGTGCCCTTGATGGGCGAACGGAGCTGGACGAGAGCAATGTCATTTTCGATCTTGAATGGATCATACGCATGATGTCTGATCACCCTGCGCACTTTGCGCGCACGCATCGTCCGCTCTCGTGGGCCACCTTGGTCCATCTGGCCGAGAACAACTCTGGTCGCTGGGGTCTCTACGCAGTGTGCAGCAGTGACTACCCAATTGTTCGCCAACATCGTCCCTCCGCAAATGTGAGCGTTGTTTCTTTGCAGGCTGACTATCCACTTGGCAGACTTTGCATCCTCGACCAGCTTGCCACCAATGATTCTGCTTTCGGCGTTCTTCTCTTGGCTGGTGACTCCTTGCGCAGCAAACAAGAAGCCCCACACTACTGCGTGCGAGAGTCGCATCGGTCCTGGGCAGCTTGCCGAGCTGTGTTGTGCGTGGTCTCGCTCGGTCTCGCTTGCACGTGATACCTTGTCGTGCTCTAGTTGCAGTTCTGGCGTACCTTTCCGCAACTTACGAAAAGGCTTGCCACTTTCTTCTATGATAAACGCTGTACTCGAACTCTTTTCATTCTTTCACAACACGGCAAATGATTACTTACCTTTCAGACACTCCCACTTTCAAAGCGAGACGACTCTCGGCCGCGTCCGGAGCCACAGCTGACTTTTAAAGCGGATATACCTACCATGTATAGCTTCACCCTATGCCCGACTTGCCTCGAGATGTGTTTCTTCTCCCTCTCCATTTCATTCATTCACCTTTCAATCATAGAAACGCACAGCACTCGCATCGCGCGAGCTCTTCCGTCGACCTTACCACACATCATCTCTGCACTCACTGTCAACCCATGCAATTTCTGCACCTGCTAACCTAGATCACGTTTCCGGGAAACTGGTCCTACTCGAAGCGATAAACGCGAACTAGGACACCTTGCACACCCCAAAATAACCGAGTCTGGGCGGGGGACTGACTGACTGACTACTCACAGTGAGCAACATTTCTGATCTGAATTTGAGCAGAGTGGCGTGGAGTACTTTCGTGGAGAGTAAGTAGGCGAAGGCGTAATGTGCGTAAGGCTTTGGCTGTTGAGTCACACGTGCTGGCGACCACGAGTGAACGCAGTTTTGCGGCATTGGTCGCCATTGATTTGATTAGACCCGCGAGATGCCGCCGTGGTGAGACGAGGCTGTTTCAAGAAGGCGTGGCAGTCATGCTTTGGGTTTTGAGACGCACGGCTTGTACGCATTTCAGTCGTCTTTGTCCATGCATATCCGTGCATCCATGCATCCATCCACAGCCAAGTGAATGTTTGGATCAATTATCGCCTCGAATGTATTTACGAGCTCCGCGTCCATCGTGCGCATTCTCTTCGTCAGCCATGGAGCAGTTTATCTGGACCAAAAGGCACTAGAATCCGCGCGGAAGGGTCGCCACAGAGGTCTGATGTTTACTCTTCTGGTAGCTGGTGGAGCAAGGCGGGTTGTTGGATGCCATACACTCCGTCATAGGTTTCAACGTTGGTTTATCCGTACAGAGTATCTTTCTTCACGTTTCGGTTTGGCCACGCGCAGCAGGGCTTGGCTCGAGGAAGATGGTGCCACTCGTGGACGCACGCGGTCCGATAAAGGGCAAGGTTGGTGGCACTCCTGCTTCCGCGAACTCAGAATCACTTGCAAAGAGTGATGATGCAGAGTAGAAGCGCTTCTTTCTTTGATTTGTCATGGACTTGACTGCCAACGAGGGTGTGGTTTGGTCGTCGTGCCAAAATGATCGGCAAGATCCCGCCGTGGACATTATAAAGTTGAAACATCCAACAAGCTTTAGGCATCGACTGGCAGGTATCGCTGTCAGGCGCACGAGTTTAGTGTCACACGTCTCTTCGAAAGAGACAACTTGCAAGCAGCGCGGTTCCATCAACAGGAACAGCAAGGTCTTAACATAAGAAGGACAAGAACATCATGAAGAACAAGAAGAAACGACATCAAACATCGATTGCGCACCGTCTCGCGACTCCAACACGCGCAGAATTACGCAGAGCACGTTGGTATTCAATCAATCAAGCACTTCCCATCCAGCGAACACTGAAGAGCATATTTTGTTCCGTTCCGGTGGGTAGCGGCACTCCTAATTGAAAGCTCTAGCCATCTAACAGACTTATAGCCCCATTAGGGATAATCAGTAAGCATGGTCCCTCACTATGCAATGCTAAGCCCACCTTGGTTGTAACGCTCGTACGAGGGCGAGTACAGAACTGAGTACCGGTACATAGTAAACTCAGTACCACAGTTATTCTTGTGAAAGCGACGACTCCGCAAACCACAGCTCGGGCTGAACTCAAATGTGACTAAAAATCTGTATGATGAAATCTGTATTCTTATTTTTGAGTCTGACAGAGAAAGAGCAGTTGTGTTCATTTTCATGCCATCGGACATGATCTTTTCCGGTAGGCGCTCGTTGTTGGGAAAAGAAGAAAATGAATTTTTTTTTTTGCGAGTCTTGCGAGTAAAATTTTCACTTTCCAAGTTCCACTGAGGGGGAAAATGGGGGTGGGTCTAAGTGGCTGGAGAGCCTTTTCCGTACAGTATTCATTAACAAGGTCATAAGTGCACTCTCCTCACCCGAAGTTACTCTCCCCTTCATCGTACCCCATTGCGAGCCAAAAGCGCAAATAGAGCTCTCTGCCCTCTCACAGTCCTCTGCTTGGAAGCTGCGTGGCTTTGTCCAATTCGGTCTACACAGCACCAAAATTTCTAGAGCGAGCAGGAGAAATAAAGCTGTTCCCTTTGTCACCGTGCTTGTAGTTTCATTTGGGCACCCAATCTCCAAGAAATATTTCAGTTACGTGCGGTAACACTTTGGGGTGTAGCTACTAGTTGTAGTGTCCAGATAGCTAGCTCTACTAGAGCTAGTAGAGATAGTACGGAGGAAGAATTTGCAAATGTTGTTCTGTTCGTCAGTCAGGAAAATTCGGAGGAAGCATCTTTGCTCTGGCTCTCTCCATTCACCCCCTTCTCATTTGCAAAGACCAGGGCTAGCTCTTACTAGCGCCAGGGCCTATCCAGCCTCACAGAAACGCTATTCCAAAGCGTGTCAAAATGTCCAAATAGTCTAAATCCAAACTTCAGAGGGTTCTTACTAGAAGGCTGTGAGACAGTGAGGAGGATGGAAGAGGAAAGCGTGTTTTGTGCCTTCTCGTGTCGTCGCTTTCCCATTCGCAAGAGCTGGAAAGAGCGGAATGGAACTCAATTGCGTCGAGGAAGAAGGCGCGAATGTGACGCAAGCGGTGGCCAACGAAACAACGTTTCCCTCTTCTCTTTCTTTCTCCTTTCTCCCCTCTCTTTTCTCTTTGTTTCCTTTCTGCTGTTGCTCCTTCTCGTCTGACTGATTCCAGGATTCTTTTATGCTAGTCGATTTCCCGCAGTATCATAAAGAAGGAAATTTGTAGCTGTCCGTAGACCTTACTTCTTCCCCATTCACGAGAAGTATGTAAACAAGTTTGTTGCTCAAAGAAGTTTGCCAATCGCATTTTTTGGGGAAGCTTTTGAACAAGAGGGTACTGGTTGCTATTATCTTATTCCGCACATATGCACTCTCCTACAAGTGGCGACTGATCTCGAATTCCAGCTCAGAGAGAAATAGTTTTGAAAAAGTTGAAAGAGAGAGAGTTTGGCTCACAGTGAATTTTGACTGTGCAGGAGAAGTGCAAAGCGCAGCGATTCAGCAGCGATCAAAGTCGTTCTTCCACATTTCCAAATATCAAGAGCACACACCAATCCATCCAAACGTGCTTACAGTGAGTTTCGGATTTCTTTGTCAGATGCTCTCAATCAATCATAACATCTCACACGCCAAAGAACGCACCATCGCAAATTCTCTCGCCCCTACCCGCATGTGTTGGTACTCGTCTCAGGTACTTACTTATAAAGAATAAAGTCAGGTGCCAGCTTGACTTACCCCCTCAAAAGTCCCAAAGGGCAATTTTTGCGTTTTCGGACAGCAGCTCGGCAAACTGCGCAGTTTGTGTCAAGTCCAAGTTGCCTTGCGGGCGGCATTTTTTTTTCCTGTCCAGAGCCACCTTAGCGGTCGTTAAGTTCTTATTAACGCTGTTCACCACGAGAGCGCCGTTTTTGCCTTGCCTGCCCCCTATGCACCCTCCCTCCCTCTTCCGCCTGCCTAACAACCTTCTTTTCTCTTATTCCAGTGGGAAAGCAGTGAGAGGAGGGCAGGTGAAGCCCCGCGAGAGCGCCGGAAGGAGTGAGAAGCAAATTGGGCCTGTACTTGCGGGACGCAGCTTTTAGGAGGTGCTGAGGAGTTACTACGAGACTCCGTTTCCTTTCCAGAGATTTCGAGCATAGAGCTTGAACCAATCGATTGTACACTAATACTAATCTTGACACTAAACACACAATAACTAATAACAATAAAGGAAAAGAAGAAATTACGAATAGGTGGGAAAGCAAGGTTTTCCCGAGAGGGGGACCTGGCATATGTAAAAGCAGAATTCAGAACGCGTCTCATCCGGAGGGCAGCACGCTCGCCCCTTCTTTCTCCCCGGCTCGGCGATTCTCGATTTCGGCGTGTTACACACCCCGCGCCACCAAAAAATAGAAAAAAGTTGTCCTTCCATGCAGAGGAGAGGGAGACGTTCTCCACTCTCATCTGTGCAAATCTCCTAAAGAAAGACAATATGCCTCGTCAAGGGAGAAGGTAGAAATATTACCGCTCTGAAATACTATAGTAAGCCATAAGCTCTTGCATATAGGCCTGGATGTTTGCGCAGTTGACGCTTCCGAGCTCGGTCCAACATCACCCCCCACAATTTGATTAGGGAAATCCGTAGACCTTCCGGTTCTTTCGGCGCTGTCTCGGACTGAAAATCACCGGTGTAGGCATATCACAGCATCTAGCTATTTCACTAATGTGCGGTAGGAGGTGCTGTATGCGAGGTTGTCGAAGAAATGGAGGCGGTGGCAGATCACAGAGTACTAACCCAAATCACTATGTCCAGTACAGGGTATTGTCGTAAGTGAATGCGTAGATCACGCTTATGCCAATGGTAGTAAGTGGTGGCAGGTTCAAAAGTGATAGTGCTCACAGTACTCACTCTGAGTACGGTACTTGTCCAATTCATCGATTCACAGTCAGAACAGATCTTCTCTTCGCTGGACGCGAGATCAGTTTTGAAAGTTATTTTTCCCTCTGACCTCAAAAAAATGTTTTTTTACACTTTTACATAGAAGCACTTTTTTTTTCTCCCATTCGAATAGAGCCATTGGTTGAGCTTGTGAGTGAAGTGACTCACAGCCAAGTTCACTCTTTGGGAGATTTAGAAATTGCCCCTTTTCGCCGGCCACGTCTGAATCCGCGGCCATAGCGCTTTCCGCAGTAGCTCGACTGGTAGCCAGGAGTTGCCATACAAGCTGCTAGCTCTTGCTCAAGACACACTTTGTTCCAGAAATGCAGCCCTAACTGCACACATTGAACTAGCTAGACTAGTATGTGTAGACTAGGAGGCCGTTCGTTCATGCAGTTCGTCCCCTTTCCCTTTCCCTTTCCTTTTCCTTTTCCTTTTCTTTCCTCTCTGAATTCTGATTCTGATTCTGATTCTGATTCTGATTCTGATTCTGAATCTCTCAGCTCACCAAGTGGTGGAGGATGGCGCACGCGAATCACACTGGAGAGAGAAGGAAAAAGTTTACCACAGACAATCGAGTCGAGAGTTGTGGGGGGGATGCAGTTCTGCAGCTCTGTAGGCATATCAGTGTTACTCTTACGTACCTAATATGTGTAGGCTCCATGTGAGCCATCTTTTTCTGTCCAACTTTTGAGGCTCAACAATTTCAGCACAGCAAGGGGCGAGCTCGTCGCAGCATCGCGTGGTGAGTTTTGTCTGAGTGGACTGAGTGGACTGAGCGGCGCAGCGCGCAAAGCACAAATGGCGCTCCTTCAAGTAAAAAATGCGCTAATTTGCTGAGCGCACGGACCCCAAAGGCTCAAAATCTCAGTTAGCGTTTTGAGTGCCTTATAATCAAGAACCTTAAATAGCGCTTGTGGTGGGGCATTTGCAATTTAGCGAAAACCCCGACGGGGGGTTAGTACGGTATGAAGGGTCCTGAGCGAACGCATAGGTCCATACTATATGTTCTATGACTGTTTTACGCAATTTACTGGCAAAACAGTGTAAGATTGAGACTGTTTTTTGACTGATTTAGTTGATTGCTTGATTGATGTTCAATCATCAACAATGATTGATGATGAAAAATTGGTTTCAGTTTGAAAGAAATAGAAAGTGAAGAAGGGCAAGTTAATTTAACGATTGCGGCTCCACGAAAACAGAGATTCGAATTTGCGCAGTTTTTTTGACTGTAGAACACTGTGACGAGAGAGTAAAATAAAACCACGATGTATTAAGGGAGGAGCGCTGGCTTGCACTTCCCCTCTCTTTGGAGACGCTGTTCCGATTTTGAGAGCACACATCTCTGAACATGTAACACGAACGCTGGTCCAAATTTTGACCTGTTGATGGGTTGTTGTTCAATCAATGAACATCAGCTGTTAACACTTTTTCTAAAGTCGACAAGAACTGGTAAGGCGAGGGTCAAGCTGTGCAAAAAGAAAAAGAAGAAGAAGAAGAAGAACACCAACTCGCGTATTTCAAGATCAGATCTAAAAAAGAGTGTAGAGCTTTTCAGTCAAGTATTTTTGATTTACATTTTCCAAGTGAGAATTGACCGAAGAAGACACTGTCAATCGATTGGAAGCATGGCCGCAGCCGCACCACATTCGCAAATTTAGTAACGGGAGGAAGCGCGCTATCGCAAGACAGGAGAGGCTTTTCTCGCACATGCTATCAGAAGAGAAAATGCAGAATTCAGAAGACCGCAACCTATAACTTACAAGTTGCGGAAAGACCAACCAGCCAGCCGTGCCTGCGGGAGATGTTTCCGACATGCTCACCTGGCCAGAACGTAACGTGCAATAGCTATGTGTGCGCAAAAGTCGACAACCCGCGAACGCGCGCGCTCGCGGTCAAGGATGGAAGGAAGAATCGGCGACTCGAATTTCGCAATTTACTTTATTTACTTAAAAGATGCGGTCTTCGCATTATTGCGCTGCGTTGCGTTGTCTTGTCTTGGGGCCAATCAAGGACCTCATCTCTTTCCTCTTGATTTCAATTTGATGATGATGCCATATCAATCGAAAGCAGAGCCCCAAAGCTGCTTAATTGGTTGTTAACTGTAGCTTATTAGTATCTCTAAGCTCGTGCGATTGACGAGCTCCCTCGCGCTCTCGCCTTTGGGGAACGGGAAATTGCCGATCCTGTTAGTGTTCCTGAGTGACTTGCCACGGCGAGTGCGCCTCTCAGAAACAAGAAAATTCAGAGGAAATTCAGAAATTCAGCAGACGCGGACGTGAGAGATGTCTTTCTTCTCACAGCGCAGTGAAAATGAGCTTTCCAGAGGGACTTGCTCCTCTGACTGAGGAGAATAATCACAAGTTGGCTCATGTCGCAACCAGCACATGTAAGTGCATCCTCTAGCAGTCGTTACTTTCGTCGGGGAAATGCGGGCATGAGGGGAAGCGCTTAAGGGAGAGTGATAAGCTTCCCTATGCAATCTGCTGTAGCCCATTTTTCGCGGATTTGAGCCACCAGCAACTGGTTGCCAAAAGGGCTTACCAGAGGGAATAGCTGGGAAATAATTCCTGGACACTTTATTACCGTAGGGCCTCGAGCGAGGAAAGAAGGTGAAAGAAGGAGGAGGAGGGAACTGGCCGATCCCGGGAGTTCTACGGACACAAAAGTAATGCAGGTTCACTTCATTTTTCTAAATCTCACTTTTCAGAATTCAGCTTCTTTTCTACCCGACAGTCAAGTTCTCAAAGATTTTCCTTGTTTCCAGTGTGGCGAGACGTGTCCCAGCTGGCGAAATGACAAGATAGAGGAACAAGCTATAACTGGTTGAACTGGCGTCGAATACTGCGCTCACTGTCAAGGCTAGTGTGCGTGAATCATCATCATCACCATCATCAGAATTCAGAATTCAGAATTCAGAAAAAAAGAGAAATCAGAAAAAAGAGAAATCAGAATCAGAAAATACGCACCGCAGTCTTTTGGCTCTGGATTCCAGACTGGCCAATTATCGAACTCCTGCTCAGTAGCTCACTTATTGTAAGCTACTGATGCTGTACCGGCACTTACAGTTGAATGAGCCTAGCACGCTCACTCAGCTTTAGACTTTCTGCATCCGCTAAATCGTTGACTGTAACGCGGATGCTCTTTTCGCAGAGGTGCAGGAGAGAGAGACCGGGAAAATTGCTCACATGCCCACCCTCCTCCCTCCTTCTTCCTTCCTCTCTCCTCCCATTTTCCCCTGCCTTTCAACTTTCGCGGGAAAAGACTCCTCTCAGGAAGTGATTCCGACGTTCACGACTCCACGAAGCCCGCGCACACGAAAAGGCGAAAAGACGAAAGGAAGGGAAAGAGGCCACACGAGAAGAGGGGTTGAGAGGGAAAGCGTTGGACGGAATCACTTTTGCGGTGGCTCCAACATTGCAAATGAGTTGGTGGGATCTTTTTGCTTCTCCGCGTTCCTCTGTTTCCGTTCCTTTGTTTCCAATTCCCCCTCACAGACGGCGAATCAAAGATCTTACTTTCTCCCCACGTTCTCGGGAACTGCTTTTGTGTGGTGGATAGTGCGCACCACCTTAACCTGTAAAGGGTGGGTGATATCTCCCCAGTCTTCTTCTTTCTTCCCGAACGCTCCCCTTCCTCCTCCCAGCATCTGAGACACTTCCCCTCGGGAAATCCTCCAGTCCGAGAACTGTCCGGTCTCCAGCCGCTCCTATACCCGGCCAATAGTAGAGAAGTAACCCTTCTTCCTCCCTCCCTCCCTTTGAGTTTGCGAGAGGAGCAAAACTGATGAAACGTGGGCGTGGAGCAACAGCCAGCATTGCATAGTTGAGGGCGCGACGATATCGCTCTGTGACTCTTTTGATCCATCGCCACGACTTGCGCTAGCTGAGCATCGGCTAAAAGCGCTGTTTGTTGAAACTTGACGCCAATTCAGAGGCAGAGAGGGAAAAGGAGGGCGATTGGCAATCGTACTACTAGTACCACCCCTCACCAGCACCGGCTGAGAGTAACAAGTGCATCCATTCTTCTTCCTTCATTCTTCATTCTTCATTCCGCACCGGCACTTTACTTTTTAAATTCCCGGCTCGTCTGTTTGTTTTGTCTGTTTTGTCCGCAAAAATGCTACAGTAACTGGTGCTGCTTCAGTATGCTTCATGGAATTAAACAGAACTTGCTCTGTACCTGTACTCACACTCAGTAAATTAATCGTCGACTCTGCAGGTCGATACTAGTCTTCCTGAGTTTCCAGTTACAGATTTGGATAGTGTAGAATGTAGAAAATCGAGAGCTGTGTGGGCACGGCTCGTGACTACCACCTCGGGCAGATTGCATACTCAGAGTCAGTACGGCCTCTCCTCACCACGTAGGACGTAGGACAGTAGGCTGTACCTCGACGATTAAAGTTATATAGAAATGGATTGACAGTGATTTCAACCCACTGTACTGAGTATTGTGCTTTGATCGTTCTGTTGAAACTTCTTCTTCTTCTTTTCTCATTCAGGATTCAGGTGTTTGTCGGGAAAACTCACTGCTGAGTACAGATTACTGTACTGCAGCCGTTGCAGCGGTGTAATTTCTACTGTACCCTGTATTCACTCGCCACACTCGCCCATCGTTTGTCTGCCCAACCAGCCGCAACCTTAGAGGTTGTCGCAGTTTGCGACGCCGCGAGTGCCAACAGGGTCCCATTGGAAATACCGCGCGAGACTAGCAGCGGCAGCTCTGGATTACACTCGCTGTTGCAAACTCGTATTGGCTCGCAGAATAAAAGGATGGGCCGGCCGTATTGGCATGTATTGGCATAGCATGTATTTGCCCGTCGCCATGGTGGGGGGTGGGGGAGGAGGGCACAATGCACCTCTTTGCCGGACACGTAAGGAGTGATGGATTACAAGCTCACGTTGGTTTATTGCTGTGTTCAAGTTCTCTCCAAATCCCCTGAATTCTGAATTCTGTATTCTGTATTCTGTATTCTGATTTCTGATTTCTGATTTCTGATTTCTGTTTCCATCTGTGGGCAAAATCGTTACACGCGCGATGGCGGAGAATTGTGCGAGCCAATTTATTGTTTCAGAACAGGAATCAAATTTCAGAGCGAGTTGTGGCCTTCGCAAGTCTCACCAGTCTCGTTTTGTAAGAATTATAGCACCTACAGTTCTTCCGAGTGGCTCTCAGTGAGTCACGGAACGTGAGCAATGTGAGCAACGCATTTTCCCGTGGCCATTTATTCCCCGACGCCAGCTACGCTAGTAGAGTCTGGGAATATTTCACTACCTCTCTATTTAGCTAGGTAGCTATAGTAGAAGATCTATAAAGGCTGCACCAACAGTAATTTGTGAAGAACAGCACGCGACACGAAGGAACAGAAGTCAGGTCCAACCCGCAGATTTTGAAAGCGTTTCTCCAGAATGCTAATGAATGAAGAGCTTTTGATACCGGTACGATGACTGGGACTCTTTGTTCCTTGCTCTCTGCTCGCTGCTGCGCTGAGAAGGGGAAGGAGAGAGAGAGAGAGGGAGTGAGAATGAGTGAGAGCTATTTTTCCTACGCTTTACGTAGAAGACTCTTACTATACTAGCGTGTATCATGCTCCTTCCTATCAGTGGTCTAAGCAGCTTTTGGGACAACCGTCGAAGGAATTAATTATTTCTTTCTCCTCACAGGACATCAAATGACCCTATCTATTTCTATCCTTCCGTTCATCCTTTCCAGCAGCTCGGACGCACTGTACGAAAGCGGCGTTTGACAGTCTTGATGGGCGCGGATGGACAGCTGCGGCGCACACGATGCGTGATTTCTGTGGCTCACCAAACTGAGCGAGCGTGTGGTATGAAAGTGGTGAAAGAAGATGCGCCTGACCGTTTTAAAAAGACCTTAAAAGTTTATGCCATGTGGTTCAGAGCTGTCAGCGACGAAGAAGGAGGAGGAAATAGCGAGCAGCTTGGGGGAGTGCTAGCAAGTTAGGAAGCCAGATGGTTGTGGCGCTTACATCGCAATCTGCCGCTCCCTACAGTTCCGGCAGTCCTTTTTGCTATTGTCAAGCGATTGCTGTTGCTGATAAGTAAATGAGTTTTCTCAATTCTGAAAAATAGCACGTGATTAACAGCCAATGAGTCTTCGTGCTGTTCTGAATGTTCTGAACACTGAACTCTGTTCTGCAATTTGGAATTTGGAGACTTTGAGAAATTTGCGGAATTCGCAGAACAGAATGACAGGACAGTAAAATGTAAAAATTTTTAGTTGAAAATGTTCTCTGTCCTTGCGTTCATCCCAAAGTTTCCCTTGCGTTCGCCATCACGATCATTGCCGTTGGGCAGCGTGCGGGCCCCCGGGATACGGTCAGGATATTGATATCATGCGAAAGTTTGCGAATGAGAGAGAGATCAGAACTTGAGCTCTTCGCAGACGCGCTGCTGGCAAAGTGCTGAATTCTTCTCAACACTCTTTTCCTCTCTATTCGATTCTCTTCTCCGTTTCTCTTCTCTTCCCTTCCCCTGTTTTGCGCTCCTCAGGCAACCACCATATGAAGGAAAACCTTAGCCTGCAGTACCGGTACCAATCAGGACTGGGTGAAATGACCGAGTAACAGTGACTCAGTCTGCGGCCAAACACCAGCCACGCTCGGCAACAGTTTCACTTTCGTCGCGCGCGAAAGCAAAAGTCAGAATAACGAACTTTCAGAATTCAGAACTCAGAAGAAAAGTTGGAATAAGATATTCACGGTTCGATGGAAGGTTCATGGATGGCAACGATCATGAGACGTGGCACTAATCAAAAGAATCAGAATTCAGAACAGAATTCTGAATTGTGGACCAGATCAACTGACTGTGAAACCAATTGGCTGTGATTTGAAATGCTAATGCAAATGAAAAGGAAATACATTGGCATGTGGAATGTGAAATGCGAAATGTGAAATGAGCTCACAGTCAAACCGCCTCGGCGTCTCGAGACCCCATCCAAGTAACTGGAATAGTGATAGCATCATATAGCGTAGCTCTTAGCAGTTCGGAGGCATACGTTGCGCGACTCAGGCGCTGCAGAGTCTGTGAGAGAAGACTGAGAGTGAAGCGATGGTGGCGGTTGTCCAGAGAAGAGCGAAAAAGCAAAAGGGACAATTGTTCGGAGTTGATGCTTGGTGTTTCTACTCTGGTGGATCGCAATTTGTTTCCACCGAGGGCTGTCAGAGGCACGAAATCTGGAAGTTGTAGCTTTCCAACGTGCATCAGCTTTTCTAGGAGGCGTCAACGACCAAATGAACTGTAAATAAGACAATTTGGCGAAATACTTTTGCGAGATTGTCCTCGGCTGTTGTTCGTTCGATTTTGAGTGCGTTTGGCCACGGCTGAGAGTGCTGAGAGGCCAAAGGGGAGAGTGAGAGTGGAGCGGAGAGAGAAAGGATCAGAGGGAGCAGAAAGGGAGGTAGGAAAAAATTCCTTTCAAATGGCCCTATTACCTCACTGCTATCGTTGAATTATGTAGGGGGTGGACAGCAATTGATCATACATCGGGAAAAAGCAGGGGGCATTTCCCCGTGAGGGACGTTCTGCACCTGGGCGGAAAATAGCACACGCTGTGAAGCCCATCCACTTTTTTCTCTCCGAGAGGAGACACACCTTCTTGTGAGGAGACTCACCATCTTGTGAGTGAATGCGACTGATGTCCAAGTCACCTTCAGACTCCCTTGCTACCGTCTGGTATAACACCACTTTCGCTCTGCTCCCTCCCTTCGGTGAATCCTAAACCGACTGGCTCTCCTCGGAAGAACGAACGAGTTGATCTAATTCGTGTTTCCCCTGCGTCGGCCTAAACTATTAGCTTTTATATGCACCTAGTGGCGCCGAGAGGGGCTTTCGCCACCCTCCTCCCGCCCAATCCACCGATCACTCAAAAACGCCCTCCTCCTTCCTCCTCCTTCGCCTCCCTTTTGCCGTTCGTTCCCCACTGCGCATATTTTAATCCTTTCGCCCTCCGCCTCCCTCCCTCCCTCCTTCCCCCTCCCGCGGCAGGCCAGATTCCTTCTCTCTTTCCCTCCTTCCCCTTCCCGAGCGAGCTTCCTGCAGTAGTCTCACGACGCCACCTCCCACACACAGCGCAGGGAAGAAAGAAAGAAAGAAAGAAAGAAACAAGGAGGCTAACCGAAAGTAGAAGGAGGAAGAAAGCAGCAGGCCCAGAGGCGAGAGGCGAAAATTCAATCCACTGTTCGTTTCATTCATTCTCATTCAATGAACATTCATTCACTGTCAATGAAATCAAACATCCCCAATCGAGTCACTCAATTCCTCACAGTCTCGCCATCCGTCCAACAGTCAACCTGCCAGTCAAATCCCTTTTGCAATTAAAGCTGCGCCGACACGCACGCACTCACTCACACTCACCCACTCACTCACTCACTCACGCCGACACGCTCTGACTGTGATTGTTGAGAGACCCTGCGCGCGTAGACCTCCTTTGACAAGGCGTGCAGCACAGCGAAACCAAACCACCAAGTAAAAGTCACACGGCGAAAGTGAGAAACGCGGCAAGGAGAAAACTTTGGAGCATTGGAGCAGACGAGGAAAGAGGACAAGACGGCGCACTGGATCGTGTGGCCGTGTTGTGTTTGTGATTGTGATTGTGTTAGTGTTAGTGGGGTTTGCGTTCAATCAGGTGGAGAGAAATTAGGATCCAAAACACGCACGCGTTCCTCATGTCGGGGCAAGCCATGGCGAGGGGAGATAGCGAGGACGATCCAGTGGAAGATGGGCACTCGGAAATGGGCACTCGGACTTCTTCCGCAAACGATGGAGATCAGGACTCTCTGAACGACAAATCCGAGTCCAAGGACGATGCGGCCTCGAAGGAAAAGAAAATGAAGCGCACGTGCGAGAACTGCACCAAGGCCAAGCTAAAGTGCGAAGGCTACCCGGTGTGCATTCGATGCCAGCGGAAGAGCATGACCTGTACTTTTAGAGAGCAGCACAAACGCGGCCGGAAAAGGCAGATCGATGTCAAAGGCGCGCTCGACAGACTGCCAGGTGGACTGGGTGATATGTCCGCCGGACACCCCAACGTGATGATGGCCCGCAGAATGGGGGCCCAGCCACAAGACCTGTTAGGCAGACAGTACATGATGGATCCTTCCACGGGCCTGCCTTTCTTCATGGGGCCCCAAAACCCGCTCGATCAACCGCAAAACCTCTTTCCCGCTTCACTCGCCATGCTCAGCGGCAGTGCACAACAGCAGCAACAGCAACAAACACTTAATTCACTCATGATGGGCGGCGGTGCCCACCTAGGCACCCATTTTGGCTCTATGCAAGATCCTGCATCTCTGTCCTTCATCAAACAGGAAAACCAGGTGCCGTCTCTCCGCGGCATGGGGTACCCCGCGTTTCCTGGGCTTGGTGCGGGCATTCAGGCCGACTCGGCCTCCTCTGATATCTTGCAGCAGCGCTTGCAGCAACAGCAGGCGATGCAAAACATGTCCCTGCGTGGCCTGGACGGTATGGCATATGGCAAACTTTTCAACTCGAACAATGAGCAAAAGCCGTTCCTTATGGAGCTCGAGCGCCAACAGCAGCAGCAACGTCAACAGCAGCTGCAGTTCCTGGCGCAGAGGAATTCACCCCCGAACGGTTTGAGACAAAACTTTGGCGTCGTCAATCATCTCGGCCCCACTCTCGCCAGAGGAAATAGCGACGACTTGATCCGGCGCATGCAAGCGCAGCAGCAAGGCGAGAAACCGAGTCAATCGTCGCTCATGCAGCCTCTCACGCAGCAGCACCGCTCCAGGTCCAAGCCGGAGCCACAGCCGAGCACCATAGCCCTCGAGGAGCGTGAAAAAATGCAGGAAAGGTCCATGCCCCAAACCCGCGTTCTAAACAACCCCAGCATGCCGGACGCGGTTCCACAGACTGTACATCAGTCTCCGGCGAGTGGGAGCCCCTCCGTGAGCAAGAACGGCCACCCGATGCAGGGAAGCGCGTCAACAATGGGCAAACCGCTGACGACTCTCTCCCCTCTGAGAGCGCCTGTGCAAGCTCCGCTTCCCGAGCCAGAGGCCGGGCTTAGTAGGGGCGACAGGACCGTCATCGAGACCTTCTTACTCGCACAACAGCAATTTTGCAGTTCCTACTCGGGCCCGAAAAGCACCTTGGACTATATTATGTCCAACAAAGTGGAGACCTTGTTGAAGAACCTTGGCTCATACTTTGTGTCCGCGAGCGACATGGAGTCGCTGAAGGTGCTCCAAAAGTGGTCCAAAATGTATGGATTTGACTTTCCTCAAAAGAATTTGTCGTCCATCCCTGACGCTGGATCCATTCCTTCTGACCAGCGCAATGTGCTCTTCATCTCCGAAAATGCCATTGCAAGATCGTACTGTGACTGCGGACCCGCTGCTCGTAACGTCATGGATGCGAAGGTGCCTTTGACATCGGCGACATGGTCCGCCTGCAGTCTTGACAGCTCGTCCATATCCCCAGGCCTGTGCGCCTTGTACGGTTTGAGCACGGGAACGGCCGAGAAAGTGGTGCGAGATGCCATGAAAACTACGCCCACCTTCAAAATTTCCTGGTTCATGCTCAAGAATGGCGGCCCTGCGTTCAGGTGCTTTATTGACATGAATCGGACCGTTAAGAAGCGGTTTGGCATCTTGCTCACTGACAGGGTCGAGTCAGCCAACATTTCCATGTTGCCATTCGGTATGGATTCCCTCTGTAAAATGTGCGATAGCGCCCCGCAGATTTGTGAACTTGCGAAAACGTTCCAGACCCGGATAGAGTCCAGTATAGAGCGGGGCGACTCTAAATCTGCCGTTCATGAACCACCTAAAAAGAGAGCTCGTAACAGCAGTGGAGGCGACATGATGGAGGAGAAGACCAGTGGCGCAGCTGCAAGCCACCCTCTTTTTAGCGCCGCTGTGAAGAGCGAGTTCCTCATGGCAGACCTCATGGATTGTGTGTGGCGCAATGAAAGTGAAATCAGCGTTGCCAACAAACCATACTTGTTGGCCCAGACCCTTGTAACTTCGCTCCACCGCATCAAAACCACCGCCGACAACATTATCGCAGGCGAATCTCTTTTTGTGTTCAAGGAGGTGACCTGCAAAGAGCAGCAGGAGCAAGTGGCTCGCACCTCTTTTTCTTCCGAGAAGGATTCAGAATGGATGGAAGCTCGCTTGAGGGCTCTCGCAACCAGCATGGACCTAAAGCCGCAGTCCTCTTAAGTCTGCATCACTCGCATTTTCTGGCAGACTCACCTACACACACACCCTTTCTTATGACCTTTGACTTGCCTTCCCATGTCGCTGTTGCGGCTGTTCCCCTTGAAGAATGGCTGCGCGCGACTTGTAGGTAAGGGATTTTTGCCAAGATAGAAAGCAAAACTCGCCACTGACAGCATAGGGAAACGCACTTTGACCAACATCGCCACCCGTGCCCCTTTTTTTATTTTTTTGCGGTTTTGATAAAAACCAAATTCGTAGTACATTCATTCCCAATTGATATATTATCATTGTTGCGTGTCTTCACTGTGTCAAATAAGAACTAGCAACTTGAAGAACTCTCGTTGACAAGTATAAGGAATATAAAAAAAGATGCCGACCATCCTTCCGTTTGGGACCTCCTCATCCCTAAAAAGGACAAAACACTTCCGAGCCCTTCACTGAACAATGTAAGTAGTTGATTTCCGACCTTTCGGAACTGCAAAAACAATACATTTTGTCCAGTCGTCTTTGTCTCCCAAAGGAAGAGGTGGTGAACAGCTCGTCGGATTGTCTTTTGAACCCGGCTGTCAAAGAGGAAAGAAGCCTCGCAAAAGAGAACTAGCCAGAAGAATGAACCACAGAGCGTAGAAAAGGATGGTCGAGTGGCTCAAAAGAAAGAAAGAAAAAGGATACTATTTAGTTCTTCGCTGCAGGGAATACCTCCTCGAGCGGCTTGTTGGCCATATCATCTAGCGGCGCGCTGGCAATTTCCTTCAAAGAAGCGTACATCTTCTCAAAGACTTCCCCCTCTGGGCAGCTCTCCGTGTTCAAGATTTCCAAAGCGTCAATTGGGCGTCCGTACTGTACACGGTTAGCGGTCTTGTCTGGCAGCACGCCAGAAAACTCCAGAGACACACCGCCGTACAACCCTTTGCTGGTGCAAAAGGTGAGAATACCCTCAGGGCCTCCAGTGGTGATGAGCGCCTCGCCCTCGCGTCCGATTGGTCCAGCAGCCAACGAACCGTTCACCCCAACAGTTCCGACGTTTTGAACAAATCCGTCAAGCGCCTTCTCGGTCCTGAAGAACAGGATGTAGTCGCTCACCTCCACTCCGATGGACGCTCCGATAGCACTACCAGCAAGAAACGCGCGTCATTTCCGACCAGAAGAATTTCAACCCAAGAGATTGCCATTGCAAAAAGCCAAGATACGCGGCCCAAAGCGAAACCACGACATCAACACCATCAACAAGATCATGTCAGCATCGACCATCCTGCACACCAAACCCCCATCGCAACCCGCCCGAACCAGCACCACCAACATCGCACAAGCGCTCCAGGTTTGCCAAAGCCACCACCCTACATAACAAAGCAACGCAAAGCAAAGCAATGGAAGCCAAGCAGCCCAACTTACGGCCCCAACATTTGCACTGCGCACGGTGCGCCCCACGAGCCATCGTCCTTGCGCTTGAGCACGACGCCGGACCCACCGCGCACGGTGACGATGCACCCGACCTTGTAC
Source organism: Parietichytrium sp. I65-24A (assembly GCA_012862575.1). Taxonomy (NCBI): domain Eukaryota; class Bigyra; order Thraustochytrida; family Thraustochytriidae; genus Parietichytrium; species Parietichytrium sp. I65-24A. The sequence goes on from BLSF01000010.1 coordinate 685,549, forward strand.
AGCTTGAGAAACGCCACGCCCTTGCACTCGCGGATCTTGAGCGCAGCGTCCGCCTCCTTGATCTCCTTCGGAGCGTCCAGAAGCATCTCTGGCACGTACGAGCACGCTTGCAGGAGAGACATCGTTCCTTGTTTCTTGTTTCTTGTTTCCTGTTCCTTGTTTTTGATTCCTCGCCACTCGCCACTTGACCACGTCTCGTCTCGTCTCGTCTCGCTGTCTTTTTGTGTGCCTCTGAGCTCTAAATTTAGCCCCTTCCTCCGTCTCGATAGTCTCGATAGTCTCGATCCTTGCGCTTCTTCCCTCGAATTTTTTTTTTTTTTCCATCACAATCACTGGCACTTTTATTAGACCTTGACCTAATTCCATTGACACGCCTAACCACTATTGGGTAGCGGTCTTTAGCGGATACTATGGTCTTGTACGGGTGACGTCCACCCTCTCCGGAGTAAGGCCGTATGGATGATACTAGTACGGGTCGCCATACTGTATCCTTGCGTGTGTTGGATACATTGGATACATGGGATAGGGGTTACTGTAACAACCGATAGCGCTCTCTACACGGCTCTGTTTGGATAGCACTGGCAGAGACACTAAATAGGAGGTAGCGAATGCTAATATCCGAGAGGTGGGCTGATGAAGGCTCCGTCCGAAACATTCCATTCTATGTTTATGTTTGTTTACAACTTTGTTCAACTCACAGTCAGTTTCAATTGATTGTGAACGATGACTACCACAATGAACCTTGGACAATGAAAATAAAGAGATAAACATAGAAACGAACAAATAAGTTCCTTTTACATTTGTTAGTCTCTTGATCGACTGTGAATGGTTGAGATGAATTGACTGCGAAAGATAGAAGATGAGAGAGAGAAGCTAAGAACGAGCTCATTGCTCCGAACTTCCGAGCTGCAGAGCGTGATACGGTCGCACTTCCGAATCGTCGACAGCCTCGCAGGTTCATAAGTTTCATACCCTCACCATCCCTCACCCTCCTGCTTTCACGGTCTCACATGCCACCCACGCATTGCCACGCATTGCCATGCATTGCCACTGCCACGCCATGCCACGCCTCCGAAAACCCGAAGAGACTCACTGACAGAGGCGTCAAAAGTCGGAAATTTCAGGATGAGAATTCACAACTCAGATATACTCAGATTTCAGAATTCAGAGCAGAACGAACTTGTGACCTTTTTCAATGCAATCATTGTTCAGTTTTTTGAATTGAAAGGAACAAATCAAAAGAGAACTTGCCACTCGCCGAACTTCTGAATTCTGAACTTCTGATGAAACGGAAACTAGTTTCATTCACTCCTCGTTCACTATTAACACAGCTTTAGTATACTGGGTAATAGATGGAGACTGTGGAGACTGTGGAGACTGTAGAGAGAGGCGCTTCTTTGCCAGTAGTGATGTAATAGTGACTCCACTAAAGGGTACATGCAATATTCGTGTATAGACTTTCTGAACAATTTTCCGGGTTCGCAACGAAGTAAAGAGCGAGAGTTTTCGTTCGAGTTCTTGATATCTAAAGGGTGAGGGAATCGCGTCACATGGACTACCAAAGTGACGAGAGAGAGTCAGTGGAAAGAGCACTCCCGGCCGTATTAATTAATGTCTACCATATTGGGTAATCTCTTCTTTCACTTTCTCACCCTCTATCTTGTAGCCTCCTCTCTACTTTATTCGTTAAATAATTGCACAGGGGCGCAGCACTCCTATCAAGCGGTTTATCCGGGACGGCTGTTACTATAGATACCCTCGGCTTTCGCTACCACCCGCACAACCACCCAACTTTCCTACTACAGTCTACTGGCTACTCCTAATGGGCGTTCTCCTACTCCGCGCTTAGCGTTTCCATACCGCCTCCCACTATCCCTCCTCCTCCTCACTGTTTCCCATATCTCCATCCTACCTCTACCTCTAGCGGCCCACATACAAAGAACAATACCCAACTCCACTACCCTCCGACTACCATATCCTCTAACCTTGAGAAATTCGTGGCTAATCGCGGCCGTAGGATCCTACCCCTCGGGACGGGCGTGATTACCGAAAACACTAACCCACAGGGCTGAGCACTAGCGACGGGTAGGGAGGAGAAACTCCGAGTGAGTGCGTCTTTTGATCAGTCAACTCAGTCAACAGAGCCCTATACGCGCAAGTGTACGCGAGGACCCCACCCACACACCCTTAGTATCGCGCTAGTGAAGAGAGTAGTAAAGGAAGGAAAGGAAGAAGAAGATGTTCAGTGCACTGAGGATAGCGCGTGGCGCAGTGAGTTTGACTGCGAAGAGCCCATCGTTTGGGTTTGCTGCAGCTCGCGGTCTGTCCTCTCTGGACGGAACGCCAATGCGCGGCAAGGTGAAGTGGTTCGACGGTAAGAAGGGCTACGGATTCATCGTAGGCGCGGGCGATGAGAAGGACGTGTTCGTGCACTTCTCCGACATCATGCAGAAGGAGAATGAGTTCCGCACGCTGGTGGAAGACGAGCCTGTGGAGTTTGTGCTGGACATGGCAAATGGAAAGCGCAAGGCCAGCGCCGTAAAGCGCTTGCAACCGGTTAGGACCGACAGGCAGCCTGAGCATTAAGCCTCGAATGCTCGAATGCACGAATTGGCCAATGCACGGATGAAATGCTGGATGGATGATGGATGGAAATGTGGTCGAGGCATGAGATGATGTGGTGAGCAAACATAGTGTCTTGCCGCGTCGTTCGATGTTGGCGGTGTCGCGCATTGGCTTTGGATTGCGTGCGATTTTGGCGTTCTGGATGATTGCGCAGGGATGCTTGGGATGGGAGAATTGATGGAGTTGGAGTGGCGCGTCCGGCCGCAGCGCCGAGCTTGGTCCTTCTTATTCGTGTCAACGAGGTTTGTGCTGCCGGTGTCCTGGCCCAGCTCACCGTTCGGCTAGTCGATTTGGTCGACCAATTTACTCGTGAGATGGAGTGGGAAGACTGGCGCAGGTGGCGTGGCGGAGAGCTGCTTTTCGAGAAGAAAAAAATATGAAACAAAAATTTAGACAAGACTGTAATGAATTTAATGAGTTCGATACACAGCACTCTTTTCAATGAACATTTCCTTGTCACATATCCATATCATTCATGCCTAATTTTGGAGGCTCGACTACCTACGTCTGCCGCTTTCATTAGCTAGCTTCCAGAACCGCGAAGAGTTCACTGGCGATACATCGTTCCCATGTCATCTTCGAAGATGAACCTGGCGCACCACATTGGTTCTGCAATGTCACATCCCCCGCATCTTTTCAAGGGTATTCGCACACTCGAAAATAAAGTATCACAAGAACCACGCAAAGTCTGGTTCACAGTTCACGTACGCAAGGTTCGTCTACTGAAGGCGTTGCCAGAATTCATTTCGCTTTTTCATAATTCTTGATCAAGTCTGCCCTCTTCACAGCCAGATGACCCGAGCCCGAAGCCAGTCGTTTAAAGTATGCAATATGGTGACCCTCCCCTACGATAGGTCTAGGTTTGCTGGAACGATGGTTTGGCCCAGGCTGTGTAAAGTATGAAAGTGTTCAGAGTTGTGAAGTAGTCTACTGTGTTGTTGAAGTTGTCACGAGTTCAGCAAACACGAGCAGCGGAACTTGGACTGCCAAAAAAGCCTCTGCAAACCTGCAGATAAGCACTGGGTACAGAGTACCAGGACCTGCCAAGATCGGAGGTGCTTGCCCCACAATAGGGAACAAGTGCGGCCAAGAATGAGGTTCGAGGTGGTTTGCAAAGCTGGGGAAAAGGCCAAGATACCAATGGGCGACTTTCGAGACAACATGTAAAATTGATGCCAAGAGATAACTTTGGTCCGACTAACAAAAGGCAGCCGACGAGCCCAGAGCCAATGTGAAGGACTCACCTGCGAACAAAGGATTCCCCAAGCCGTCAAAAAGTTGGCAAGCTCTCCATGACAAGAGTGGTGAGATCAAGGCCCTCGGATTTCGGCCGCATGAGGCGGCAGCTCAAAAAGTTGTGAGGTTTTGTCGAGTTATGCAGGCGTGCCCAAGCGCAAATGTAAGGTGCGCCGAGACAATCCACATGGCTTGATTGCCTCATACCATAGGTGCTCATTTCGCTGCGTTCCAATCTTGGGACGACCGGAATTTCGTTCCCTGATCTTTGGAACGGAAGATCCTACCTGTGCTGGGGTCCCAAGAGGAGGTTGCAAGTCTTCTTGGTTCTAGCTAACCAAACCTAAACTGGGTCGCTTTTCTAGATTCCTTCTCATTCATTCATATCCAATTCTTAACAGTAAGAACCCGCGCACCTGAACCCCGTGTTACGGCAGAAACCCGCGCGATTGACTCTTCGACCATCGCTGTCAACAAGAAATCTTGCAAAGGGCTTCCTATTGGAGACTTGCGTACCGGTGTGGAGTATCAGTAGCTCAGTGTAGTGTTGGCCAGGGGGGAGAGGGGGACATTTTTGAAATATTGGATCGTGGGTGTGCACCTCACTAGCGAAAACATCTAGCGGCAAATTAAAAGTCCCATCTCTGGAGCCAAGAAATCTCGGGAAATGGACTCAGCAAGTCCTCTTAGCGAGTCTTGATCACAAGTGACGTCCAGGTGCTTGTGCATTCATCAACTGTGATATGATGTCACAGTCATGCTGCCCTAATGTGTGCTTGTGCTGAGAATTATGAGAATGTCAAAAAAAATTGTTAACTGTAAGTTGAAATCGGTTAGTTTAGTTAGTTTGTGAATTTTCACATTTTGGGGCACGTGGCCACGCAAACCACTTTCGCATATGGCGGGCAGCCTAGGTTCGGCGATTGACTCGTCGGGAAATATTAAATATCCGAAGCTCTTAATTCCTTACTAAACTATTATCTTAAAAAGGAGAATTTTTGGTTGTATGGAAATTAGCTAGAAACGGAAGAGTGGCGGTGAAACATCTTACCCTCGAAATCCCGACCGGGCTACGTGAAATCAGTTGCATGACCCCATGGACCAGCAGCAATGAAGCATTCAGTTTTCAGAAGTCAAATTTAGGCAAGAGATGAAAAGAGATGAGACGAAAAGTGAGTGGCTCGATGGGGCTTTTTCTCGTACTTGCAGTCTCTATTTTTCCTACTCATTTCGTTCAGCCCTTTTGTCCAACATCGTCGTTCAGGGAGAACAAGCGGTGAACCTCTCAACCGTGTGTACGATAGTTGCCCAGGGGGCTCGAATAAACTCTCGCGAAAGCATGAAACTACAGCGAGTCAGAAATTGAGAATTCAGAACTCCACGACGGGATAGCTGAGAGGATCTGAACTTCTCGTCATCGCAGGCTCTGGCTCTACAATGGGCTTCTTGGCCTTTTGCTTTTGCCTCTGATCTATTTCTGGCGCGCAAGATCGAGAGATGGACTCACAGCTAGCTCTTCCTTCCCCAAACGACGTTATGTTAGTACGGTGTCACGCTCGCATCCCGTCATACCAAACACATTCACTGTCAATTCCAGTAAGTCTGGTGCTCTGTTGTCTGTGACTCTTCTTGAGACTGCTTGAGGAATTGGCTCCGACTCAGAGAGGGGGCAAATGTGTGCACCGCAGTCGTATAGCAACAACTACCGGCAACTGATGCCTGAGTCGGACTCGCCGATTTACAATCTACGATCCTTTCAATCCTTTCGCAACCATCGCAGTTCGTGCTGACCTGACTGTGAGTGCCGGTCCTGGTCGTTACCTGCACGGGAACAAGCATCGACCATTGCTTAGCACGCACTCACAAAACAAACACACACACACACACACGTACACGAGGGGGAGAGCGGCTGTGCAGGGGGAAGAGGGATTCTGGCAGACGTTGGTCGCTGGACTGTCAAACGGCAAAAGAGTTGGGCCTAATTAGGCTCAGAATTGTTTGGGAAGAGCCACTCGGAGGGCTGGGAGCGACTAGACCCTCGATTGTTTGACTCGCTGATTTGAAAACGAGACTGATTTTCGCGTCCTACCCGACGCTGTCGGTCTGCCGTGCAATTCGCTTTGAGCGTGCCAGGGGTTGATAGACTCGGGGGGTCTTTCGCAGGCTTCATAGCCTCGGCCTTCCAAGTGCTCGCCTGTACCGCGCTCGGCAGTGTAGACTTGTGGCTCACCTGTGTGGGCAAGCAACGCAAGCTCCGCATAGCAAGAAGACGGGACATTATCGCTGCATGAAACGCAGCCATAAAGGACTGACGGAGGCACAGGGCGCGAAAGCCAACCACGGAGAGCAACCGCAGCAAGAATGGACGGCGAAGAGGAGACAGTCAACTGCACAGTGCTTATAGCGGATGAGAGCGGCTACAAACTGGACGATCAGCCCCTACCATTCAACTCTGCGAATTCGTCGTTGGGCATCACGTTCACTGTATTATACATCGTCTACTTCGTTTCGACTTGCGCATGGTGGTGGACGCGGCGGCACCACCCTTGGCTCCGCAAGCGCAGCTTGTTTCTGACCATTTGTACAAACATCGGCATCCTCTGTCTTATTTTCGTCAGCGGGTTTCGCAACTTTTACGGCCGCAATGAATTCCCCTGCGATGCGCACATGTTTCTCACCAGCTTTGCAGTGCCGATGGGAGCAGGGGCGCTTCTCACGCGGCTCGTTCTCTTCTACAATTGGTGGCGCTATTCCCAGCTTCTTGTGCTCCGTGGTGTCGAGCAAAACCCGACTGAGTTTCACCGGATGGGTCGTTGCGAATCAATCCAGGCCGTTCTGGTTTACTTTGCGAAGGACCGGTGGAAGTTCGACAAGAGGCGGCTCGCGAGGCTGGAGGACGCTCACTCCCGTATTGACGGTACCTTTCAAGAGCACAAAAGAATTGAAAGCAAGAGGACTACGATGGTGTCCTTGGAGACGTACATCTCGAGCAAGTCCGAAGGGGACAAGACCATCACGCGTACAATTCAAGCGCTGTTCTCCGTTACTCGGCCATGGGTTGAGTATACGCTTATGAGCTTCTTCTTCTTCTTGGGCTGGGTAGCAATCGTTATCTCCATAGCCCGCAACAATACTCCATATGGTTTTCACGGTTGCGAAGGGTGCAACATGTCTGGGGCTGACATTTTCTCACTCGGCAGTATTCTACTCATCGTCGTTTTCATTGGTATGCTCATGGTAAGTTTCGACCTTGTCTTTTCCCCTCTTCTTGGCGCTTTTGGAGACATTTGGCTGTTGCTTACGATGTGGACGGTGATGGATTATACATTTCGTAGTTGTACAAAGTTCGAGAGATGTCTGACTCCCTCGGCCTCGTCACCGAAATAAGGCTCATATTCGCGTGCGGATTAATCGTCGTTTCGGGCACTATCCTTTCGATGGCTGACCCGGGCCGATTGAGGCACGATGGCAAGATTGACTGGCTGTACATCTCGGTGATGGGATGCTTTTTAATTCATTTTATCCAATGCCCGCTTCAGGTGTTCTGCACTTATCAAGAGGATTGGGAGAGTAGGCGGGCCACAATGGGCCGCATTTCCCCGGTTTCTCACTCTCCGCCAAACTTCAGTCCGCCGTTTCCGGACCCTGGCCCTCCGCCACTACAAGGAATGCAGCAAGAGAGGCTTGGGCGACAACCACCGCCAGTCCCACCCAAGAGATACCCAATGCAACTCAACGCGATCGAGCGGATAATGTCTCGTCGGTTCTCGGCGCGAATACAGTCCATTAGTCTGGAACAAGTGATTTCGTCGCCAGAAGCCAAAAAGGTCTTTTTAAGCTATCTCAGTACAGAGTTCTCTGTCGAGAATCTCTTCTTTGTTGAAGCCTGCGATGTAAGTTGTCTCTCTCTACAGTGACAGTAGTGTCACAGGAACACTCAATGCGATTCCTTGCATATCTTCTAACAAGCTCGCCTCGTTTTCTTGCCTTGATGTGATACATGAACAGAAATATAAAGCCAGCCACAGGAAAAATGCCGGCGCAAAAGTCGCAGCATTGGCTCAGGACATCTACCGTAGGTTTGTCAAGGAAGGGTCTATGTTGGAAGTCAACATCAGTGGCCACATTCGAAAGGCAATCGTCAGAGAGCTGGGCAGCCCAAGGACTGGTGAGGCTCCGTCTTTGTCTTTGTTTGATGCGGCGAGGGAAGAGGTGTACGAGCTCATGGCAAACGATAGCTTTCCGCGGTTCTGTAGATCACCTCTGTTCAAGGCGATCCAGACGAAGGATATTGAAAACTAAATATTATTTTTTTATCCACTTTGTTTTAAAATGAGCAATTTTTTTTTCCCCGCGGGGAAGGTGATTTGATTGAGACCGTCAGTCTGCCCTCAATGAGCAAGACTGCCAAACAACTTACTTGACAACATAGGAAGCGCTTGCCGCAAGAGTCCTGCTAGCCTGTCAGAGTGATGAGGGCGCAGGCCAAGCAAAGAGACACACGGAGCAACTCACTCTAGCGTGTTGGCTTTACGCGTCGAGCTTGTAGATTCGCGCAGCATTGTCGCGAAAGACCTTGGCCTTGTCTTCCTCGGAAAAGTCTAGCTTGTTGCAGATCTTTTTGAACGAGTTGAACAAGACCGCATAGCTCGTTGACACTTTGTCTACCGGAAAGTTGCTTGCGAACATGCATCTGTCCACTCCAAAGGTCTCAATGACAAATTTATAATACTCAAATGTAGTTTCCACGAGCAAGTCGGAGGTCGGAGGATGAGCCTTCTTCTCGAGCTCAAAGCCGCAAACAGGCATCAACAGGCCAGACAGCTTGACGACGAGGTTGCTATTGGAAGCAATTGCCGTAATGCCCGCCTTCCACTCCTCCATAGCCTTCTTGCGGCCTTCCTCGCCAGCGTACTTGCCCACCCCTAGAGGAGTGCCAATGTGGTCAAGAATGAATTGGACACTTGGAAATGCTTTGACCAAGTCGGATACCTCCAGCAGTTGCGTGTGGTAGCAGTAGATGTCAAAGGAGAGTCCTGCTTTCTCGATCGCAGCGATGCCCCCACGGAAGCTGTCCGAGCAGCTCAGTTCCCTGCTGGCGTCTCGAGAGGAATATATTTCTGCATCCTCGTGCCAAGCAAGTTGATGGCGAAATCCTCTCAGGTTGGGGTTGGCCTTCTTGTGCTCCTCAATTGCCTTTGCGACACGCTCTTCCCCAAGGCTCAGGTCAATGTAGCCCACATGCGCGTGAGGAAAGCCCCCAGAGTCTGCCAACGACAGCTCGTGGTATCTCTTGGACTCTGACAACTGGTGCAACGCCGCATCCTTCACTTTCTTGTCTTCCCACTGCGCCTGAATCACCACGGACTTTAGCACATTGTGTCCGCCGAAATCCTTGCGCAGATCGGCTGGAAGGAACCTGTCCATCACTGGCGAGTGGATCCCAAAAGCCGCGATCGCAGCCTTGGGAAGCATCAAGTTGAGCAGCTTCATCCGCACGCCGGCGCTGACGTACGGGATCATTTTGGCGCCCATCGAGATGTCCCCGCGCGGCTCGTGCGCTGCATCGAACAGGTGATGATGCGGATCGTAAATCTCCAACTCGGGTTCCAACGCTTCTTCCACGTACTGCCCGAGCCATTCGTCCAGCCGCGTGCCTTTAGAATTCTTCCCGCCCATTATGCCGTCCTCTCCTCCTCCTTCAAACGCCACTCTTGCCACTCCTGCAGTGAACGCGACTGCGGACGTGAACGTGAACGTGAACGTGAACGTGAAAGTGAGAATGTCTCTCTCTCTCTCTCTGTGTGTGTGTGTGTGGGTGTTTGTGTGCCGGTCGGTATGTGGTATGGTTGTGACAAGTCACTCGAACAGAGATAACAGAGAGAGAGTGCGCACTTCATTATTCGTTCATGCTTCTCGGCAGCTGGGTGTGCGTGTGGTGGGCTGCCACAGTCAGAATTTTCACTGGCAACAAACAGTAAAACCTACTTGATAACTTTTTTCGCAAGTCTTGACTCTCCGCATCTCTCTACCTAGTAGGTACCCAGTATCGCTCTCTGCATGGAACCCTGCTGTGCTATGCTGTGCTGGCGAAATTGGCGAAATTGAACGAAACGAATGGAGCGTTCCGAACGAAACGAATGAAACGAAACGAAATCAAAGAAGCACGATTAGTACGATTAGCATGAAAGCGGAGAGAGACCTCTAGTAGCTAGAGATGGAACAGAATCCACAGTTCGGAAGACTGCGGCGTCTGGCGAGAGTTTCACGACTTTGATTGTTTTGTAATCGTATAAAAGATTGTGGTCGTGGCAGTGTATATCAGTGTATCTGCGAAGGATTGTGATATTATGTTGTGACAGTAACTTCTTGCGAACGATGTCTAAACTCTAGAAAGCACTTTTTTCCTCAACTCGTCGTTCAGCACTGGAGACGCAAATACGCATGAACGAAACGAGCGAGACCTCCGAGAGATCCGAGAGAGTTCCGAGAGCCTCGCTGCCTCTTCCAGGTTTCTCTCTTTTCTATTTTGGAGATCAGCAAAGTCGTCAAACCTTTTGTAGTAAAACGATGAGGGATTGGATTAATATATAAACGAGTTGGAGGATCCCAAGAATCCCAAGTCCGCCCCCATGGACAGACACTAACTAGTAGAGTCCGCCGAGCATACTCTCTCTACATTGAGAGTGAGCTCGAGCGCAGGCGAACCATAACGCAGGTGTACTCGCGGAACAGGAGCGCCGACTGCCGATTTGGAGCGTGATCAGAGCAGAAAAGCACGAGAGCAGAGCACGAGCGGAATAAGGAGTGACAGACATTTGGAGTGAAGAGTTGGAATAGAATTCATGGCGGCACTCACTGGCGTACGAACCTTGACGCCGCTGGTGACCCAGGTCCTCGGCTGCAATCCTGGCGCGTACACTCTTTCTGGAACGAACACCTACCTCATAGGCAGCGGGCGCGGGCGCATTCTGCTGGACACGGGCGGCGGTGAAGAAGGTTACGACGACAGACTCGGCAGCGCTCTTGCCGCTCTCAACGCGCATGTGTCGGCAATTGTAGTGTCGCACTGGCATTTGGATCACGTCGGCGGCGTGCCCCAAGTGCTGCGAATGGCATCACAAGCAAACGCCAGAAATTCCAGAAATGCAAATAGCGCGGAAGAGATCAAGGTTTACAAGTACATGCCGTCGAGCCAAGGACACAACCTCGAAGATGACACAGACGCTAGCCTCGGCAAGGACGATAAGTCTGCGTCCGGAGACGGCGGCGGGATGGGCATCATGGCGGCGTACAAGGTGTGGCCACAAGAACGGTTTACGCCGCTCAAAGACGGTGATGTGCTGCGAACGGATGGCGCGACGCTGAGGTTTTATCACACGCCGGGGCACGCAGAAGACCATCTTGTTGCAGTGCTGGAGGAGGAGAATAGCATGTTTAGCGGCGATAATGTACTCGGCACGGGCACCGGCGTGTTTGAGCATCTGGGCCAATATCTGTCGTCCTTGCAGAGGATGCTTGAATTGCGACCGGACACCATCTACCCTGGGCATGGGGAATTCGTGCCAGATGCGCAGGCCAAAATTCGCGAGTATATGGAACACCGACTGACGCGCGTGCGCCAAGTGGAGGCCGTGTTGAAAGAGTCCGATCAAGGTGAAGCAAGCACGAGCGACATCACACGCCATATCTACCCTAAAGATCTCCCTGCGGGGCTGTTCCCTCCAGCGATGAAAAACACCGAGAACGTGCTCGAATTTCTGGAGGATCAAGGTGCCGTTGAGAGATCTGGCACGACTGGGGCCTGGAAACTGGTCACCGGAACGTCCTGGACAATTTCACGCGTCAAGTTGTAACAGGAACAGCGCAAACTCCGAAGATCCCCATCATTTTCCCGTCGAGAGTGTCACTGTCCGTACATGACAGAGACAGCAGAGCATGTGTAATAACAACCCTAGCTTGAAAATTTTAAAATCATTTGCAAAGGACTTGCACGGTTTGCGAATGTTTGCGACGTGAGTTCCCTCCACAAGATGGGTGCCGGTAATTCGAAGGACCTCTCCAAACTGGCAGCAAAGCAAAATGGAAGGAATGTGAGAAACATACGTATAATAATAAGAATTGCTACTTGTCCCAAACATGCTTTTCGGCCGAGTCGAGGGACTCGAACGCCGGCCGACACAAAGTTACACATGGAAAAAAAAAAGCAGAGTGAATGTTGAGAGACAAGGAGAGAGAAAGCGCGTCAGACAAGCCAGCCAATTGGCGGAGCTAGTGATGACGGACCAAGCCTTATACAGAGCAAGAAGAGGAAGCAAGATACACCAAGCGAAAGAAGAGACAAGACGCCTATTTGCTGCGGCTCCGGCTAGATCTTCTCGTCGATGTTGAAGTCTGCAGGGATCTTGGACTTCTTTCGCACTGCGGATTTTTTGCTGCTTCCTTTCGTAGGAGCAGGCGGTGGCGGCTCTGTCACTTTAGACTGTCTCGTTTGGCGTCCTTGTGCTCCTCCGGCATCGCGGCGGGTAGGGACCGGCGGAGGAGCAGTCTTCTCATTATGTCTTGGCGGCCCGAGACCTGGTGGGGCATTCAGCTGACCAGCCTTTTCCTTGTCTTTGGAGCCGCGGCGACCCAAGCTAAACGACTTTTTGATGTTGAAAGCCAGTCTTGAGGAACGGCGCTTTTCCTTGTCGGCCATCCCTGGAGGAGGTGCCACAACGCCTTTTGGCCTGTGCTTTGTGGATGATTTGATCTGATCCTTTGGAGGCAGGTACAGTGGGCGGTCCGCGCGAATGAGCACCACCAACACACCAATTGCAGCAGACATGTCCAAGAGCGCTTGCTCTGGAGGGATGTCGTCAGGAGCGCGAAGCAGGGATGGTGCAAAGCAGGTGGCCAGATTCGCTGGGCTCATCTTATTGTACTTTTCGAACTGAGCCACTTCACGCAGAAACTGAATGAGCAGGCTCAGACACTCTTTGTTAGGTGACTGTACCCGAGATAAGGCAGCAAAGACGGCGTTCTCCAGATCAGGACGCGCTAGGTGCGCGGATCTGCAGGCGTTCAGAAGCATGTTATAACTAGACTTGGGCACAATCGGCTCCGGGAGCAGACGAAAGAAATACTTTAACAAAGTGGCCACGTCGTGGACCTCGCATGGGAAGGCGTTGAGGACATCCTCGTCCTTCTCCTCGCAGTACCTCAGCTTGATCGCGTCCACCATGTCCTGCTGCCCAGGGATGCGGAACACTCCTTCCGTATACATGCCCTGCGCACGCAGATATGCAATGCAGTCGCACACCACCACCGGCGTCTCCGAGTTGAGCACCACGCCAAACACGCCCTTAATCTCCTTCAGCGCCTGCAGCCGCTTCATCTCCTGGATCTCGCTATTGAACGCTTCCGGGCCGGCCTTCAGAATCGCGCGCAAGCTCATGTGCTTGATCGCCTCGTTCCCTTCGTCCGGGTCCGGCGTTCCTTTCGGTTTGCCGCACAGGTTGCAATTCACGTTGTTATCGTCGACGTTCACTAGCGTGCACACCTCGCATTTCCAAGGCATTTTACACTCTCACAGACCCGCGATCTCCCCGCGACACGCCCGCTCGCCCTCTTCCCAACCTTTTGGCACTTCCTCAGCCAATACCAAGTCCCCGATATCAGCCACACGTCCAACCTTCTTGCCCCGAGACCCAAGCACACTCTTTCAACGATCTATTCAAACCGCAAACGCAAACGCAAACGCAAACGCAAATGAAAATGCAAATGCAAATGCAAACGCACAGAGAGAGATCTCGTTGCGCGACAGAGAGCACCAGCCTTCCAATCAATCCTCCAAAAGTCTTCAAGTCTTCGAGAGTCTCCAAGCCAATAAGACAAGCCAATAAACGTATGAGCTGAAGAGCCCACCTTCGCGACTCAACCCTCTGTGCCTTCCTTCCTTCCTTCCTTCCTTTCTTCCTTCGCTTCGCGCTCTTCTCTCTGTCTCTGTCGCTCTCTCTCTCGCACTTGTCTCTTCTCCTTCTCTCTCTCTCTCTCTCTCTCTCTTTGTCATTCTCTCTCTCATTCTCGCGCAGTGCGCTTCCTACGACCCGCGTAGCCTCTCTACCGCAAGCTGGTAGCGGGGATAAGGGCGGTCCTAGTGCGTTGCGGATGGAATGCACACACTCCGTTTGGGGCTAGGGGTTGGAGTAGGTGTGCTAGGCCGGTTGCGGTGTGCTTAGCGGCGGAGTGAGGGGGGTTAGGCGCTGGAGAGAGAGGGATTGGTAAGAGTGGGAGTTGAGAGAGAGGGAGAGAGAGAGAGAGAGAGAGAGAGGTGTGGAATGCGGAATGTGGAAGGTTGGCAAGACGGTGTTCAAGAACTTGAAGTGTTTCACATTTTGAGTGGGTGGGCGAGAGGAATCTTTCATTTGTTTGTTCAGAATGTAAAAGAAGCGTCCTATAGCGCCACGGAATCAGCCGAAAGCTCTGAAATATTCCTCATCTGGAGGCTGATTGTGACGACTCAAATCCAAAACATGATAAAATTTTCGACTTGTTCAATGTTCGAAAGGGCCTTAGCGAAGTTGCGAAGACAGAGATAGTAATCATCTATGACTTCGAGTAGCTCCAGAGCGGGTGTGTCTCCATTCTTAGCAACCGCAAACCAGTAGACACAACATGGTAGACCACCCTAGGAGTGTGCCTTGNAGAGAGAGGAGGAGAGAGAGAGAGAGAGAGAGAGGTGTGGAATGCGGAATGTGGAAGGTTGGCAAGACGGTGTTCAAGAACTTGAAGTGTTTCACATTTTGAGTGGGTGGGCGAGAGGAATCTTTCATTTGTTTGTTCAGAATGTAAAAGAAGCGTCCTATAGCGCCACGGAATCAGCCGAAAGCTCTGAAATATTCCTCATCTGGAGGCTGATTGTGACGACTCAAATCCAAAACATGATAAAATTTTCGACTTGTTCAATGTTCGAAAGGGCCTTAGCGAAGTTGCGAAGACAGAGATAGTAATCATCTATGACTTCGAGTAGCTCCAGAGCGGGTGTGTCTCCATTCTTAGCAACCGCAAACCAGTAGACACAACATGGTAGACCACCCTAGGAGTGTGCCTTGTACAGGAGTGTGTGTATAAGGCTCGTTAGATTTTTACATAAGAGAGTCTATCCTCGTTTTGGAAGCGGTCGGGAGAAGTACGGAGTTCTACTGCACTTGTTATCAGGGGGCATATGCTATTTCTACCGGGTGTCCTAGTAGTATTTTGGTCTGTGCAATCGCGGTTGCTAGGCAATGCCTATTGTGTCTTAAGAGCACACTAACGTGTCCTGCTTCTAATTAAGCGATAAGGTAAAGGGGATAGATGGAATAGATAGGGGAGAAGGTGAATGAAGAAGAGTGGAAGAAGGCAGATAAATCGATAAAATCATCTTGTCACGGATCTCTGGACAAAGTCGGATGCATATGCTTTCGACGTCAGTTAAAGCTAAATCCCTTGTATCTATTGAGCTGAGTTTTGTGAAGTTCTGCAATGAGGACACTCAGTGTCTGGTATCTCGAAGAAGCGGCTATCTTTTCTTTTCATCATTCGTGCAAAGTGAAAGTCCATCGATCTTTCGCTGACAGTCGGTCATCCATCAGTGCGCGCTCTGCGTTCAACGGCGGAGGCGCGAAAACAAGAAACAGGAAACAGGAAACAAATCGCTGCCGTACAGCTTGGCCGCACTCGGACTACATTCCTCGAGAACATGGAAGACCCGAATTCCTCGCGACGTTTCGCAGCTCAGGAGTTCGCGTCAAAATCCGACGCCCTGCTTAGCACAACTCAGCGAGAACGATAGCCCTGCCAGTGTGCGCACTGTGCGCAATGTTTGTTTGTTTGTTTCTCTGGACACTGAGCAATCTGAGCAACAGAGACCAACAGAGCAGTGGAACGAAGATTGTTTTTGGCTGTCGTTTGTGGAAAGCGAACTTGTGAAGTGACGGGAATGACTTGGTTGGCTGCATGCACAGAGTACGAGAGAGTGAGAATGGGAAAGAAAGCGAGAGTCTGAACCAATGTCAAAAGATAGTGTGACCGCCGCCACCGCTGCGAGAACCGATAGCATCGTGCGCGCGCGTGTGGGTGTAGTGGCGATGAACGAATGAATGAATGAATGATAAATGAATGGGTGCAGCTCGCGAGAATGAGTCATTCATTTCGCACTGCCGTCATGCCAGCCTTGACGCGGTTTACGACCATGCGATAGGTCGCTCCGCACCATCGCCTTGACTGTGACAGTGAAACCACTACCGCGACCCACCATCAGTGATACCTTTGCATACCTTTGCCGGGAACGAAAAGGAGGCGCCACGGGGAGAGCCAGGCACGGCGATGCACGGCGTCTGCGTCCTGCCAGTCCTGCAAGTCCTGCCCTTAGCCACCTTGGCCACCTTGGTTAGTTTGGTCTCGAAAGTCCTTAAGCTATCTTCAGCTCCCTCCTTTCACGCAGTTCCCGTCCAAGGTTCATGGACAGCTCAGCACCCCGTGCAAGCTGTAGAAAGAGAAGAAATGCGTGCAATTGAGCTGTTCTCGGCATCTTTTTGAGCTGCTGTTTCTTTTTCTTTTTCCATGCTTTTGTCATCTCCAATGGACATGCTCCTCAATCACTTTCAAAATCTCACTCGACAAACCAAATCAATTAATCAATTAGTCAATTAGTCGATAGGCGTCGTACTGGCTAGCTAGTAATGCAGTAGTAGTTCCAATCTCGGCTAGCGAAGGAGTAGCTATTGATAGGACTGAAGTTCATATTTTTCACTAGTGAGTCGTAACGCCTGATGCTGGCACACGCCCAAAAATTGTTGACAATCTCTGACATCATCTGACACATCTGGCACACCCCGAGACCACTGACACACACACTGACACCCTGACTCAAAGATACTCAAAGTCTGTCAGGGTTGGCTGCAACCGTGACAGTGAGTTCCGGAACGGAAAGAACAAGAGAACCGTTACCATTTCCAAGACTGGGTTCCAGCTGTTCCATCGTTGGATCAACTAGATCCGAGTTCCGATTATTTCGATGGAAGACCGTGACCTTCGCTCTTTTAAGAAGCAGTCTGCAATTTACATCTGTGTGATTCTCCTCTTGTTTCAAAAATCCACTTTTGATGGGTGTAGCGTTTCAAGAGCAATTTGCCCGAAAAGGGAGAAGTGGTTTTAATACGATGGAAGGAACTTGTTGTGTCATTCTGCTTTAAACAACGATTCTCGTAACGAGGATATCTTAAGAAGAACCCTCCTCCACCATAGCCTGAGCTGCTACAAAATTTTGGTTTTGAAAGATGCTCATTCGTAAATCCAAACAAGTTCCTACGAATTCAAATTGAAAGAAAGCAAATTTGGTGAATCTTACAAAAAAAAAGAAGATCATTAGGAAAATTTTGCGTTCGAAAAATCCATCTCGGGGTGCTGAGCCATAAATTTGTTTAACATGTCCTGCTTTTGCTGCTCATCGCTGGTGGGAAGTCCCATCGCCTTCTGTCGTTGGTCGAACATCATCTTTTCTACAGTTTTTCTCGTCTCTCCATCTAGATCGGAAAGCTTCGAGTTCTCTGGCACTACCTTCTTTGTGTTGATCTCGGGATCGCCTTTCATAACCGTCGTCCACCAAGACATATCATTCTTCTTCTCCAAATACACATTCAGAGTTCGTGTTCCGCCTGGGCCATCTTCCATCGTCCACGTAGCTTCGTCTGTCTTCACCTCGTCGTGAAGCTCCCCGTCGACAATTGGTGCCTGGTTTTTCAAACCAACCTTGAGAGTCTTTTTGGTCACGGAAAACACAACATCGCGCGCCTTGACACCAGCAGGGACTGGAAAAGACACATTCAGCTCCTTCAAAGTCTGGGTCCAGGAGTACTTTTCCAAGTCAGCGCCATTTCCCGAATTAGGGCGAATTTTGCCTTTATCGTCTTCATCTTCCTCCTCTTCTTCATCCTCTCCGTCGGATGCAGCTTTGCTCGAAGGCGGCGCACTTTGTTTTGCATCTTTGTTCTGAGCGACCCCTCCATCTGCCTCTTCAAGAATCTCCACCCTTTTTTCTCCATCCCCAAGACTTGTGGTCTGGCTCGCCTCGACAACAGAAGGTTTCTTGGGAGCCGGTTCCGGAGCTTTCACGGGTGCCTTCTGCCCACTTTTCTGCTGACGTGCGCGATCAGCCTCCACTATCTTCAGTTGCTCGTCCACTGCACGCATCATAGCGCTTTCCACCTGCGATCGTTGCGCGCCGCTGAAGAAGTCGGTCTTTCTGCGCAGGAACCCAAAAAACACACGCAGCAGTGGGTCGATCCCTGCGCCATCTACTTCGCTGATCCGCTGCGCAAGACCTAGCAAGATGGGGTCAAACTGCTCCTCCCGGGACATTCTTCTCGTATTCTCGTATTCTCGTATTCTCGTCTTCTTGGCACTATGCGTGTGCGTATCCTTGCTGCTTGCCGCTGACCGTAATCCTGGTCCTGATTCTTGTCTTCTGTCTTCTGTCTTTTGTCTTTTGCGACAAGCCTTGGTGAGTGGGCGTTGCGTCTGGCTCGCGGTCTCCTGCGTTCCCTGAGTCTCCTGCCTCAGTTTTTCTCGAACTACTGTAATCAGAATCAATGATCATGATCAATGTCTAATCTCATTCACCGCTAAAACAGCTATGATTAATACTAGTACATACTAGTACGTTTGTTCCCGTTGTGATTTGGATGAAGATGAAGATGAAGATGAAGATGAAGATGAAGATGAAGATGAAGATGAAGATGAAGATGAAGATGAAGATGAAGATGAAGATGAAGATGAAGATGAAGATGAAGATGAAGATGAAGATGAAGATGAAGATGAAGATGAAGATGAAGATGAAGATGAAGATGAAGATGAAGATGAAGATGAAGATGAAGATGAAGATGAAGATGAAGATGAAGATGAAGATGAAGATGAAGATGAAGATGAAGATGAGGAGGATGGAGTTTACGATTTAGAAGATAGCCCTCTTCTCTGGAACTGGCGCACGGGCTCATAGGTTAAATGAAAACACTCCAAGGGCATGTTGGAAGGACTTGTCTGACATTGCGATGGCTTCATGCCGTGGCTATAGTGGGTTGTCACGGGTCTGTGTTTGGAAAGCGGCGAAATTAAGTTCCAAGCGAAATTATGCGGATGTATTTTTAAGCAAATTTTCAACCCATGTTATGAATATGGTCGGCGATGACTATCTCATCGTATCAGGGAAACGAAGAAGTTCTGAGAGAACTGTTCGTCTACAACTGGCGGACCAGCATGCTCGTGTGGTCTCGCAAGGGTGTCGTTGAAGCTTTGGACCGTACTTTTGTGTTGCTTTGGCGCGAGCGACTGGCAAGACTGGTCGACTTTTGTTCGAATGCTGGAACCTAAAAAACCTGTCCTTTGTGGGAATTTTGACACGAAGTTAGAATACGCACCATATGGTTGGATTACGACGTCAAAACTACGCGATCGTTCACGCCCGAGCATGAAAGAGCTTGTCTATGACATTTCATTGATGATGGTCAATCATTACAGCCGAGTTTGCCCACGAGCGTACAAGTGTATCGAGGATCAGAATCAAATATAAAAACTTGAACTTGGGCATTTGTTCATTTTTTTTTAATCCCACAGATAGCACTCCCAAATTCGATGAGCTCTCTCCCTTTCCTCCAATCCTTGTCCTTGAGCGCAATTTTTACTTCGTTAGGCAGCCCTTCGAATCACCCAGTACTTTTTTGTTGCGCTCGCCACTGAATGCCCTCAGTTATTTGTCGATTTAAGTTTGGCCCTCCATCTGCACCTAGCACGTTCTTGCATCAGCGTTGGACCTTTTTGGAAGATAAGGATACATATTACACACGGCGCTTCGGTGTGGATACTTGTTCATATTGCGGTGACCACTTCATGCCACTTCTTACCCGTAACTAGATCCCCGGCCCGCGCACCGGTATTTCAAAACTGGGTTCCATCCGATGGTAAACCGTGGCCTTGGCCATTTTAAACAGAAGGATATCACAGAACCGATTCACACCTTTGACGTTTGGGGCAAGCATCGACCAGCGCAATTTGAGCTACATAAGCCATGGCGCTGCCCGAAGAAAGTCTGCCTTGGGTCAACAAGAAGCCAGCGTTTCTTAAATAGCGTGGCATACAAACTTTTTCCCTTTGCACAAAGGTTCCTCAGAGCTGCACACTTTCTCACAGGGAGAATAATATGTTTATTCAGCGCACTTTTTGAGAGCATGTGTTACCCAAGAGCAGCCGCCTCTATTTCCTGCCGGATCTCAATTAAAAGCTGCCAGTCTGCGTCAAAACCTTCTGCAAATATCAGAATTCGCTTGTTAGGTGAGGCTTGGGCTGCGTCTATGGTTGGAAGCTGTTGGACTTACCGTTCACACACGACTTGAACATCTCAAGCGCCTTGTTCAGGTCCCCGTTCATATAATACGCGTACCCGAGCAAATGAACCCCAGAAAGCTCTTTCCCCGGAACGGTAATGTACACCTCGAGGGCCTTGGCAGCTTCCGCATACTGACCTGCATGGTAGAACTCTTTCCCCAGCTAGGATACCACAAGACGACATCTGTCAGTCAACAACCACGCCTTCCACCGCCCCTCTCCCACGCACCCTCTACGTACGCTGTATATATCCACTGAGGTCGCTTTGCGGTTGAGCTTGCTCGCAAACCACGACAGCACCTCCTCCTTGCTCATGTTCCCATGAAACCCTTCCGTATCGATGCTGGCCATTTTGCCGGCACTGCTGGGCGATCTCCCAACGTTTTCCCAACGGAGATTTCTTCCCGTGCCTTGCCCAGCCAAGTGCCCCCGTCCTCTCTCTCTGTCTCTTTCTGTCTCACTCTTGCAAAATCAAGTCTTTTGGGATCGCTGGTGCTCATCCAAAACACTACTAGTCTTGCCTGTACCGCCTCTCTGCAAGACTAAGGTAAAGGCTAGCGAAACAGTCGTTTGGCTAGCAGCCGTCCTAATGAGATGTGTAGATGAGACTAACGGTTAACCGTCAGAGGCGGGTAACGAGTTTGCTAGGCGGAAGAGTAAGCGTGGGGGCACTTATTTTAGAGGGGCAAGACCATGTGGTCAAAACGTAAAACAATGTGGACGAGCAGGCAAGATTAAAGGAAGGAAGGAAGGAAGAAAAGAAGGAGGCGAAATAGCTGAGAGTGCGTGGAAAGGGCCGCGATGGAGGACAACGTGTCGGGCGCGATCCCAAGGGCAGAAGATGAGGAGAATGACGCGGAGAACTGGATCAAACTGAAGTTAGGACTGCTGCCGAAGACGTCGCTGGGCTGGTTTCGCGCCGGCGTTGGGTTTTACAACAAGAAACAGTATGCTTTCTCGATACAGTGCTTTCAGAGGGCTGTGAAGCTTGACCCGCAGAACTACAACGCGTTTCAGATCATGGCGAGGGCGTGCATCGCGATCAATCGCAGGGATGATGCAGTCGTGGCACTCAAAGAGTCCGTCAAGCTGAACAATCCTTCTGATTGGCAACTCTTGGTGGAGCTGACCGGCGAGGGTGAGCGCCCGGAACATTGAGCTTTGGCCAACATCTATTAGTTTGAGCGTCTAGCGACGCCAATCCCATCTTTCTCGCCCAGCGAGAAGAGAAGCTATATCTGCGGCCAACTAGTTTGCAAGAGTTGAAAGGAGAGGAACCGACCAGTCCTCGAATGCACGCAGAGTTCAACAAATCGTGGGCTGTGGCGACTGTGCTTGCCCGCATTTTCTTCGCTTTCATCTCTCTCAGCCAAGCAAAAGTCATGTGTCAACATGTGAACAGATATCAGAAAAAGATCCCTTCCCAGCCTGAAGAAAATATAAAAAAATATGCTCTCTTTCGATAGTCCATTTTTCCCGCGCTTGGCTTCTTTTTTCATGCGATTTCGACCAGTCGTCGAACGAGCACGGAGGAGATATGCTTAGATTAAATGTGTTTGCCCCCCTGTGCAAGAATGTTCGTTTCAATTTGCATTTGCCCCTGCACACACAAGCAAGCAAACAAACAGGCAAGCTAGTAACGAGAGCTTGGAAACTACAGAAACAATTCGGTATGTGATGTACAACTAGAGGCCGGAATCCAGGGAAGAATGGACTCTCCAGCTGCAAACACCACAGCTTTGGCGGGTTTTACATGCTCCTCCAGCAAAATGGCTTTGGATAGCGCAGGTGCAGAGCATGCATGCAAGTACGATCCGAAGGCTGCTTGCAGTGCACCCAGACAGTACTGTGCTTCGGCGCGCTTTAAAACGCTTGTAGTTTCCAGCATAATCTTGGTGTATCTCCTGAACAAGTTTCGCATCACCGGAAGAAGGACGGCTTGAACTGTAAGGGGCCCCATCGCGGCGATTCCCACAATTGCCCCGTATTGTGTGGTCATGGGCTTATCCTGGCTAAGGAGCGCATCGCGCAATGTTTTCGTGACCCTTGGCTTGATATCCTTGTAAGTCTCGCCATACTGCGAATAGATGAGGGGAATCAGAGTGGCCGAGAAATCGCGCAACGCCCAATGGTCCATGAAAGGCGACGTGCATAGTTTTCGATGCACGATGCACGTGAGGATGGAAGGCATCATCTGGTGCAGGTACAATTCTTTATTGAGGTTTGGATTGATCAGGACGCATCTCGTCAGGCGCATCACTGAAAAGAGCAAGGAGAGATTCGTTAGACTTTTGTTGACCTGGTCAAACACAAATTTCGACAGGTAAGGCATGAGCTGCTGTAAACCCGGATCAACTGCCAGGCTGGCGTACACAGATTCAGCGGCGCCGCGGTTTCCCAACGCAGAGTCTACAACAGCAAACACCACCTTCTCGTAATAGATCTGAAGCTCTCGCGAGAGAATGTGCTTTGCCGCTCCCAAGCCCGCGGATTGCTGTGCATTGCCGTTTTTACTGGGCACCGATGCAGTCGCCAGAGTAGGATTGGTCACTTGAGGCTGGTAAATCTGCGGGTTTTCCGCAATGGACGGCTGCACTCCATCTACCGCGAGCCAGTGGATCCCAAACGTAGGCTTGAGCGGCACCTTCTTGGGCAGGAATATCTTCTCGCTGTCGCCCATAATCTTGCCCAAATCGACGTCCTCCTCTTCCAGGAAAAACACATTCTGATGATTAAGAAACTTGAATCCGCCCTGATTCTCGTACCCAAAACCGTGAATCGCAGGCCAACCGCGAACTTTCAGCGCATGCTCCACATCCCGCGTGGTCATCCTCTGTCTGCGCGATCTCCGCATGAATTTCGCCGCATCTTGCACCAGGTGCCGTAATTTATACTCTACTTCTCCTGCCACAAGAGACAGCACACCTTCCGCGTCCACGCCGAGCTCCTCCGCCACCGCCGCTACGCTGTCCTCGCTGACGACTTCCATACCGCCCTGCTAGATATTTGCTAATAGATACTAGCGACACGAAATCCGCGACGAGATGTCGCAGCTCCGTCGAGGTCGTCTGGCAGTGGTAGCCGCGTACACTCGAGCGTGGGAGAGGTGGCTCGCTAACGATCCTGGGTAAGACAGGGGAGGTAGGCTAAGGAATTACCTCTGTTTTGCAGGTGTTTTGGGGGATTTGTTTTGGGTGATTTGTGTGGAATTGATGACGAGTTCGTTGGAAGGTTTAGAATAATGAGGTAGGCTAGATTAGGCCAGGTAATTACCTCTGTTTCGCAGGTGGTTTTTGAATTTTGGTTGTTTGTTTTGTTGCGAGGAGCAAGAGCGAACAGATTGAACTAACCTACAACGATGTAGGCCAAGCAATCACCTCTGTTTCGCAGGTGATTTTTATCTCATTGTTTGTGATCCTCTGGAATCTGAGTCATAAGCAAGAGTGAACAAAGGGAACCTTCTGAAGCAAAGAGCAACGAATCGTTCTTTCGCAGGTTTCCACTACGGTTTCCACTACCAATCTCTATGCAATCTCTACCCTCCTTTGCGGAACGCAAATCGACTGGTTCGCGCCAATTTCCAGCCCGGCACAGCTAACAGCATCTACACTAAACAGTAGTGCTTCCGCGACTGCTCCGCACACGTTCCATTCTTGTACTCCAACCGACTCTCAACGCTGTCCCCGAGTACACGTGCTGGCGCACGCGAGTACAGTCTACTCACAAGACTAACCACTGTTAGGCCAAGAGAAAACGAGTCGAAAGCGAGAGAAGAGAGTCTGGGATAAGTCAAGTGCACGTTCGAACTGGTCACCTTTAGCCGCGAAGGAGAAATTTCTCGCGAGTTACAAGGAGAAATTTCTCGCGAGTTGAAAGGAGAAATTTCTTGCGAGTTGAAAGGAGAAATTTCTCGCGAGCTGAAAGGGATTCTTCGTTTCTTGGACGGTGTGAATTGACAGTTGCGAGGTCGGCAATATGGAAACCTCGAGCAAACTCGCAGCCAAACTTGGGTTGCCTCTGAAGGAGCTGGTTGTGGCGCCGATGGTGGACCAGTCGGAGCTTGCATTTCGAATGCTGTGCAGAAAGTATGGAGCCAAGCTGTGCTACACTCCGATGCTGCATTCGCGGATCTTCACGGAGGTGAAAGAGTACAGGGAGAGGAAGTTCACGACTTGCCCTGAGGACAGGCCGCTGTTCGTGCAGTTTTGCGGGAACGATAAGGACATTCTGCTGGAAGCTGCCAAGTATGTGCAGAATGACTGCGATGCAGTGGACCTGAACCTAGGGTGCCCTCAGATGATCGCGAAGAAAGGGCGGTACGGTGCTTTCCTGCTGGAAGAGTTTGACCTTTTGGCGTCCATCGTTTCCCACCTATCTGCAAACCTCACCGTGCCCGTGTCCTGCAAGATTCGACTGCTCCCTTCACTCGAAAAGACAATCGAGCTCGCACAGCTGCTGGAGAAGAGCGGCTGCGCTCTGCTGACTGTGCACGGTCGCACGAAGGAGCAAAAGCAGTCGTTGTCCGGAGCCGCTGACTGGGACTCCATCAGAAAGGTGAAGGAATCTGTAAAAATCCCCGTATTTGCCAACGGAGGCATCGGATGCTACGACCAGGCGCTAAAATGCTTGGACGTGACGACGGCCGACGGGGTCATGAGCAGTGAGGCAATTCTCGAAAATCCAACCATGTGCGCAGGCTTAAACCCTATGCCACCGCCAACCCAGATCGCACTCGAGTATTTGGAGATGGTGAAAAAGTATCCGGACAGCAACAAGATCATCCGCGCGCATATTTTCAAGTTTTTGCACGGAACTCTGAGTGTTCACGCTGATGAGCGAGCGTACTTTTCAAAGCCCATCGATAAAAGGCCAATGGATGAATACATCGAGTTTTTGGAGAAAGGCATCAACCGTATCCACAAAGCCCATGTCACGGAGCAGACTTGTAAACTCGAATCCTGCCGAACCCAGCAAGGCTCGCTGTATGGCACATGGTACGATCGTCACCAGAAGGCCAACACTAAATTGTACACAGAATGTGAGAAAACGGGGGATGTGGTGCCGAAAGGTGCGTCCGCACTCTCGCGCGAGGAGGTCATCGCTGCGCGAGAGCGTCGAAAGGCTGCCCGAAAGAAGTATAAAGCCCAGGCCGCTGATGCAAAGGAGCGCAAGCGCAAGATACATGAAACGTCCAGGGAAGCCAAGCGACAAAAAGCCGCTGAGCAACAGGTTTCTGCATAATATTGCAGGAAAACACTTGGCGTAAGAGGGAGGCTCCTCTCCTCGTTGTGTCTGGACTAAAGGCTACGGAGCAACCCAATTTTTTTTTGGGGGGGGGGGGACTCTGTGTCAACAAAGATCGCAGCGTCTTCCGAGGGCGGTCGCTGCAGTACATTAGTTCGGCGCGAATCAGCACTGAAAATGAATTCGCATTCGACATTTTGAAATAAGGAGCAATTGAACTACTTGTCGCTCTGTTCACATTGCTCTTATCTTCCCCAAGTCTAAGGTTATTAAACTCGGGTTGATTGGAGAGAAATTTATTGTTTAGCCTCTGTCGTGCAAAAAATGGTCATTCCCTTTTCTTTTTCGATTCGGAACTCATCACATTTTTACACTTTGTTTATTTTAATAACCAAGCAAAAGCAGCAAAGCAACAAAATTATATCCTCTCTTGCAGACCAGCAACAAGGAGCAGCGATTGCAACTGGCGTGCACATTAAGAATGATTAATCTGACGAGTCAATTGCTCGTCGTCGAGACAAGAGTGGACAAACAAAACTCGGGGAAGCCCATCAGTCAGGCGCTGCAATGTCTGAGAGTACTGCTTCGAGGTGGTCCCTTTGCTAGGGTGCGGAAGGTTCAAAATCACCAACTGAGCTGTACTAGAGTGCTCGGCCATGAGACTTTGGTACAGTTTCAAGGCCTTGTCACGAAGGTCCTGGGCCTTCTTTTTCCTGCGCTCCGTCTCCTCACCAGTAGGGCCAAAATTGTCAGGAAAGATCTCTGCAAGACGGGGTACTCGGCTGACGTGGCTCATTCGAAACGGTCTCTCGTCGTCCTCGTCAAATGGGTGCTCCAGAATCACCTGCAACGTCTGGTGGCCGTGCTTGGTCGTGTTGGTGTTGTCCATGTCCGTCGGGGGTTGATTGTCACACACATCAACTTCATCGTCATCCACCACGGTAGTCCGCACCACGCTGTGCGTTTTTGGACTGACCTGAATAACTTCCACCACCGCATGAACGCGCATGGCCTCCAACATTCGGGTGACTTCGACTGTAGCTTTGGTAGTGAGCACATCAGAGACCTTCTCCCCTTCGATCACCGCAAAAACTCTGAGCTTGCAACGTTTCCAAACGCGATGAGAAGTCAGAATATTGCCGAGGAGGACGGGAAGACCTCCGTTCCGGATGATCCACCACACGTCGATGGTGCCAGATCTAGCTTGCAGGGTGGCATGCTTCTTGCGCTTCCACTTGTTCATGTAAATGGAGTCCAAGTCCTCCATGGTGTCCAGCGGGATCCAATCCGTTGCAATGTCTTCTTCTTCCTCGTCCTCTTCGTCGTCCACCTCGTTAAAGTTGCTACTCGAAAAGTCTTCTGATCCGGGACTCTGAAATCTCTTGCGTCGACGAGCAGCAGGGTCCAAGTTCTTTTCACTGGCAGGGCCAAAATCCCAATCTTCGAAAGATTCAGTCCCGATTGGGCTCGATGGACCAGTGGGGCTTGATGGCCCTGCAATGCTCTCGCTAACCGAATCTCCTTGCGAGGTGCGGCGCAGCGAAATCTCGTGTTCAATGCCAGCGTCCTCGTCTATACTATACTTGAAGCTCTGGTCACTACCAATTTTACGCATGACAAAAGCGCTGCCTCCATTGCGAGGTGACTGCGCAGAAGTGCTCTCCGGCGTGGTGGTCGACTCCGACTCGGTAGAAGCCGGAGTAGAAGATGAGCCCAGCAGATTTGTCAGGCTGGTATTGCTTTCGATACGCTTGTGCTGGGGAGTCAACATTGGAATTGGGATGCTCAAATCAGTGCTGGAATACCATCTCGTGTTGCGCGATTTGCTCACATTTGCAGCGGTCGGATTGTATCTATACCGAATTGGCACCACGTCTTTGAGGACAGCGATCACCTTCTCCGTGAGACGAGCATCCCGAATGATTTCCAACAAGTTTGAATGCTGCCAAGAAACCAGCACAACGTTTGGCCTGAGGCACCCGATACCTGCGGACTGCATGAGGAAAAGGTATGCTTCTGAGGCAGGCACTCTTGGAGGGCAAATGATTGCTTGCGGGAACGCCCTCAAATTGACGTTATTGCACAGGCGGAACAAGCGCATATTTGCCCGGTGCTTGGCATCGAGGCTCCCCTGGGTGTACTTTGCCTCTTGCACTAATGTGGAAACAATGGCAAGCCGGGGTAAGAGGCCGCGACTGCTCAGCTGCTCTGTAAAGTGCAAAAGACGGAGATGCTGGCGCTCTTTCGCCCCACCCTCCTCGGCTTCGTCTAGAATACACATGACTTGCGGCTCCCAGAAGGAGACTTGGTCGATCTCTACCGGATCGACTGCGTCCAGGGCCTTTATTCCTTCGCGGTTGGAGATCATCTCGTCAGTCAGCAGAAACTCGAGGGCTCTTCCTTGCCCGAGGGCTCTGGTGCCAACGCCCTTCCTGCGTGGCTCCTCGATAATCTTCACCATGAGCATCAGAATTGCAGCCAAGGAAATTGTGATGAGAGCCATCACCCAATTAATCAACAACATGAGAATCACGGTGGTTGAGAATCCAACGAGGGCCGACGACCAGTGGTAGAAGCGAAAGATTGGACGCCACGATGCATGCTGCTGAATCTCGTTCAACAGCAGCGCAAGATGCATCTGAGCGTAGGCCTGTAGGAAAAACATGGTGACGACCGAAGCGAGAGCTTCGAAAAAGGCAGTACTGACGAAGAGGAGCAGAAAGTTGATGGTGAAGCTGACCGCCACGGCGTAAATTGGCTCGCCTTTTCTTGTCTCATGGAGCTTGAAGCGCTGGAGAAAGGAGTACAGCCCATCTTCGGCGACGGCATGCAAAATGGTCGGCCCGATCTCAAGCAGAGAGACGCAGGCCCCGAGACCGATCAATACAGTGCCGATGAGACCGATGAATTCTGAAGGCCAGCTGAGATTGGCGAAAATGAGCGTCTCGCACTTCAAAACGTCTCGATGAACTGCTGCAGCAAGGAGAAGGAAGAGCAGCAAATAGATGGTCAAACTTGTCGAGAGGGCGCTCATCGTTCCCCGGATGATACTAGAGTTTGGAGTTGCAAGCCCGTTCGCCTTATTCGCGCCCTGAAAAATTCCAAGGAACGTGGGGAAAAGGATAGATAGCGCAGCAGCCGGGTTTTTGATGCGGCTAGAGGCGACCGCGCTGGGTGTAGTGCGAAAGTAGTCCTCCATCTGTTCCTCCGTGTAGTTTGGCATTTCCCAGCTCGGGAATGCGTTATCCATAAAGGTGGTCATGCTGAGGCCAGTTACCCCAGGTACGTCGTCCTGAGTGCCTCGCCAATCGCCTGAGGTGAGCAGGAGACCAAGAAAGCCGAACAAGAAGCTGCCAAGTACCGCAGCTAGGATGAGCGCAGTGAAATTGTGCACGATATGGATGTTAAAAGCACGGATGAGAGCAAGGACCAAGAGAATCGGCCCGCCGATGAGAACCTGATCCCAATAAGCGTTCCCAGACATGCTGTCTTGCCCGGTGCCAATACCGACGAGGTATGCCAAACTTTGCACGGAACCAAGCAACTCGATAGACGCCAAGCAAGTCATTCCAAGATAATACAACAGACAGACCACTCCGGCAAGCTCCCCGCCGAGATTCCTTTTCAAAATGCCGAAACTGCCACCCTTGTAATTTCGGCTATTGCTCAGTACTGTACAAAGAGAAAGCGTGGTGAGGGTTTGCACGAACGCAGACAGGAAGCAAAACCCGATGGCCATTACCCAGCCAGTGTACCCCACGATCACACCAAAGCGAATAAAAATGAGCACGCCCCACATGGACGTTGCTACGGGGAGATACACGCCCATTAGCGTACCCTGCTTCTTCGCTTGCGGCGTGTTATGCTGCGAGTTGGGGTCGTTCCGTGTGCCCTCAATGATCGCCCTGCGTACTGACCCGTTTGTGCCCATCGTCGGTGCGCTTGTCTCATCAGTTTTGAACAACCCGGGGCTCTTGTTGCTCCTCTTAAAGCTACCAAAGCCGGACGCGCCATCGTGCGGCTGACCCACCACGAGAGACCGTCCTTCCACGGCTCTGAAGAACGCCGTGGCGAACTTTTGACTTTCAAAGTCCATTTTCACCCACTTCCAATGCGCAATTCGCAATTCACAATTCGCAACCCAAATCTACTGCACAAATTCGCCGCGACACAATACACGATGCAACTTCCGCCGCTCGCTACCGAGCCTGCTCAATAGATCGATGCAATGCGATGCGAATGCGATGCGAATGCAAATGCGATGCAAATGCGAATGCGAATGCGATGCGAATGCAAATGCGATGCAAATGCGAATGCGAATGCGATGCGAATGGGATGACACCACCAGTTGCTCGACCCAGCACCGAAGGACCCGATCTGGAACCAGAACCGAGCGCCAGGGGTCCTCGGCCCCACGCGGTCGCGGGTTCCAGTCCTTCGCGCAATCCGCTGCAACGCCCAGTCCCAGCTCGCGCCTGCCTTTCCTTCACGAACCCACCAGCCGCAACTTGCACGATCCCGATCTTCTTCACCGATCTCACCGTCTCGACCGAGGACGCTTTCCCCGCAGCAGAGCGCGCCGCGTACCCTTAAACCGCACTTAATGAAATCCGTAAGCGAGGACTGTGTATGTATGAGCTGGGTCCTCAGTGTCCTCGATTCATTCACTAATTAATGCTTGTTTACAACTTCTAATTTAGAAATGTGTGTTGTGTTTCTTTCTCTCTTTGCTCTCTTTCGCAGTGCGGAACGACTCTTATGCATCGCTAGTCCTTTCCGGTAGCCTCGCGGCTCGGTGCGTTAGGTTTGGAGAGTAGGTGGCCGGTAGAAAAGTGGACTACTAGGACTGGCTAAAGGTGATGGCGTGAATTTGGGACTAGCTTGTGTAGGAGAAGGTAGGGACTAGTGTGCTGAGTATAGAGAGGGGTAGAAGTGTTGAGAGGGCAGCTCGAGAGCCTATGTGCGAGTAGATGAGGGGTAAGAGTCGAGGTGTTAGAGTGTCAGAGGGCTCGAGTTGTGTGGGACTGCAAAAGGCTAGGAGGTGGAGGTAGGCACTTCTAGTCTTGTCACGTTTCTTCTAAGTCTTTAAAGTAAAAGTTTCCTTTTTTGCTCTTCTTACTTTAGTGAAATGTTTGGTGGCCTTTTTTTTCTCTTTTCTTTGGCAGTCACAGAATCGACAGTGATCTACTTTTAATTGTTCAATCAAAGTGTTTCAAATCAAAAATCAAAAACACCCGCCATGGAGTGTGCGCTTGGCCCTCTTATCTTTAATCTTTGTCTGAACTCTGAATATGCTCTGAATACTCTGAATTCTGAGCTCTGAACGAAACCAATTCGCGTTTACTTTTTCCAAGCCCACGTTTTCTCCCACTGCAGCATCTTCCATCCTCCATCCTCCATCCTCCGGTCTCGTCGGAATTCGGCAGATTTCAGACGACGAATAGACTTTTCATTCACTCTCGCAGATTGCATAGATTGCATAGATTGCATAGATTGCATGGTCATACAAGTTAAGCCTTGGCGGCTCAGAGTGTGCAGTGCAGTCTCTTTTTTGGAGATGGACGGGCTACTGCTTGGGCTAACCACCTGCTACCACATCGGTGTGTATCAGCGATGGATAAGCCTATCTACGCTGTTACTGTTACTGTCCCTATGGATAGGAGGTAGCACTGATACTGCAGAGGCTACCATTTACTGGTAAAGAGCACGAGCGGTCGTTCGTTTGATGTGTTTGATGTTTGGCTGGTTTGTTTGTTCGCTTTGGGTTTTGTCACGTGGACTTTGTTGAAAGTGTTCACAGATTTCACAGATGTTCACAGAGAGAAAGAGACAGCAGGAGTAGCAGGAGCGTGAGATTGTGACTGAAGATGACTGACGATGACGCCTCGAAGGTGCGAAGAGCAGGGAGACCATGAGGGGCAAATGAACTGCAAGCAAGCCCTAGCTGCCTCTACCGGCGGGGACCGACTGCGAGTGCCTATGCACTCGTCTCTATAAATGCCATGACTGCGACTCTGCGGCTGCTTCACAGCGACCGAGGTTTGCAGTTCAAACCCAGCTTGGATGAGGTCTTCAGCGTCAACCTCTCTGTTCTGCGTGCTTGTGCTCCTGAGAGTATGAAGGATGGCCAGGACCTCCAGCTCTCCAAGGACCCCGAGATATGTACCGGTACTCCAATCCCGGGAGGCGGTATAGGAAGCTCGAAATCTTGACCAATGATGCGTGGGCAATGTGGGCAATGGAATAGATGCTCTTGTTCCTGCGTGTGATCACGCCGCGGTTCAGACTAATTTTTATGGCAGGCAGATCTCTGCCGCGACATACAAATCATGAGCTATACTTTCAGGGCCTTGAACTGGTAAGAAAGCGGCGGGGTTCGTTGGTGCTTGGAAGCCCATAGTTCTCCTCGTTTGAATCTACTTAGTCTGTCTGTTAATGGAGGTGATGATGATTGATTTGTGGCACAAGGTTGCACCGTGGGATCCGTGAGGGTTGGGAGAAGGATCGATCGTGAAAGCGTCGCCATGACTGCTCGCGTGCAGGATGATAGTCGTACAGGCGTGAAAGATCATGAAAGAATGTCAAGACGACAGCCACGGCGAGATTGCGCCAGACCTTTTTGGCGTCAAGTCAATCGATGAGTTGACTCGAGCCTTTGCTGCGCTGCCTCGTTTAGATCAACACAGCGAGGTCTTTAATTCTAAATCGAAGAATCGATCGTGAAAGCGTCGCCATGACTGCTCGCGTGCAGGATGATATTCGTGCAGGCGTGAAAGATCATGAAAGAATGTCAAGACGACAGCCACGGCGACATTGCGCCAGAACTCTTTGGCGCCAAGTCAATGGACTCCATATGGAATAAGATGCGTTGACTCGAGCCGCTGCTGCGCTACTTCGTTAAGATCAACGCAGCGAGATCTTTAAATCTGGTGATGAGTGTCGAAGATCGCCATGTGAGCTGGGTGCACACAACCAAAGGCTCTCTGGTCAACCATCCGTTTGGTGCAGTTTTGGTTGTACCGGTACAAGGGAGTCGCATATCGTTACGGTCCTTGAAACTTTGAGACCGACACGTTTTGCAAAGCGAATTCGGGTAAATTGACGTTAGTTTCGTTGTTGAATGGCCCGATAATCATTCCACAGCCAAGGAGAATGTCTCAAAGGTCGGTATGGAGTCTTCTGTCAATGTGAAATGCACTTGGCTTTACATCGACCAAATCGTATGTTTTCGGAATCCATTTTCTGCGTCGATTCGGTTGAAAGACACACAGACACCGTAGTTCCTGAGCTGAGGCAATGGCCATGGTTTCCTCGATTCTTCCGTTGAGACAGGCATGATTCAACGTCGGCTGGCGGAGACTGGACAACTTACGTTCGTCAGAATGATTTAGGCCGAGAGTTGTGAGTCCCCGAAGCTGAGGCTCAAGCGATATTCAATTGAAAAGCCGTTGAGATAAAGAGTGCGGCAGCGACTTGGCTAGTGAGGGTGTTGCGATCTTGTCAAAATTGACCATTCTTCAGAATTCAGCATTTTTGTAGCACCCCAACCGCATTCGTTCAAAGTGCTAAGCCCTTAGCGAGCGATACAGATTTCGACCAAGGTGGTGCAAAGTATCGTTCGCATGAGGTCGTTTCCAAAAATTTCCGGGAACACAAATTGTTCACACAGCGCACAAAACTACAAAACTTGCTCTCCCCTCTGAAGGAGTACACACCCGCTCGTGCTGGCGCTCCCAAAGCCATCTCAACGAAGTGAAGGCTGGTCCAAAGCTTTCCGTCCCTCGTTCATCCGCAACAGGCAGAGACCTCTTCGTTCATAGGAACATGGGAGCAAGGCTTTGGTCGAGCTTCCATTGTCAATCGTCGATCAGAAACGTTGGACGCCAACTTGGTTGACAGTGAATTTTATTTCACACTGTCAACTTCGAAATCGCACTTCGAATTTTCATTTCTCAACGGCTCTCGACGAGACTTCTTCCTAGCGTGCACTATCAGACTGGTAGGAAGGCATCGCCATGGGTTTGAAGTTTGGAGTGTGATGCGATGTGCGGAAGTGCAACCTGTGCTGGTGTTGGTCCGTTTCGCCGAGAGTCTATTGGCGTTGGAAATTGGAAGTGCGAACAGAGCCGTGCCCTAAAAAGCGAGGTTAAAGGGACGCCAACCGAGAAGGTCCGATCGACGCAACTTTGACCGCCCCGCGACGATCTTGCCGCATCAAGTCCTGTGTACTCATGACAATACGCAGTAGCGGTACTCGGCATCCTCTGAAATTTCATGCAAATAGGTGTGCATTGTTAAATCGCCTGAGTTTAATCGTTACGCACGCTCACAAAAGAAATATACCGTAATTCTGCCTGGTCTTGCTCCTAAGTCTTGTGCACTCCAAAGTTTCAGGCAGCCATCTATTTTGTGTAAATTTTAGACCGGACAATTCCGGCGGTGTGTTGCAGGCAGTGCACAATCACGCAACACGGCGACAACTCGCGGCAGCATACACACTCGCTGCAGCGGAGGGAAGGGCGCAACAAAGATGATAGCTGCACTGCCTTTCGGAATTGGTGTCAAGCGCGGTCGCGAGTTTGATCTGCAATGGTGGGGCGAAAGCGCCATGGGCGCGGACGCCGCCCTGCTTCCTGTAGTCCTTTGCGCTGACTTGAGCATCGTTCGTGAGGGCAAGAAACCTTGCCAGCGACCCGCCCTTGCTGTGGGCGAGCACAACGATGCAATGGATGTGGACGTTATCGTCTCGCCACGCGCTTACCCGGCGATCAGGTTCAGACGTGTCCAGCAACTTCTGGGCGAAAACACCTGGCGCCAGGAGGAGCGATATATTACCACGCTACAAATGCCGTATCATGGTCCGAAGAGGAGCGGATCTAGCTTGAGCACGCGAACGACTTCCTGGAACTGACCCCTCTGGATAGGGAAGGTCGCGTATTCGAGAGCTGCGCAGCGTAGATGTCTGGTACTTTGGCTCGGCGTTTCCCCGCGGCTCGAGCAGTTTGCCACTGCTTCTGGATGCGCGCAAACGTCGGGTACCATACCACATTTTATTTTATTCCCCCCTTCCCTCTCCAACTTGTTGCCAAATGAAGGAGAGCAATTGTCCCAAACTGCATTTGAATCTGACTCTTTTTAAGCCTGAAACCCCGCTCGTAAGAAATCTAACGTAATTATAAACTTGCTGCCAGAAAGTTGTTCTTTTCCTCTCATCGCCGCCTGCGTTGAGTTTATCTGTCTATCTTGAAATCACAGATCGCGCGCATTGATCCGAGCCGAACGATTTGAATTTATGACTCGCATGTCAACAAGAAGCAGCCTTTGCTTCTTTTCTAAGATGAGAATGGTGCAATTGTGAAAAACAATCCAACACAAATTTATAATTGGAAGAGTGGATACACTTGACTAAGAAAAAGGTCTGCTTAATTGATAAATTGAGAAAATCGACACCCGTCGAAAGACTTTCAGCCCTTCCTTTTGCAAGACCAAAACAAAGAGACAGCACCGGTTGATTCCTACAAGGAGGGTTCAGCAATGGATGGCATGTGAACGCTTGATTGCTTACCCATCAATCTTGTCGTTTCTGCGGCCTGTCTGGCATGCACCAAAGCAGGTCAGCAGCAAGATTGCACCAAAGACACAGGACACATAAGCCGCGTAAAGGAAGGTGGACTCTGCATAGTCGTAGATGTTGGTGTTAAATTCGATGAGATCCGTGAGGTTCATAGACGGTGGATCTGGGCAGAGCTCAAGCTCGGTGACACGGTCGCAGAACTCGGCGTCTTCGTCGAGAGCCATCTGATAGTAGCTCTCATCAAAATAGCAAACTTGCTCTGTGCTGGTCTCGCAGTCTGTAAAAGTCAACAATGAGGCAAAGCAGCACTTGTTGAAGATACCAAGGTCATAGTCGCTGAGGTGCTTGCGGCCGTTTGCGAGGCCTCCAGAGAGGGATTTGAGATCAGTAGTCTCCGCGATATCGAGCTGGTAGTTGCATGCAGCGATGAGGAAGACACCGGAAAGCACCACCATGGCTCCGCACAAGAAGAGGAGGGTCGCGTAGCAGAACAACACAGCTTGCTTGTCCTGCCACCGCAATCCGCATGCACAGCACGCAAAGATAGAGACGACCAAGCCCATAGTGAACGGAAGCCAGATCACCCACTTGGAGTAGCTACCAAAGACGCCATTGTTCATCTGCTCAATGCCAAAGTAGATGGCAATGCCAGTGATGGCCAACCCAACAACGATGACCAGCCCATTGAAGAGGGCGAAGAAAGACTTGCATACCGAGTCCATGAATCCCATCTTGTCGGCCCTCGCTCTTTGCACTGTGTCTCCAACACGAGTGAAACAGAAACTGATCCAACACCACCGCACACTTGTAGCACAGCACAGCACAGCACACTGCTCGCACTCCTTAATCAGGGTCTGCTGCCTGCACCAAATCAGCCTGGCGAAACCTCTGCAACATTCTGCCCCTCTGCAAGGAACTTTACCACCTCCAACTCGTACTTGTACTGCACTTTCTTTACCAGTACCTTAGTACTGTACTTTGTTTACCAGTACTGTTCTGAGTACCGTGGTACCGTGACTCTGTGGAATGCCTTTTGCACTGTTTGCACAACAACTCCTACTGTAAGCCATAGCGCGAGACCCAAGGCAGCGATAGCCACGGCCTCTTCGTACGAGTACTGGTACCAAGGTACTAGCACTACTCGAGCTGCGCTCTTCGCTCTTCGCTCTTCGCTCTTCGCTCTTCGCTCTTCTCACTTCATCCACTTGCCCGTCAATTTTGAACGCTCAATTATGTCAATCGCTGATCTTCACAGTCAGTTCTGGCTCTCTGTTTTTGTGCATGTTTCTTACTTTCCTCGCAGGTTGCCCAGCTGGTTGCAAGTGTTCCAGCTGGAAAGGGTTTTCCCCATAGAGTGACCCATAGCACCTTCCACCAACACGGAAGGAGTGTGCACTGCCTTATGCATTTCCACTAGTCCTCCGTAGCCCGAGCCGAGTTGTCCAGTTTGGTTTTCACTACTAAGTAATAAGGGTACCTGTAGAGTTCAGATGGGATATGTGTACGAGGTGTAGGATTACTATAGTATACTCTAGAGAATTCTGCAAACTGCGTTTCACGTAGAGCCCTCTTGATCGACACTTAGTGTATAGCGCTCCTGTATTGCGCGCTTAAGGAATGTATTTGCAACTAGCAGAAATGGTGATCAGCGCCCGAGAGGAATGAATGAACCTGATTTTGTTCCTTTTTCTTCGAGATTTTTTGGGCTTGTAGTACGCTTGTAGTCGAGATTTTATTATCAGTTTTGATCGATCTTGATCCACGAAACACGAAACGCTTCTTGCGCTGGGAAAAAAAATATAACAATGTGCAGCTTTTGAGTTTTATTTGGTAGACCGCGAAACGTTACGCAGAGGAGTCCTCGAGCGAAACGTTTTCGATTGACCCGAATAAACTGACCAGACTCTGCAAGGTCTGATCTGCTTAATAGAAAATTGCAAACGAGACGAGACGGCTGACGACGCGGGATCCTCGCCATCGCTGCGGCCGAGCACCGCCGTGTAACATCCTGCGCGACCGCGCAAAGCCAGTCACAGTTGCGAACGAAGGAAAACCATGCGACGGGGGCCTTTTCATCGTGCTCGTATTTTGCTGTCCAATCCCTCGCTCATCGGCAACAAAAATCCGACCTTCTCGTCAATCCGGGTGGTTTGGTTGCCTTCCCCCGCGAGCTAAGCTGTCGGGCTGCTCTCGTCTACAAGAATTATTACTCTTCCGTTCGAACTCCGCTTGCGAGGGCTTCGCTCGCCACTTTTTCTCTTCCTCTTTTACCCCTCCAGCTCGCTAACTGGTCTGTGAAATTTGAAGCCCGCAGAGTCCGTGGCCCAAAAACAGGCATACTTCGAAAAGGTGCAAAAGCTTTCGACAAACATTCGCCGAAACAGAAGATAACAGAAGCAAGAGATTGCAAGAGCGCAGATTTTCTTGATGAAAAAGAATTAATTAAAGCATTTTCTGAATTCTGATTGTTTGTGTGTGTTTTTTTGTTGATTGATTGATTGATTGCGACCAAGACTCATCACCACGTTACTCGTCTTGCGCATTCGCCAGCGAGCAATGCAGATATGTGCAGATTTGCGAGTCCCGGATCGATGCCGTCGTGGTACCTAGTTACCTCCGTCGACTTGGCAGCAATGCAACTATGAAACAATGCAACGATGCAGCAGATGCAGCTAAGCAGCAGCCACCTGGCTGGAAGCAATCGAACGCACACCAGACGCGCCGCACACCTGGGGTTGATCGAAGCCTTTTTTGTCTGCACAAAAGGATTGCATTTGCACTTGCTTCGAATTTGCTGTGCTTTCCGTTCCGTCTAGCGCTCAGTGCCAAGGTAAAAACAGTACAAACAAACTCGTTTTCCCATCTTCAAGGCTTTTTGGGTTGGTAAGCAAAAAAGGGTTTATTCATACACCTCAGAGCTCCATCTGCGGACGGCTCCTTTAGGTTTTTAACAAACTCACGGGCTCTCCAGGTTTGCTTCTTGTTTTCTAATTTTTTTTGGTTGGAAAGTATAGTGCCGATAGCATGAACAGAAAGAAGTTTAAGAAAGCGCTGCCCGGGAGTTCAATGGCCGAAACGCTGAGAGAAACAAAAGAAAGAGTGCCCTTGCAGACGACAATGACTTGGAAGAAGAAGGCACAAAGCGGGCGAACGACTCCAACAAACAACAAAACAAACTTCATTCACAGTGAAGAAATGTTCATTTGAATGAGTGAGTGAACAAACGAACGCTTTCGCACACCATTGCGCGCACACCATTGTTCGGCCGGGACTGTACGAGCCCTTACTCCCCGCCACCGTAAACCGGTAAGATCACGGCCCTGGAGATCGACACGATCTTATCGCATCTTATCTTCTACTTACACTCGCACACGCAACTCAACAGCAGGTGTCGAAATGTGCTTCTAATTAGAAACATTCTAATTCTACGAAGTTGGGTGTCAATCAGTTAGTCTTTTTGCTCACCGTAGATGTTCTTCTTCAGACGCAACCGAATACAAGTTTGACGATTCGATGCCTGGCGCCCTTTATTTTTGGACGATGACAGGTCAAGATATTGGCCAACTTTGCGCATCTTCGATCTTGAGATCGTCAAACACGTCGAAAGAGAGAAGCAACAGAATGTTGAATGTTGAACGTTGAATGTGGAATGTGGAATGTGGAATGTTGAATGTGGAATGTGGAAAGGATCAGGAATCAGGCTTTTGTAAAGGTTGCAAAGCTTATTTTTACTTTAGCCTCAGAATTGAATAATTAATTACGCCAGCTTCACCTGCCAATCCACACACCGAAGACGCCATAAGACGCACCAGAGACGTTTACTTCCTCGCTCCCTGCCTCATTGCTGTTGCTACCTGTCACCTGCTGCCTGCTGCGAGAGGAGGGAGGATGGATTGGTGGGTGAGTGGGTGGGTGGGAGAGAGTGTGTGCCGGGGAAGGCCGGGCGCAGCAGCGATCAGCAGCAGAGCGAGAGGAGCAAGCTCTAGCTCGAACCATCTTGTCCAAACTCCACGTGCTCCATCGAGACTACTAACTGAAGATAACTTTCCATACTAATTTCAAGTAATCATTTCGCTGTCTGCTCGCACACCCGTGTACTACTACTATCTCTCTCTCTCTCTCTGCGACGATCTGCGATGGGCTGACGTAACAGAGGGCACACATCACATCACATCACATCTGGCACGAATCCTGCCAACTCTCAACTCTCTCGAGCCAAGACATGCCAAGACATCTGTCATATCTGTCACATCATCCGATCTCATCCTCATCCTCATCCTCCTCATCATCTGACTAATCTCCTTCCTTCTCTCTCGCACGGATTCGATCGATAGGATCGACAGGATCGCCCAGCTCCACCCAAGAGCACACCCAAGTCACCCAAGCGCGAGTTTGTCGCGGATGAGAGGGATGCCGGGAGAGAGGGAGAGGGAGAGAGAGAGAGAGAGACTGAGAGATAGTGAGAGGGAGAGAGGGAGGGAGAGAGAGACAAGAAAAGCAATAGCATGAACTATGAACTATGAACTGTGAACTATGAACTATGACCTATGTGGAGCGAATGTAACACTGACAATGAGAGTGAGCTAGTGTTTGGCATGGGTGATTGTTAATGGGTAATGGCAAAATGGCAATGGCAATGGCAATGGAAATGGAAATGGAGGGATGGAAGAGTGGGCATGTGGCCATCAGACCCCGAATACAAGCGCAAGGAAGACGCCAAGGCCACACGCGCAAAGGTGCATCAGCAGAGAGGTAGAGAGAAAGCAAAAGAGCAGGATGTCCGGCCTCGTGAAGCGTCTCTCCAAGAGACTGAGCAAGAGCAACAAGGATGGCGACCTGGCCAAGCTGAAGGAGCTGTCCAACAAACCATACCGCGAGCAGGCGATCTGGTTCCTCAACGCGTTCTGGGACAAGGAGACTACGTTCAAGAACGATGACGCCGGCCGCGAGACTGTGTGGGCTTTCTGCCAGGAATGCATCACCCTGGACCCAAAAGAGACCGAAGGCAACGAGCTCGATGAGGTGCTTGCCCACCGCCTGTTGGAGAAGCTCGAGAAGGCGCTTACCGTCGTGGAGATGCGTGAGGTCATGCGCAAGGTGGACGTGGACTTCAACCGCATGGTCAGCTTGACCGAGTTCCTCATCTACAAGTTCAACGGCGACTGGAAGAAGCTCGTCAACGCAACCAAGGAGCAGGGCGGCCCAGAGATGCAAGCCATCCTCGACGAAACCCAGGCACTTGTAGACAAAGCTCAGGCCGAGTTGCAGGAGTGCCAGGAGCTCGCCCAGGCAGCCCTCGAGGCAGAGAAGAGCGCTCGCGAAGAGGAGGCCAACGCCGTCGCCGAAGAGGCTCGCGCAAAGGAGGCTGAGATTGAGGCCCAGGAGGCCGAGAAAGTCTTCGCCGAGGCAGAGGCTCGCGCCCAGGCTGCTGAGGATGAAGAGCAGAAGGAGGCAGACAAGCTCGCTGCTGCAGTAGCAGAACTCAAGGCCGAGGAGGACGCCTTCGAGAACAAAAAGAAGGAACTCCAGGTGCAGAGCCAGCGCGGAAGCATCGGCATCGTGAAGAGAGGAAAGGCAGCAAATGAGCTCCACCAGCTCCTTGCCACCGAGACCGTCGGCATGCGCGAGGCTCAGCTCCGCCAGGAGGCTGCTCTCCGCCGCCAGCAAAAGGCTGTCATGGTCGCTGCTGAGGCCCGCGCAGAGGCTCAGCGCGCGCGCAAGCCATTCCAGGAGGCTACCGCCGCTGCTGAGCAGGCCCGCAAGGACGCTGTTGAGGCCCGCGAGAGTGCCGAGATGGCTGCTGCTGCGGCCGAGAAAGCAAGAGAGGAGGCTGACGCCGCCGTGGAGACCTCTATGGAATCCTTCAACGAAGCCCAGGCAGCCCTCGACAAGGTCAAGGCTGAATTTGCAAACTCAAACCAGGGCCGCTTCTGGTTCATGGACCGCGAACTTGAACATGCTATGCAGTTCATGAGCAAGAAGCAGCTCGAGCAGCTCGCAGCTTCCAAGAAGTAGACGGATAGCATGCCTACCGGCAGCCAGAACAAAAGTTATAAATGGTTCGCTAGGTCAGGTGTGATTGTGCCCCGTGCACTATGTGTCCTTCTTGATTACAAAACCGAACAAACACCGTCCTGAAACCAATGAGCAGTATACACGATCCCACTCGCGTGTGGAGGAGCTTCGCCGCATTTTCGCGTACAGAACCACAACTATAATGACCAGAATCCTGAATGAATGGTTCCGATACGCGTGAACTCAAGAAAGTGCGTGTGCAACTCCCGCGCTGGGTATTTTTCTCTACCAAAGATGTTGACAAGATTGAAGAAAATAGTTTACAACTTTGACCAAGATTTCTTTTCTTAACGGTACCGGTACCTTACCGTGCCTCTCCGAAAGTTTCGAAAGTCGCTATCGAGTTCATTTTGCACTCCCCGTTCGCACCTTCTTTTTCAGTAATTTGGCTTCTTTTGAGTGAAAAAACAGGGGCTCTTGAGAGATACACGGCAAGGAAACTCTTTATTATGTCAATCTCGCTAATTTTCGAGCAGGTGCACATGCGATACGCTGGCGGGCTGTACAGATTGGCAGTTAGATTACAAAGCTTCGGGACGAACGGCCTTGACGCTTTCTAACTTTTTGGCAAGCTGATCACCATGCCTTGCCGGGGATCCAAGAATTTGAGGACTAATATCCCCAACTTCCTCGACCTCTTCGTCTTCATCGCTTTCGGTCGACGAAGAAGGTATCTGCCTGCCATGATACGAGTCCGAATCCGAATGTTTGCTTTCCATCGTTGATGCTTCTGTGCTTTGATACGAAAGCCTGCTTCCCCCCTCGCTGGTCAGTGTTCGTTTGCTCGAGATTCGTAGGATCGTGTTATCTATTGGCTTATCATCGGTCACGATTGCATGAATTTCGTGATCATATGCTTGTAATGCATTCATACGCGCTTCTTTCTGCACATGATGTAGCCGTTCGGTGCAGATGTTCCACTCCTCTATGAGATCCTTGGCATCGTTCTTTTCGGATCCCTGGATGATCTTTTGGCAATTCAAAAAGAACTCAAACTGTTCCAGTTTGAACGCCGCCAGCTCTGGGGAAATGAGGCGGCAGTGGCCGCTTTGAACGGCTTCTCCATTCAAAAACTTGATACTGGCTAATAGCTGCGCCGAAAATGCGTCGTACCGAGCTTTTGCATGTTCTTCAGCACGAATGGCTTTCCGCTTTGACTCTTCATCGATGTCGACCTTGAGCAACACCCTCTTTGTTTTCCGCTCCTGTCGATTCCTCAGCAGCCGGAGTACAACTAAGTCCTTCCTATCCTTCAAGAGGCTGTCCAATTTGCTAATTTTGTTTTGAACGGCCACCATGATGGTGGTGTCCTCCAGCTGTGCGTGAAGGACAGTGGACAACTCGTGAAACTCCTCCTCGTCCGTCTCCACCGCTCTTGCCAGGAACAATGCAGACTTTGCCAGCCGCTTCGAGTTGGCCCTCCATTTGCGCATGCCCTTTTGCACGTCCTTGAGCTGCCTGCGCAGCCGCACAAGCTTGCCAAACTCCGCGAGAAACTCCTCCGACTCATTGGACGACCTCCCGTGCACTATCCACTCCTTCAAGGTCGCCACCTTCTCCAGCCT
The DNA here is from genome assembly GCA_012862575.1 of Parietichytrium sp. I65-24A. Taxonomy (NCBI): domain Eukaryota; class Bigyra; order Thraustochytrida; family Thraustochytriidae; genus Parietichytrium; species Parietichytrium sp. I65-24A. Next base: position 728,269 of record BLSF01000010.1, read on the forward strand.
GCCCACTTTGTTCATCGCGCGACGGCTCGGGATCCCCTGCTTCTCGCAGACGCTGCCAAACGAACAACCTCCGCCAAATCCCAGCGCTCAGCTCCAACTCGTTCTTCTGAACTCTTGTCTCTTGATCTTGATTGATTGATCAACTCAGTCGAAAGTGGGAAAAGTGATCAATCGATAAACGATTTTCCCAAACTTACAGTCCTAACAATCCTTCCAGCGCACTCTAGTAGCTAGCTCTAGATTTAGACCCTCGCCGCAGCACTACCGCAATCATATAATCGCTAAGGTAGGACTCGGTCCGGTGTGTACTGGTAACAGCACTTACTATGCTAGTAAGCTGTTGGAGAGGTTTAGGAGTTGTGAGTAGGTTGATTAGGAGGGACGGGTGCTAGCGGATGGTAGGAGTGTCGTATGAACGTGTGATGCTCACTCGCTCACTTTTTTTTTTTTGGTTTCCTTGAGATTGATTTCTGTATTCTGGTGAAATTTCATGTCAAAAGTGATAGATGCTTTGCAAGTGCAGCCTTTTTAAAACCATTTGGACTGCGAACGAAGATGGAAGATGGATGGGCTGCGAATTGATTGGCGATGGGACAAGGGGATGCTGGCAAAGTCGAGGCGAGGAGAGAGGAGACCACCAGTTTCCATTCAATGGTCCGTCTTCAGACCATACACATCTCTCTCGGCAGTGTGCCTTCTCTGCTTTGAATGTCTCGAAGAGGGAAGGAGTGAAAGAAAGACTTTCGAGGTCCTGATGGCGCGCGGGTACATTGAACCGAGCGTTACTTGACAGCCATTGGCATAGGAGCTGGTGCAGCATTGACACGAGCGTGGGATGTGGGATGTGGGATGCGGGACACTGGATGGATGCGAAAGGCCAGCAGGTCGAGAGTGACTGAACTTCACTGTCAATGTGGCCTTCCACCCTGTCTACGCACCATAGTCAGTCGTCGCCTTTGCGAAAGCAACCTACAAGCCCAACTGCGTCAGAACGGGGACAATTTTATCTTCATCTTGTCCAATCTTGCGCAAGCTTTGGGCCCAGCGCGGAGCTGACAGTAGTGGGTCAGCGGACGAACCAGCTGGCCACTGGCCACTGGCCGCCGGCACATGCTCTTCACAATCGAGATTCTGTTCCCCGTAGAGGTGGTGTGTACTACAATTATTGCACTGGTTTCGTCTGTTCGCGTGGACCCAGGGGATGCAAACTCAGAGTCAAAAACATCGCGCTACGCGGTGGCTCGGGCTGCGGCAATGACGTAATGATGGAATGAAATCAATGAATGAACAATCGATTGATTGATTGTAAGAACAAATGAACAAATGTAGCGCAAAATAATACGAAATACGAGACGTGCCCGAGCTTCATCTCTCCTCCACGTCCCATTTGCCTCCATTTGCTCTATTTGGAGAGACATGTTTTGATTGATGTCATAGCCGATCTTAGCGTCACACTACCCATCGACACTCGCATACCATTTGTCTATCAAGCACTAGTATCGAAACGAAGAGCTCCTTGTTCTTTCTAAGGATAGGTCGGAACTGTGAGAAGCCGTTAACAAAAGATGGCACTGCCAACGAAGAGCAGTTCAGAAGAATTTACCATTCTTCATTGTCAGAACTTTGTCAGAACAGGAATGCCAAATTGTCAAATTGTCAAATTGCCAACTTGCCAAATTGCTAAAGCCAAAACACTTCTCAAAATTCAACAATCATGCACCTTGGCAATGCAACTCACAAAACGCCAAAACACTTAGAACACAATGAGTCAATAAACTCAATCATCGTCAAGTTTATAAACACAAAACTTGGCTAAAGGCACTGAAGGCTCTACAGGTGTCCGTCCAGCTCGCCAAGTGCAGAGCCACAGTGAAGTGAGCGAAGGAAGGAGGGGCGAGGTCCGCGGCAGCTGTTTCTCCGAGCTCGAGAGCCCATTCTCTCTTCGGGACTGCGAGGGCCGTGGCCCAAGCTGGGCAGCGAAAGTGGATATGCAGAGACGGGTGGGCAGCCCGTTGAGGCAGAGAGACTCGGCTTCTGCAAGATGGAGCTGGAAGGCTGGTCTGGGACTGGCGCTGGTGGTCGTGTTGTACCGGACGGTATCGTTTGAAAGTCAGATCGACGATAAGGGCCTTGGCGGGCTCTCGGTTAAGAACGGTGGCTTGAGACCGGAGGCGGGCGGCTCGGAATCGGACACGCTCGCAACGAGATTGGAATCGGGATCGGCATCGGGATTGGATTCGGGGCTAGATTCGACGGAGATGAGCAGCCCTGAGATTCCAGTTGTGGTGGTGGAGCAACACGGAGAGGTACTCAATTATTGGGTGAGGGAGCTGGGCAAGCTCCATGTGGAGGAGGGCGCATACAAGAACGTGATGCTGCTGCACGTGGACTCGCATAGCGATCTGATGGATGTGTACAGAAAGCCCACTGAGCGCGTCGCCAAGGAGGACGTCCAGAAGACTCTGATCGACGCGGTCATGGAGGAGTCGAATATTGGCGATTTCATCACCCGAGCCGCATTTGCAGGATTGGTGGACACCGTTTATTGGCTGAGGTCCGATTTTAAGGGTGGCGAATACAATGGTCCCTCCCCGGGCAGGTACCATGTGGACATTGTTCATGACAGCAGCTATGTTTCAAAGAAAGATGTGTACGAGGAGCATCAAGCCGAAGGCGATGGGCAGCGCCGAAAAATGGCAACCACTGACGATGAAAGAGACTCTGCAGAAGGAGAGGACGAGGATGAAGACGAGGACGAGGAGCTGTTTTTGTGCTACACTAATTTGGAAAAAGTGGAAGACTGGAACGGCAAACTGGAAAATCCAAATGAAATTGAAGGCATGGAGACCTGCGCGTCAGGCATTTTAGCTGACTATAGCCGACGAATCGAGTTGGTGGTGAGCCCTCTTCCAAATGTGCTCGAGCCACCGTCCGGGACCAAAAAGTCTTCAAAGGCGATCACAAGCTGGATCCTGGATATTGATCTGGACTACTTTTCGACAGATGACCCCTCTCTCGCGCTGTTTGCAAAGCACGGCTTTGACGCCAAATTCGTTAGAAGGTTCTTTGTGAGCGTATTTTCGTGCTCGGAAGACACTGACCTGAAGGTCATGCTGTTTGCGAAAGCAATGCGAGCCCTAATTAAGAAAAAACTCACTACAACACCACCGTCGAGCGTCCCTGGGAAACTTACGGTGACAACGCTGCACAAGCTGCTCGTGAAATACGACACTCGTTGCAAAATCAGTGACCCTGATAAAGCGCTGTTGCTTCTCAAGGAGCTCAACAACTTTGACGAGGTCCGAGATATGAACTGGGTAGCATTGTGGTCAGAAACTATCCCAAACTGGACGGGAGATTTTTTCTCAGCGTTGTTGGGCCGCGAAGCCGAAACTAGTCCGGTTGGCGAGCTCTCTGTGAGTGACATCGAAACAAAGGTTTCGCAGCTCTATTCTTGGGTCCGTGAGCTCGCGCGGAAGCATCGCAACCCCCAAATCATTACGATCTCGCGGTCCCAGGTGCTAGACCACTACTTGCCAGTACATCTCGCGCAAGTCATACAGCGAAAGGTCTTCGAGATGTTACAAAAGTGCTTTGGCTCAAAGCTTGCTGCTCCAGTCTACAATTCAGATGTCCCTCTTGAGTTCAGGGTTCCTGCGGAGTTTTAACTGTCACATGGAGGTTATTGCCTTGCCGGAGTGCCTGGAGAGAATTGGTACAACCATCAGTTAGCAGTACACGTTTGGCAAAGTGGGTAGGCTAGGCAACTTTGTCACTCGCAAGAGTCGTCTTTAGCGGGTCTGTATGCTGTCGGAAATGTCACGAGATATCGCGAGATTTGCTGGAGCTTGGAGGATCTGAAAGGGTCCTTTTGCGTTCTGCCAGTGACTAGACGAGACGAGCAACGCACATAAGTAATGATCAAAACTTTCTTCATCCTGTTTTATAATTATAGTGTAATGTACCAATGCGTGTTCGAGTTGGTCATTCCTGTTCGTTTTTTTTACAAATTCATCCAATCAAAACGCACAGTGATCATATATGTCATTTCTGCCCTCGCCAGCAGGGCATCCTTCCATCTTCACCGTAATACCGACTGATTCACTATCAATTCGGTCACTTTTGTTAGTCAGAGCGAGCAACGCCTTCAAGGGTATACCCCAAGCTGTTTCTGAGTGATGGCCGCCGCTCTTTGGCGCCTTCTACGAACGACAAAAGCTGTGGCCCCTCCCAGCACGAGGAGGGCAACAGCGACTCCAACCAGTGCACCAACAAGTACACCTGAGTCGTCATCGTCGACTTCCTCGCTAACAGTTGGCCAGGGGGTAATCTGAGTATCTGGAAAGCAGTTCTCCCAAGACTCTCCCTCGAGGCAGTATGCCTCTTCAGATTCGCCAGTGCAGTACTTTGTGGAGACACCAATGGAGAGCGAATCACTGCAAATGCTGTTATTTGCTAAAGATTCCGAGGTCACGTATTCCGAATTGAGCACTGGCTTGGAGGCCTTCATGAAAGCGGTGTACAAGTCACAAGATTGGTCCTGCACGCAATTTTCGGCGATGGCAAAATCAAAAACGTCGGCCACAGATGCAGCCATAGTCTCAGCAGCGTCCAATCCGACCAAAAGCCCACTCACTGTGGCATAGTTGGCCAGCTCTGTGGCGTAGTCGACTTCTAATGACATGACGAAGGATTCAGTTGCATCTTCGAAGCCCAAGCTTTCGCGGCACACGTCGCTGTCGTAGCAGTCCAAATCTCGAAGAAGAACGCCATGGCATCCAATGTCTACCGCAAGATCCACTCGTTTTGCGAGTAGTTCATAGGCAGCCGAGGCCTCTCCGATATTGATATAAGAAAACCCGTGCGAGTCCTCCCCGTCCTCCACTGCGATTTCGTCCCACGCTGCGGAGCTCGCCTTGTAGTCGGCGCGGAATGTCTCAACCACCCCTGCGGAAAAGGAGCAAATAACTGTGTGGCCGATGCTTGCCATGGATTGGATCTCATCCTCTGAGTCATGAAGATCCATGACAACAATCTGCTTGCCATCCACCTCGTCTTCGCCAATATCAAAATTGGTCGATGAGTCCAAGAACCCGAACGCCAAGTTTGCCCAGGACGCTGGGAAGGACGGGAGGCCCACCTTGGGTTGACGAGTTGGTGATGCACTAGGAGCCGACGTTACGGCGTCCATGTCGTCTGAAGCTGCAAAACAGTTGATCCACGATCCGGACGTGCACAGGCCGTCTGATTCTGATCCGGAGCAGTACTTCAATGAGATGCCATACTCGTCGACGCTCGAGCAAGCGGTCGAACTGACGCTGTACTCGACAGCGAAAATGGCCTTGTTGGCGGACTGAAAGGGTGCCACCGAATCGCACTCGTCGTATTGTAAGCATTGTTCCACCACCAAAAAGTCGTAGTCGTCCACCATCGTGGTGACGAGATCTAGGGTGTTCTTGAGCCCAACCATGAGCCCAATGCTGTGGCCAATCTCGGTATGCCATCTGTTGAAAAGGACCTGGGCTGCTTTAGCCGCCGCCTTTGTGGTGGTGCCTGAAAGGGCAGTTCTGCACTCTGAATTGTCGTAGCAATCCACGTTGTCCAGCTCCACGGCGTCGCAGCCCTTCTTTTGTGCTTGCACAAATCGTGGTGTGAGCAAGGCTTTCAGTTCATCCAACTTGTAAATGTCCAACCAGTACTCGTCCCATCCGCTCATTTTTGCTGCGCTGACCTCCTGCCAAGCCTCCAGATTGTCTTGAACATCTTCGCGGTATGGTTCCAGACTGCCTGCCGAGAAGTAGCAGGACACGATATGGCCATTGGCTTTGTAGGTGCTGATCTGTTCCGCAGTGGTGTCCCACATGTCCACAAAGACCACTTTGTATCCCGAAACAGTGTCCTCGCCGCCGTCCTCCCAGCCCCACGCCATGTTGCTCCAGGTGAGCCCCAAGGTCATCGTGCTTTCGAAGTCTGCGGGGTTGATTGTCGGGACTGGAGTAGGCACGGTCCCTGTCGATTTGGTTGGTGCTGGAGTAGGTCTAGGGGTCGGGGTCGTGGGGGCAACTGGTGCAGCCGTCGTCGGCGCTGTCGGGGTTGCGGTGAAGCAGTTGATCCAGCTTCCAGATGAGCAGAGGCCATCGCTTTCGCTGCCTGAGCAGTACTTTGTGGACATGCCGTACGTTTCAGCCGTGGTACACCGGGAACTCGAGGTGCTGTACTCGACGTTGAAGATCGCCTTGTTGAGATTCTGGAACGGCGTTAGTTTGGAGCATTCACTGTACTGCTGGCACTGCTCATTGATGGCAAAGTCGTAAGAAGAAGCCATCGAGGAAGCCAGTGCCAGCGCATTCTTCATTCCAATGCTCAGGCCGATGGAATGCGCATACTCGATCTGCCATTCGTTGTAAGCTATCTGGGCAGTCTGCGCGCTGGAGCTGGACGAGAGCGAGGAGATGGCTGTCCAGCATTCGGAATTGTCATAGCAGTCAATGTTGTCCGGCTCCAGACCATCGCAGCCGTTCGTCTTGGCCTTGTCCATGACTGGGATCATGATCTGCTTCAAGACATCGAGATTGGTGATGTCTGCCCAATACTCATCCCAGCCGTCCATCTTTGCCACTTTGACCTGGGTCCACAATGCTTCCTCTGCAGTGGTCCATGTTCGAAAAGGCTCATAGGTTCCAACGGAGAAATAGCAAATCACGAGTTTACCGGCGTCCTTGTAGGTCTGGATCTGGGTGGTCTTGTCGATGTCGACGAACACCACATAGTTGTCTCCAACGGTGTCCACACCACCAGAGTCCCAGCCCCAGGCGAGGTTCGCCCAGGTTGTGCCGGACGGAATCGCGGTGTCCGCCGAGACGAGGGGCTGCAGGCTTGCCGCAGCCACCAAGGCCAAGGCCATGGCCGAGGCCGAACATGAAGATTTCATCTTCAGCTGTTGATCGGTGAGTTCACCAGACTAAGAGACCGACCAGCCGGCGACAAAGCAAATGCGCGGCGGCCCGGAGTTGAAGGTTTGCTGTTCTCTTCCTCAGCCCTGCAACAACCACACATGAGCTTTATACTTACGCTCAGATCACGATCCAACACTCCCGTTCTCTTCTCACACCGGACGTAATCCCACACAATGCATGAATGACACTACAAAAATTACATCCTCTTCCTCCTCCCTCGCGACGGTAGCTCCTCTCACTCACAGCAGCGCTAGTTCGAACACCTATAGTTTAGTACCGTCTCGCACACCGACGCTAGGATTATGAAAGTTATGAACATAAACCGCTGTGAGATTCTCTTTTTTCCTTTGTTTCTTCTTTGTTTCTTTTGGCCTCTGGCTCCACTGGCCCTCCCTCCACCTGTTTCACCTTCCTCCTCAGCCTCCTCGGGTACTCACAGCCAGCAACTCGCCGGCGAAATGCACCAAGCACTGCAACAGCAGTGTTTATAAAAACATCATAATCAAATTTCAAAATTCATCAAACTCACAACCAGATCAAATCAAAACGCTACTGAGTACTGCGCACTCCCGCGCCTCGTGGCAAGGAGCGTCGCGTCCACATGGCCCTCACTCTCAAACTCACAAAGTCACCAGTCACTCACACATCTGTACGAGTAGCAGGGCTAGCGGGGACAGGAGCGATCGATTGTCATCGACCACGAGTCTGTCTGTCTGTCTGTCTGGCTGGCTGGCTAACTTGAACGCTGGGGAGAGCAAGAGAGAGTTGGAGGGAGAGCGGCAGTTGATGGAATTATTGGTTGTTGATTGGATTATTATTCCAATCGACTTATCGTGACCGAGTAGAGAAGGCCCGGCCTGGCGCACACCTGGCGACGCCGGGTAGGAGCTGTCTGAGCTACGATAAGAGTGAGATTTCTCACGAGACAGTCTGCCTGTCTGTGTCTGTCGTACTTGCAGTCAGTCAGTACCGGTGGTCTGGGTGGTGGTGACTGGGTGCCAGTACAGTACCGTACAGATGGGAGGAAGAGCCAGGACGTCTCAGCTGAGCTCCTGCTCCTTCTCCTTCTCCGTCTCGCTCTGGGATTTAACAGCTTTTGTTTTGCTGCATTCCTTCCTCTTATCTGTCCACGGCAGTGTCGGCGTTCGACTCGCGTGGCAGTGAGAATGAAACGATACAAAACGTTCGGATCTTCTCAACCTCCTTTCCAGTGGGTGCCGTTACATGTGTGGACACGGTGACCTCCCTTTCGTCTCTTTACTGCCTTCCTCTGTCCTTTATCGACTCGCTCGCTTCTCAAAGCTCACAGCAGCACTCACAGCAGCACTCACGAATGCCGCGATAACAACGAGTCGGTACCAATACGAGGAAGTCATATCACGGCTCAAGCCTTGTCTTTGTCTTTGTCTTGAGTCTTGTGTCTTTGCTGAGTCTGAATGACTGTGCACTTGATAAGCTTAAGTGACAGTGATTTCTGTAAAAGTTCTGAGCTGACTTTCGACGTCTTTGGACTCACGAACTGCTGCCACTCTCTGTGTGTATGTATTCCAAATGACAAATCCAAATGACAAATTGTACATGACTGAGAGAGTTTGCTCCGACTGCTTATTTACTGTTAATTCTGCACTTGGCGATCTGAATTCTGCATTTATTTACATCAGTTTACTCACGGTGTCAGGATGTTATGAATTATGCTAAATTCGTCGAGTCGTGAGTCCTTTCAGAGGCTCAATCAAAAAAGCAAAAGTGATACATTTTTATACTGTCAACTTGCGATGCCTTCCACCTTGGGTCCAGAGGACGCCAAAATTCTAGCCTCCTAGTGCGGTACTATAAGAGGTCATAGCGCAAAATTGGAGCCGTCTCCACAGTCTCCACATTGCCAATTGGAAAACCCACTTTTTCACAATTTCGCCTAGTCCAATGTCGTAAGTGTCATTTAAAAGTACTAGCACACCATCCCCTCCCACCCTGTATGTAATGCGTCATAGTCGAAACATGTAACGAGGACCACTGTACACTCTCTTTACCAAATCCTGGACAATCAACAAGACGCTTTTTTACTCACAGTCAATCAATAGTTCGTTCGAAGGTGAGAATGTGAGATCGACAAATCAGAATTCAGAATTTGAAAAGAAAACAAGAACGAAAATGATGAAGTTTAGATTTAGAATTGATTCAAAAAGACAGAAGATGGAGAACTCGAGACGTACTAGTAAATTAAAAGCCAGATTGATTAAAGTCTTGAGATGCCAGTCCAGGCGATCCAAAGCTTTACAACGGGTTCAATCTTGCTCTCTTCCGTCTCTGGTCCAAGTGGCCTTCGATGATCGGCATAGTCGGCATTGCCGCAACGAGTGCGTCAAGAGTTTACGGGCTTCGTTAAGTTTAGGCCTACAGCCGGTGTTGTCCCTGCACCTTATGGCGTGCGGCGTAATTGCTGTGTGAAAATGTGAATTGGTACGATTACTGAGAAAGCAGAAAGTAAACTTGCTAAGGCGAGTCGAGAATGCGCCAAGAGGTGGCAGGGATGTGTCAACCACCACGTGGCCACTGACGCTCCGGAAACACTTTGCTCTCAGTAAGCTATGCGAACAAACTGTGCAAGTACGAGTTCATTTGTGTTTGCACCCGCGACAGTAAGAGCTTACCCGGAATCATCGAGCTAGTGACTAGCCACGGGACGTGAGATTTATCGGAGATTTTCAATCAAAGATGGCGTGAACTTGAGCTACTCTCCTACGAGCCTGCTTGGCCAACTCGCAATGTCACATGCATAATTCTACAGGCATGTGACTGAATGCAAAGTCAGTAGGAGCTGTGTGAGAACCTGAGATAGATTTCATTGAAGGTTTTCATACTCAACTGCAGGTAGACCTCCCGAGTTGAGTTTCTAAATGCCAAGAGCAGTGTGCACACTCTGGTGCTAAACGTCTTGAAACATGCACCCATTGGACGTAGTGAGGAAGCGATCCGACCGTGAGCTGCGGTTACCGCTGTCAGTGATTTGTCAGTGGTAAGCTTAGTGGAGTGCCCTGACAGGAAAGAGGTCTATTGAGGGCTTTTGCCGATGGCCTCTCGCGCAAGCGGGTTGGAAAAGACCAACAATTCCTCCCTTCCTTCCTTCCTTTCATCTATGCGTCGGCACAACTGTGGTCGCATGCACACTCAGCACTCAGCAAGTGGAGCACAAGTGAGAGATCAGAACCAACTCCGATTGGCGCACAAGTTTTGGGAGTTCTCGCCAGTGTTGGTACATTGTTCGATAGCGGGGGTCACGGCCACCCCCACCACGAACAAGCCGGAAGAGAACCAATCAAACTCGCCGAGACTACTGCTGGACACCACCGCTGCTCACTACCGCCTCACGGCTCGAGCCAACGTTGCCATGCCTTACACTTTTCACACATCTGGCGTCCCTTGTTCTCTTCCAAGTTACGTGAGTTGTCAGAGAGAGAGAGAGATAGAGTGCATGGTATGTGTGTGAAAATACTGAGCGCACGCGCACTTTTTCGTTCCGACCATAAAGGAACAAAAGAATCATTCGAAGCGATGAGAAGGTGCGGAAGAACGCCTCCTGTTCGAGAGCAAAGAGCCGATCGTTGATAAAGAGCAGCTCGTTGATCGAGAATAATGTACTGCTCGTCAGTCCGACATTTTTGCAAATCTTGGCAAACCCAGAAAAGATAGCAAAAGGATCTTGAGCTCGTCCGACTACGCGAACAGGCGAGCCTTAAGGGGAATTACCATTTACGCATAAGATAGCTTTTGCTGCGCATTCACATGCAACAAAGACAATAGCAACAAGGATCACTCAAGTTTTAGACTCTTAGTGCTCTAACAGAAATTTTCAAGATTGATTTTCCATCAACAAAATAGTGAAATCTAAAGGGAAAAGAAAAGCGGTGCAGCACATCACATGCAATGCTCGAGAGACGAGAGCTCGCAGTGACTCGCGAGCAAAGTCTTGGCAAGTTACAGTGACCTTGAAAGAAAGGAAGAAAGAAACGGACTGACACGGTTGGTCGTTTGTGCAAGTGGAAAAGACTAACAGGAACAAGACGACAACAGAGCCACTCGAAAAGTCTAAGTTCTTATTGAGTATCTGTCACTCTCTCTTCTCTCTTCTCTCTTCCGCTCTACTGCTCAGCACACTTTTTCTCCGCTGCATGCAAGCTATGCAAGCAACCTTTCCATTTTTTCAATGCTTGAAACATTAGACTATCTGTCTCGCGCTTAGCTCAGACTTTCTCCATTCCTTCAAAACATTCGTTCGCTGCTATTTCGCAGGAAAACAAACGTCAAAAGTCGCTGTCTGTTCAACGCACGTACCGACCTGTGAGTACTCCCAGACTTTGTTCAACTCAAGCCAACTCTCACTCATCTCACTCACTCGCTCTTCCAAAGGCAAGTAAAGGAGGCGGACGACGACGGGGAGGAGGAAGCCCTAGCGCAAGCAAACTACAAAGAACGCCAAGAGGCATTGGGACTGCGCTCCAAATGTCAGTCAGACACTAGCGGACTAATGAGATAGGCAGACCAGACCAGCAGAGCAGAGAGAGGAGTGAGTGAGAGTGACCCAGTCTGTCTACTGGTGCGCGTAAGATGGATCTGTCGATGGAACAGAGTAGCAAGTCTGCCTGACTGCGCGAGCAATCCTCCAATTGGTCGCGGAGTGGATCGTCCATCGTCCATTGTCGAGCAGCAGGGTATCGTGGTCAGCCACTGCAAGCGATCGAGCGCTGAGAGTCCGGGGAGGGAGGAAAGGAAGCGAGTCTTTCTGTGTGGAGAAGATGGCAAGGAAACAGGACCAGAATTGGCTTCGGCTGGGCGCAGCAGGAGCAGCGGCCTACATGGGATGGAAGTATCTTGATGAGAAGCATCACATTGCGGGAGACATCGACTTGATGCGCCGCCTTGCTAAGATGCGCGCAGATGCCGCTGCGCACGTCAAGAATGGGTACAACGTCACTGCGCTTTGGTACGACACCTTACGAAAGAACCCCAACAAGCCCTGCTTTCTGTACGAGGACGAGTCTGTTACTTTCGCAGAGGTAGAATTTCGCTCCAATCAAGTGGCAAACTTTCTCCTGTCCCGCGGGCTCAAGAAGGGAGACACTTGCGCCCTCCTCATGGAGAATCGCCCGGAATTTGTCATCTCATGGTTGGGAATGACCAAGATCGGAGTCAAGATTGCCATGATCAACACCGCTATCAAGGAGCAAGGCCTGCTCCATTGCATCAAGATCTCCGAGAGCAAGATGGTCTTCTTTGGAAGCGAGCTCACCGAGCCAGTCGAAACCGTCAAGGATGATCTCGCAGCTATCGGCATCTCGTGTGTCGCACAGGGCGCTCAGGCTCCCGGACCTTTCGAGAACGTGACCGCGGAGATTAATGAGAGCTCTGGAGCCGCAGTCTCTCCAAAGCATCGCGAGGGAATTACAATGAGCGATACCTTTGGGTACATCTACACCTCTGGTACTACAGGGCTTCCGAAGGCTGCTATCATCCTTCACTCCAAGTATTACGGATGTAAGTTTGTCGCTCGATTTCGTTTGACGAGTGAGGCGTCCTTTACTGACACTTGTCCATTTTGTCTTATCTCAACTGTCAATCTCCCATAGTCGGAGGCTTACTCGCCGTTGGTTTTGGTGTAAAGGAGAGCGACATCATTTACACTTGTCTTCCACTCTTTCATTCTGCCGGAGGCGGCCTTGGAATTGGTGCCATGTTCTTCACTGGTTGCACGTAAGTTTTCTTCTCTTTTCCCCTGTCTTCCAATGAGCCATTCTAACTTGCACAATGGGTTCTCCTTCTCTCTGCAGCGTTGTAATCCGCAAAAAGTTTAGCGCAAAGAACTTTTGGAAAGACTGCGTCAAATACAAGTGCACGGTTGTCCAGTACATTGGAGAGCTCTGCAAGTATCTTGTGCTTCAGGAACACCAGCCTGAGGAGAGGCAGCACAACGTGCGTATTGCGATTGGCAACGGTCTCCGCTCGGAGATCTGGGGAGAGTTCCAAGATCGGTTCAACATTCCAGAGATCGGAGAGTTCTTCGGATCCACTGAAGGAAACGTACGTTGTTATTGAGTTTTTGTTGAAAGTCGACGTGGAGGTTGAGTGAGCATGATGAAGACTCACGTGGTAGCGTATCTGTTGTTCACCGATTTGATCTTAAAACATTCACAGGGATCCCTCATCAACCACTGCACGACCCCTGACGCACGTGGCGCGTGCGGTCGGATGGGCACTCTCATGGCAAAGCTTTCTGGAATGCGCATTGTCAAATTTGACGTGGTTGATGAAGAGCCAATTCGCGGCAATAACGGCTTTTGCATTGACTGCGACCATGATGAGCCTGGCGAATTGCTGTGCCCAATCAAAGAAGGCGACCCATTTGGAACCTTTGCGGGATACTCCGACAAGAAGGCTACAGAGAAGAAGATCATCCGCGACGTTTTTGTAAAGGGTGACAAGTACTTTCGAACTGGTGACTTGCTCAGCAGGAGCGCCAAAGGCTTTTACTTTTTCGTGGACCGCATCGGAGACACCTTCCGCTGGAAGGGCGAGAACTGCTCCACAACCGAAGTCGCTCAAGTGCTTGCTAGGTTCCCTAACGTGGAGGAGTTGAACGTTTATGGAATTCAGATTCCAAACAACATGGACGGACGCGCACCGGCAGCTGCGATTACGCCAAAGGATGGAGACATCTCCACCTTGGACTTTGACGGGCTTGCCAAGCACGCAAAGCGCAATCTTCCTTCCTATGCTGTACCAATCTTTTTGCGCATTCAGCCCCAGGTTGCTGTAACCGCGACCCTCAAACATCAGAAGGTGCAGTTGCGCAACGAAGGCGTGGATGTGACCGCTGTGAAGGACCCCATCTACTGGCTCCATCCTCAAAAGCAAACCTATGTGCCATTCACTCTGGAGGATTGGCAGGACGTGGTCGCAATGCGTGCAAAGCTGTAAATGCGCGTCTATTGATGCGTTTCAGAGAAGAAGTGTCTGCTGGCTTTCTTTCCTACGCGGATGCGAGACGAGTCACGTACTTATTTACCAACTAATCTACATCATTTTTTTATCACCATCGTTCGATTGATCCGAATTTACGAAGACCATTGCGTTACAGACGTTTTCATTTCGGAGAAACAAAATTGGCATGAGCCACGAGGGAACGAAAAACAAAACCTTGAGAAAGGTAAAAACCATTTTCTTTTTTAAAAATTTAAATGTGATGATCGATGCCTTATATTCTTATTTCACTGTTTCAGGCTCCCGTACGGTGACGTTGACTATATCAAAATTTAAGCCGACTTGGACTCGTAGCCATGGACCTTTTTAAGGGCGCGGCGAACACCAGCCCCGTAGTCTGGGTCAGCCTTGTCAAAGTGCTGAAGCTGGCGCTCGATGATCTCCTCTGGCACACCGCCCATGTCCTCGGCAATATTTTGAAAGAAGCGTTCCTTCTCCTCATCGCTGAAGAGACGAAACAGATCACCGGCCTGGCGATAGTTGTCGTTGTCCTTTTGGTGGTCGAACCGGCCTGCAGGTCCATCGATCTCCAGGGTGGGCTCGGCGCGCTTTGGATCCTCCACAGGGCCTCCGAAAGAGTTTGGCTCGTAGTATGCGTCAGGGTTGCCAGTATCGTTCTGAAAGAACCTCATTGCCCCGTCCTTATTGTAATGTGCAACTGGGCACCGTGGTCTATTTACAGGGAGTGCCTCGTAGTGAGTTCCAAGGCGATAGCGGTGTGCGTCAGCGTATGCAAAGATGCGTCCTTGCAAAACACGGTCCGGGGAGAAACCGATGCCAGGCACGATGTTGGATGGCGCAAATGCGACCTGCTCAACTTCCGCATGGTAGTTGTCCGGGTTTCTGTTGAGCTCCAAGTATCCGACATCGATTGGCGGGAACTCCTTGTGTGGCCAGACTTTGGTAAGGTCAAATGGGTTGTACCACGTCTTTTTCGCCTCCTCCTCGGTCATGATTTGCACCTGCATCTTCCAGCGAGGGTACTTGCCATTCTCAATGGACTCGTACAAGTCTTTCTGGAAGCTCTCGCGATCCTCCCCGATGACCTCCTTGGACTTTTCGTTCGTGAAAAAGTCGTGACCCTGCTCAGTCTTCAAATGGAATTTGACCCACACCCGCTCGTTGTTGTCGTTGAAGAAGGAGAAGGTGTGCGAGCCATATCCGTTCATGTGCATTGGGTTCTTTGGAATTCCACGGTCAGACATGAGAATGGTGACCTGGTGCAGCGACTCTGGGGACAGCGACCAGTAGTCCCATTTGGCTGTGGCAGAGCGCATGTTGTTCTTCGGGTGGCGCTTCTGCGTTCGGATGAAGTCTGGGAACTTGTATGGGTCGCGGAGGAAGAACACCGGAGTGTTGTTACCCACAAGATCCCAGTTTCCCTCGGACGTGTAGAATTTCACTGCGAATCCGCGAACATCGCGCTCAGCATCAGCGGCTCCGAGCTCGCCAGCCACGTTGGAGAATCGGACCACGACATCGGTCTCGGTCCCTGGCTGGAACACCTTCGCCTTTGTGTACTTGGAGATGTCACCAGTCACCTTAAACTTGCCGTACGCGCCCCAGCCTTTGGCATGTACGACGCGCTCCGGAATGCGCTCGCGGTTCTGGTGCGCGAGCTTCTCCACAAGCTGGTAGTCCTGCAGCAGGATGGGTCCATTCTCACCTGCAGTGATGGAGTACTGGTTGCTCGCGACCGGGCAGCCTGCCGTGGTCGTAAGAGTTGCGCGCTCTTGCTTGGTCGAGTTCATCTTTGCTCTTCAATTCCCGCCTTTCCTCATTCGGGGTTTGCAAGCTCCAAATCCCATCGCCGTTTCTCTTGCCCGTCACATCCATCTCAACCCTCTACTGGCTCCGTTAGCTTGCCGCTTAAACTGCCCTACTACCTACCTATCTGTCCACGACTGTGAGAGTGAGTGTCAGTGAGGCTGTGACTTCCATTGAATCTTGAATCCTCGTCGCAGCGCTTCTCATTTCTCTATTCTTCCGTGAGTCCTGTTCTTGGCTCTCACGAGACGCGACACGAGATGAGAAAATGAGACGTAGGTCCCTCAGATTTGCCGAAAGATAGTGAGCCTTGAGAGAGAGGTGAACAACGACTCCATGACTCACAAATCCAAGCTAGCTATGGCTGCGCTTGCGATGGGCAAGAGAGAGACAGCTGTGTTATCTTGGGCGCTGTTGGTGTCCACAGTCCACGTACTTCATTCTTCAGAATTTGAATTATTATTCTGAAGAAACGGAATAATTTATTCCGATTCACTGTCAGCAACTTGCATTTGCAACAGCCCGGTGCAAGTGTACTCGTACAGTACTGGACTCGGATCGGCAGCTGTGCCAGGGCTCACGGTGAGCGGCAGTTCTTCTCATCTGAACCATTCCGATGGGTGCGAGAAAGATTCCGATCAGCTCTCTGCTAGCTAGTGTTTCACAGAGGCTCCATCGCCCAGTACTAGTGCGGAGGACTGCTTCTCTCTCTGTTCCATCGCGGAGTCTCACTAGAAGGTGGAAACGAGCGGTGAAAATCCTTCTTCAACCCTGCAGCAAAGCCCAGCCAAAAAGTGCTGCGTGAGGTCGCTGAACTGTGGACCCTGATGGGATCTGGAGACGCTGGAGAACGAAGGGCCTCCCCCCATTTGAGGTATGTCCCTCGTGGCAGGTACTCGTACCCGGCGGCCCGCGCAAGCATTGCAAAGCGCATGACCTACATCGCGCGATGCGCAGTATGCATGCTGCAAACTGGCGAGTTTGATCCGTTCATAAACATAACTTGGAAGTTTATTAAAATCAACTACTTTCATCGATTATTTGGACCTGCTCTCGCTTGTTCTTTGCTCTGCCGAGCGGAATTGATGGTAAATTTGCAAATCCTCCACTCTGCGAAGCGAAGTGAATCTGACTCTGACTGAAAGCGGGAGAGCAAGCAAGTTTCTAAAACGCCGCAAATCCTGAACTGATAATGAGAATCCAACTCGACAACCCATTCTGCCTTTCTTCTCTCTTGAGATTAATCAATCAAATCAGGAGCAGGAAATTAAAACAAAACAAATCAATTGATGATTTCAATTGACTTGGTTGCACCAGAACATGCAAGAACACACTGTTTCGAAAAACATGGAATACAGAATCGTTTCTCAGAAGACGCCTTGCTATCCCTCGTATACTTTAAACATTAGGAGTATATTCGGACTGTTACATACAAGAAGCTTTCTCGATCAAGGTCCAGGCTCACATTGGGACCGATTATCGAATTATAAATTACAAAAATTATCCAAAGAAAGATTGCGATCGTTTCAAGCGCAAGGTACTGAGTAAATTCCAAATTCTAATTTTTGTTATTTGAAAGAAAGGGTGTTCTCACTGTTGCTGCTAACAGCGTACTGCGTACTGGAGCCTCTGCGCGAAGGATCTCTTGAAGGACGGAAGACGAAGAGGACGAGGACATTTCCATCGATTCCATCGATCGAGAAAATGGTACCACTAGGTACTCTACCGTCACTCCTACGGAGAAGCAAACAGTGCTCGTACTGTATGTACTACACAAACTCCAGCACCGATGAGGCGAGAAGGAGAAATGCCGAGGATCGCAAAGCCTTCATTGGCGCTCAGCCTTTTCTCTCACCCCTCAGAGAGCCTGAATCTGAGTTTGAGTCTGAGCTTCTCGTCGTCCATCCCGTCATCATCTCGGGCAATAGGATTCGGGCAATGATTTGAGCATGGCATTTTCCAGGGACGGAGCTTCTTGCGCACTAACAGTAAGTATTAGGCGCCCATACCGGTACCCGTACTGAGCACTACCGGTATAGGTATCGAGACTAGCACCGGTAGCAGATGAGCTTATGCACAGTACTCTGTTCGCGATCAAAGAGCTGATCTCCCCAGAACAAATTCCCAGTTCTCTTGTTCACCTCTGCACCATTATCGAGTGATAGTCAAACTTAGACTGTTCATCGAATACTAATCAAGTTGTGCACCCTAATGCAAACAATATCAGACACTCTATTACTCCACACTTTACAATACTGTATTCTTGAAGCTGCGCTGTCTCTGGTAATACCGGTACCGGTACCACAGTCACCCCAAGCTCGAGCGAACAAGAGCGAACGAAAAGGAACTTTTCAAATGCTTCAGTTTTGATTTTGAAAAAGAATGGCAGCGAGTGAGAGACAGAGAGTGTGAGAGAGAGAGAGAGAGAGAGAGAGTGAAGGGACGGGGACAAGAACATAAGAAACGAAAAGCACTTGAAGACAAAAGACAAAGGAGACAAAGAAGAGCATCAAATCCGTCCACATCTACACGCTTTGACCAACGAAATCGATTCATCAACGAGCAAACGAGCAAAAACGAGGGGACGAAAGCAAGGAAGCAAGGAAGGAAGAAAGGAAGAAAGCATCGATCAGTCGGGATCTGCGTCGCCAACTCAACTTTGGACTCTCTCAGTCTGACTGCAAGAGACGGAGCGAAAGCTGTGGCCAGGAGCGCATGCCAAATAGCAGAGAGTCAGAACGCTCCCCACAATACAAGTGTTGGTGTTGTCAGAATTCTCAACTCTGAATTCTGTTCTGAACGCGGCGTGCTCGCGCACAGCTCATCGCAGTGCGTCCCGACCCATCCGGTCCCAGATTCCTCCCGACTTTGCCCTTGCACGGACGGGAATATTCTTTCAAGCTTGACTTGTGCGGCGAGTACGCGGCGAGTACACTTTTTGATACCGTCCCGCGAGGACACGCTCGGTCCTTCCCTCCGCCAAGCTGGCGTGCCATGCGCCACCCGCCATGGGCACCGCGGATAAGTCCGATTCCCCGCAGCAGCAGCAAGACCAAGATGCGCCCCAGCAGCAGGAACAGGACGCGTCCCCGCGTACATGGCCATGGGCCGTGATAGCCGCCGCCAGGGCCAGCGGGCCCGGCGTGTGCACGTTCCTTCTGTCGGGCGGCGGCATGTGCGGGTCCGAGAGCGGCGGTCTGCGCAGGTGCGCGGCGCACGCACACACGTGTCTGTCGGTGGGGTGTCCTCGCTCACGGTCGAATGGCGCGTTCTGTACATCGCATACGTGCGCGCGGCCCGGGTGCACGCGGCCGCGCGGCACCGGCGCGTGCTGCTCGCAGCACACGTGCGCGAGACCAATGTGCTTGCTGCCGCCGGAGGCCACGGACGGAAGGTGCATGGAGCACAGCTACACGCGCGTTCCAATGCCTTTGGAACCGGATTCGCAGTCCGACCATCAGCCCCAGTCCCCTGTCCCAACTTCAGCACCGGAGCCATTGCCATTGCCGGCAACATCGACGTCAACGACGAAGCCAAGCTCAATGGCAAAGACAGCAGCGTCAATCCCAACGCCAATTGCTGTTGCGCCGCCACCGCCGCCGCTGGATGCATTGCGTACCACGAACGAGGCAGAGGCTTCTTCGGCGGCGACAGCAGCTGGCCCGGAGCTTGCGCTGCCGGTGTTCAAGCCCTCGGAGCGGGGCAAAAAGTGCTCGCGGGAAGGATGTCGGAGCCCGGTGTACCGCGCCAAGCTGTGCCGCCACCACTTTACCAAGATGCCCCCAGGATCGGTCACGGTAAGGAAGAGGACGCCTTCCAAATCCGCCAAGGTGTCTGAAGGAGATGAGGAGATGGACGCTGCGCTACTCTATGCGAGAAAGTATATGGCCAAAAAAAATCTCCTGGCCGGTGAAAGTGAGGCCGGCATGGTCTCTGAGGGCGCTGCTGGAGGAAAGCAGCAGCCGATGTCGAGAAGAAAAAACAAACGCGCTTCAGAGGCAGGGGCGAAGAAGAGAAAGACGACAGCGGCTGCGGTAGAGCAGACCGGCGAGAAGTCTAGTGCAATGGTTGACGATGGAACAAATCAGACCCAAGCGGAACCTGGCACTCTCACACCACCCGCGCAGCCGACGAAAAAGAGGCGCGGCCGGCCACCAAGTAAGGAAAAACGAGCGCTGGAAAGCGAAGGTGGGCAGGTCCAAAACGATGACGTTGCGAGGCCAAAGGCAAAGTCGACGACCATAGGGCAGATCGGCGAGATTGTCGGAGAAGATGGAACACATCAGACCCAAGCGGAACCTGGCACTCTAACTCCCGCGCAGCCGACAAAGAAGAAGCGAGGTCGGCCACCAAGTAAGAAAAAACCGGCGCTGGAAAGCGAAGGTGGACAGGTCCAAAATGCTGCGGAGACGGGGTCAAAGGCAAAAATGACGATTGTAGGGGAGAACGGCGAGAATGCAGATGCAATTGAAGAAGATGCAGCCAAGCAGACTCGAGCAGAAGCTGGCGCTCTGACTCCCGCGCAGCCGACAAAGAAGAAGCGAGGTCGGCCACCAAGTAAGAAAAAACCGGCGCTGGAAAGCGAAGGTGGACGGGCCCAAAATGATGAGGAGACGGGACCAAGGGAAAATACAACGATTGTAGATCAGACCGGCGAGAATGCAGATGCAATTGGAGAAGATGCAACCAAGCAGACTCGAGCGGAAGCTGGCGCTCCAACTCCCGCAGAGCCGACAAAGAAGAAGCGAGGTCGGCCACCAAGTAAGAAAAAGCTGGCGCTGGAAAGCGAAGGTGGACAGGTTCAACATGATGAGGAGGCGGGGCCAAAGGCAAATATGACGATTGTAGGGCAGACCGGCGAGAAGGCAGATGGAATTGAAGAAGACGGAACAAAGCAGGCTCAAGCGGAAGCCGGCACTCTCATTCCCACTCAGCCGAAGAAGAAGCGCGGCCGGGCGCCAAGTAACAAAAAGACGGCGTCAGACAATGACGGTGACCAGATCCACGACGAACATGGCGGGCGCAAAGTGCCTAAACTGAGCAGGGGCGCTTCACAAGAGAAGAGCGGAGATGAACGGAAAGATGAAATACCTCAAGGTAGAATAGATTCTCAGCGATGCTATGCTCCCACAGCAGTGAATCGCGACCTGAAAGATAGAGGGGAGCCAATGGGGGGTACTGATACGGCATCGAACTGCTTGAATGAGGGTACGACGGGGCTAAGTTCGACGATGACCGGGCCGAAGGGACTGTCCAATCGTACAGCAAAAAAAAACAAGATGACAGTGGCCAAGCCGCGACAAAAACGGAGATTGAGCGCCCCAATTATGGAGACTGCCAAACCTAGCTCAGACCCTCTTCTCGCTGCTCAAGTTTTGCCACGGCCACCACCGTCAATGCCTTCCTTTGAAGAGGTCGGAGAGCAGGTGCAGGTCTTTGGCCAGGACAAAGTGGAGTATCAGCGTATTATTAGAACAGCCTGCTCAGGAGATGTCAACGGGCCGGAGATACGAGGACCTCCACAACCACTTCAAATAAGAACAGACGTCGGAGACACTGTTCGCCAAAGCCCACTGGAGTGTGAAGATGCAACTGCACAAACTTCGGCAAATAGTTTTGACGGACTGGAGTTGCAAAGTCCTGGCGGTGTTGCTTCTCAGGTTGTGCCTAAACCGAGGACGAATGCACAAGCTGCTCCTCCCTATGACGCAGGTGTACCGCAAGGAGTCCCGGCGCCAGCAAAATCGTCAGTAGGGCCTTTACCACTTTCGCGTTCATCGGAGGGAAAGGTCGGAGAAAGTTCGGATGCTTCATCCTTGCCATCGAATGCCTCCATGCTTCACCAACGTGCTCAGTCACATGACGAAGATTCCCATGTGGGCAAAGAAGCAGAAAGGCAAAGGGAAAAGGCGTCGAGCCCAGCTCACCTTGCAGAGCAACAGGAGTTGGCCTCACTTGTTCGAACAGAGAAAGTTGCTAATCAAGATAATAAACGTATCAAGCAAGCGGCCATTAAAAACCCGGGCTCGAGTGCTGACCATCGGGTCCTTGGTGGGCAGTCGGCAAGGTTGGTCAGTTCTTCCGAAAATAGCGTCAGCCCCACATTATTCTACGAGGATGCCGCAGACTCTAGTTCTGACGATGAATTGGAGCGCAACGAGAATGAGCCTCTCTCCACTCGGGCCAAGAAAAGCGAAGCACATCCTTTTCAAGCACACAGCCCAACTGTATATGTATTGGACGGCAATCCTGAAGGTGATCATGTGAGCCCTCGTGGTGGGGAGACGAAAGTGGATCAAGAACAAGATCGGCAACCCTTACCACTTGATGAGCACATCAGAACGGATCATAGAACACTGCTTCGTGATCAAAGGCATCTTGTGCTGGATGCGAACGCAGATGAGAATGAAGTTTGCGGCCACGAAGCACCTGTTGAGAGGAGTAAAACAGATCACCTGAGCCGGCATCTGCAGGAGGCACAGGTGGATCGAGAAGAAGACCGGCATCGCTTGGAGCAAGTCAAACGCTCGGAAATGTTTCAGCCGAATCAAAGGCACCTTGTACTGGAGACGGATGCGGATCAGGAGCAAAATCGACATCATCTGCCACGTAATGAGCACACAGGAAGAAATCATGGAACGGATCATTCGAATTTAATGTATCTTTTGCATGGGGCTGAAGTGGACCAGGAACAAGATCACCATCACCTACCACTTAATGAACACTCCGAATTGGCTCAATTTAATCAATGGCACCTTTTGCAGGAGGCGGACGAGGACGCGGATCGGAATCGCATACGACATGTTCGGCAACCTAAAAGAAAACCTGGGAGAAAAAGCAAGTCGGGCCGAGGACATTTGCAGGAGTCGAAGGAGGAGCAGGAACAATATCACCATCATTCACAGAACCCCCAAGGTTTTGGGAGCACAAGAATCGACCATCTGAATCTAGGCCACCCACCAGCCCTCCATGCTGCAGGCACCCAAGCATTTGTTAATCAGGTCATGTTCAGCGGTGGCGCGATGGATGAGATTGACCAGGCGCTCTTCGGACCATCTGGTAATCTCATGCAGGGCAATCCTTTACAATTGCCGACTCCCTTGCCACAGGCAGCTCGGTTCCCTGCTTTGCAACACGCCCATGCTCAGCCGGAGCACTCTTTTCATGCAAATTACAGTGGTCTCCCCCAGCAGCACGGTCTCTCAAATTTCATGGCTCAGTCAGAGAGCATGTTCGAGCTCCGCCTTAGGCTTGTGCACGATTTCAACATGAATGTCGTCGTGGTGCGCGATCTCCCCGATGCGACGGTGGTAAACCTGATCCTGTCGAAAATTGTAGAGTATTCAAACCTCTTGCAAAGCGCCAGAGCCGACCCAATCCCACCGACAGCCTTTTCTTTTCGCTCTGCCAACAATTTCGCGAGTGGAAACCCACTAGCCCCACCTGCGACGCTGGATCTATCCCAAGGTGAAGGGGAACCCTCGCACCAGAACCAAGGCGTCGCGACTGTGCGCTTAGATATAAAGGGAGGGAGAGCCAACGAGGCGGGTTTGGTTCCGACAAAGGATGACTTGAAGGTTAAATTCAGGCAGCTCCGAAAAAGCATCAAGACGTCGCAATTTGAGTCGTATTATGAAAAGCCCAAAGGGTCACAAAAACGAGTGGAGACAGCGGCACTGACCAAGCAAAAAGAGAAGAAAAAGAAGACATCGCCAGGCAAAACTCTCGCAGGTCGTGGCTCGAGCCTTGATCAGGGTGCAGTCGCTACGGCCAAAGTAGGGAAGGGAAAACGGGCATCCAGACTTGACAATCGGAAGAAGATGAGGAGCAGAAAGGACTCCTCGTCGTCTGCATCAGATGTGTCATTTTCGTCCTCATCTGACTCCGCCTCTTCGAAAAGTTCAAAGGGTGCAGAGCTACACGACGTCCCCGCCGAGATCGACACGATGCGACCTGCAGATTTGGGGCCGCCCGCTTCTTCTTCCTCTGCAGGCATGCCCTCTCATCTTGGCCTGGTCCCGCCTCCTCCGCCATTATCCCCTATGGACTCGGTGCAACCGATCGCAAGTCTTGACGATGGCAAAAGGGAGCTTCGCGCTGGGAGCAATGCCGTACAGCTCGCTAATTCCACGCACCCGACTCTGGGACCGCCTCCACCCCCCGATGTTCCAGCGCACTTAGACCTTGGTCCGCCGTTACCTCCTCCGCCTTCGACATCCATAGATGCAGCGCAACCAAGTGCTTCACTTAGCGTTGGCAACAGTGAACTTCTCGTTGGAAATAGTGCTGGTCTGCTCGGTACCTCGACGCACGTGGCTCTGAAACCGCCTCCGCCTTCCGATATCCCTCCGCATTTAGACCTTGGGCCACCGACTTCAAATACCGCGCCAACGCTCGCAACGATAGGGTCAACGGAGCCGAGAGCTGCCACTAGTAATGGCGTCGGTCAGCGAGCCACTGAAAACAAGGTAGCGCAGCATTCTCCTCCAGCGGGCGGTGACCTGAAGTCACATGCGCAGGAATCAGGCATTTTAGTGCCCTCAGAGGAGCCTTCCAGTTCACCCAAGAAAAGTCAGACGCCTTCTGGACGCCACTCCTCAAAGCCTGACACAGACGAAGGTTGCGGAAAGCAAAATGTAGAAAGGCGGGGCGAGAAGAGGAAGGGGGCAAAGAAAAAGACGGAATCTCCGAGTGAATCTGAGGATTCTGCATATTCGTCTTCAAGCAACGAGGAGAGCGACTCGTCAAACTCAATTTCGTCGTCAAAACATCGCCAGGCACGCCGCGATAGAGCACCAGAGAGAACCACGGGTTCTTCGTCGCCGCGTAATCGGCGAAATTCCGTCACCAAAAAGTCGCGAAAGCGGAGAAGGCAACCCGACATGTCTGGCTCCGACGCAGAGCTTTATGAAAAAATATCCGCCGGGCTCCAAACTGGTGTGCGCTTGAGTGTGGAGCAGCGAAAGATGCTCGGTGAAATGATGGACCTTAGCATCGAAATGCACCAGAAAAGACAAGGAAAACCACCAAAACGCCGAAAGCAAAACAAAAAGCGGAATGTATTTGTAAAGGCGTCAAGTGATTCTGAATCTTCCGCTTCACTATCAGATCGAGGTGCAGAGTCTACATTACCTCTCGGAGGGCAGTCCAACCCCGTAGTGAAAGCGCAGAATGCTTTGAGCAGCGCAGAAGCCGAACAGGCTTCTACGCCCGTGGCTTTGGATGCCACTTGGGAGGCCTGGCAAGCAGTGAATCAAGGTTTGAAAGACCTCAAGGATTGGGTCGCCCTAAAGCTTGTTGAGGTGCCTTCCGAAAATGCGCACACAGCTTGGGATGCGTTTCGGCAGGCCGCTAGGGCCGCGCTTTCCAAAGCCAAGCTGGGTTTCCGAACAGCATATTCGGAATTCAAAGTGGGTCGCAAAACTTCAGCGAACATGGTTCAATTCCTTGCTGCATTGCACAAGGAGCTCTCAGATGTTTTCAAAACGTTGCCCGCAATCTCCAAAGAGGCGCGCACGGGATTGGTGTCGAACGTTACAGACGTGCAGGCCCTTTCAGCGTTTGTGTCTCGTCTTGATCAGCTTGAAAAGGAGACCGCAAAACTTCGCAAAACAGCTGCCAAGTATATCCTGAGAGCAAAAACTGCTGTCACCAGAAACCCATAGTTTCTCTCCTTTATTATTTTGAAGTAGGTAAAAAAAAAACAGGTCTGATTTGCAAGAGTTGAGTTTGGGCGAGCAATCCACACGGAGGTTTTCTCACTGTCAATGCTGAACTTTGGTACAGTATCGCTAGTAGCTAATTGGTACGGCTTGCTAATTGGTACTACTAGCTAGCCGCTCACTTCGCCGGTCAGGGTGGGTGAGTGGAGTGAGCATGAGCACTTTTCGGTTTTGATCCCTCAGGCAATTCGAGTGAAGAGAGTTCTGAGCTGAGAACACTGTACTACGACTGGTACGTTGGCTTACCACAAAGCTTTCCAAAGTCACTTGCCCAAAAAATTGGGCCACTTTTCTGCTTCTGGGATTCGTTTGCATTCCATGTCCTTGCAAACTACTCCACTCTACTGTTTATCTAAACTAAATTACTGACAGTTGAGAAAAAGGTAAGCGAAGTGTACAGAAGGCTCCATAAGTGTTTGATAGTACCACCTCAGTTAAGTAAATGAAAATTTTGTTTCACTTGTGACTCTTGTGACTATTGGACCTAATAGCCCTCGTTAGCCCGTCATTGACCGTTCTTTGAGAGGTGCAGCTCGAACGGTGGCATCTTAGCATTATTCTTATTTCCGAGATGCGAAACTCCGGGTCTGGTATGTCAACGCTGTGGCCCGGGGGGTCAATGCCAAAGCATACAAAGCAATCCAAAGGTGTTCCAACTTTTGCAAAAAAGTTTGGGAACAGTGCAAGCAGTCACTCAGTCAGCACCGAGTGTATGCTCGAGGCAGGCTGAAGATTGTTTTCTATACATGAAGCGCCAGGCTGTGACGGAGCTCTCCAGGTCCACCGACAGTCGAAGGTCTGGCACAAGGCCGTCAACCAGAGGTTTTCTTTTCTTTCCAGGGAGCTTGCGAGGAAGGTCGGGGAACTCGAGCCGAGCAATAGGAACGGGAGCAAAAGAGAGGGCTGAGTAGCGGCGCGCGTGGTGCGGCGAAACGCAATTGTATAATGATCGCAGTTTTCAGATATCAAGTTCTTGCGGCTACGCTGCTACTTCTCTCGGGAGTTTTGTGGTGGTCTGGAGAGACGAGTCCAAGAGAGCATGAGCCCTCAAATATTGGCGGAAAAGCTGGGGTGGAATATGATGCCTCCAGCGATAGAAGGCAGCGGGATTTACAAATTCTCACCCCGGTGTCTCTACCATTGACCTTGCAACCAACGCCTGCGCCAAACAAACTTGTCCTGACCCCTGTCGCTCTGCCAACCACTCTGGACCCCACCCCGGCACCCACGAAACTCGCTTTGACGCCTGTGTCTCTACCATTGACCTTGCAACCAACGCCTGCGCCAAACAAACTTGTCCTGACCCCTGTCGCTCTGCCAACCACTTTGGACCCCACGCCGGCACCCACAAAGCTCGCTTTGACGCCTGTATCCTTGCCATTGACCTTGCAACCAACGCCTGCTCCAAACAAACTTGTCTTGACCCCTGTTGCATTGCCAACAACTCAGAAGCCCACTCCAACACCCACAAAATTGGTCCTCACTCCGGTATCCTTTCCAACATCTGCAAAGCCAACTCCTGCACCAAACAAGCTTGTTTTAGCCCCGGTAGCTGTGCCACTGACCCTTAAACCAACCGCTGCTCCAGTTAAGGTCGTAATTTCCCCCACATCGCTCACTTTAGGAACTCAGAATCCCACGGTGGCTCCTATCAAGCTCGTCCCTACACCCCAGCCGACGTTCGCCAAATTGATCTTTCCGACGCCGTCACCTACCACTATTATAGGAGGTACCCCCGTCCAGTTGCCAACACCACAACCAAGCCTTGCTCCCACAAAGCTCAGCATCATCGTACAGCTACCAGAGGTTGAACTCTCGTCGCCAACACCCGAGCCGACGACACCGGCACCGACGTCAACCTCTCCGCCAGTCTCTGTTGAAATTGAAAGTTCGCTTTCACTTTCCTCGACAATTCTGATTCCCACGGCGCCTCCTACGTTGCAGCCAACAAACAAGGGTGAAACGTTCAAGCCGACCGCGAGCCCAACTTTGAAACCTGCTCCAGCGTTGGAGCAAGCGATTCTCTCCAGCTCAGGTTCTACGGTGAAGGTGTACTTCACCTCTGAAACGGACGAGGCCATGGTGTATCTTAAGGCGAAAGGTCTCGAAGACATTGAGTGTGACACGTGGTTTCAAGAGGGTTCCGTGCTCCTGGGCAACATGCCAACGTGCTATTTTCAAGACGCCAAAACTCTGGTAATCAAATTAGGGCGGGAATCACAAGCCTCAGTTGAAACTCTCCTTGTGCTTTTTGAAGGTTTCATCCGCGGTGCGGGAGCTACTTCCCTGGAAGACGTTTCAATTTCTGGTGAAGCATGGCTAGGTTACGAGGAGGGTGCTGAATTGGAGCAAGTTAGCCCGAGAGTTTATGGTCCGGTTTCCGTAACAATTGGGTCATCGTTTTACTTGGACGCTTCGTTGTCTAGTGGTGCTGGTGGCAAACCTTGGGCGGAAATCGCGTGGTCATACAGCAAAGGCGATGCCGAGCCGACTCCGATGACCGACTTTGACGGTTTTCTTGTGGTGAGACAGGGGAGTTCAAAATTTGAAGCAGGCAATGTGACCTTCTTTGTGAGCCTCGTGAATAGCGCAGGAAGCTATGGAGAGGCGTCACTCGTTGTGAGCTTTGTAGAAGAAGGGCGACCATCGCTGCAAGTGTACCCAAGTGAAGACTTTGCATTTGTCAAGGGACAGTCTGGCCTCGTGTTGGAGACCTCTCTGGAATATGATGGCCTCAGTGCAACAGAAAAGCTGCACTGGAGTAGTATGTTCTGGACAGTGTCGTGGTCAGCAATCCAAGCCCCGACTACAGTAACCAGGATTCCTACGAAAAGTAAGTTTCGCCTTGTGGTTGACGCGTCCACACTTGCAGGCGGGGCCGTCTACAAATTCAAAGTTGTTGCTGCTGCACAGTTTCTCGCAGATGCAGTCCCGCGCATAACGTTGACCAAATCAATCTCGGTATCAATACTGAATCCAAAGCCAGTGGCGATCATAGCCGCGGGAAACAGGCGAGTTTCTGCCGCTTTGCCCTTCTTTTTGGATGGAACTTTGAGCTACGATCCTGCAGGAGATGCCTCAACTCGAAAAAATCTCTGGTTTGCTTGGTCGTGCGGCAAATATAGCCAGGCTTCAGGACTATTTGAGCCTTGCGCAAACGACGGAATCGTCATCCCAAACTCAGCTCTTGTCGAGGTTCCAGCTGGGGCCCTATCTGCAAACACGTTGTATGAATTTTCGCTTATGGTTGGTGCAGACTTTAGTTGGGAGAGGAACAACACGGCAGAGTCTATCCTGGTCTATGTTTCAAGCGCCCCATCTATAAGCGTGGAGCTCATTGTCGCGGGCTTTCTTCCCACGGAGGCAGAGGTCACTTCGAGCCGGCAAGACGCTTTGCGTATTCAGGCCTCTATTCAACCCTACAGTCCAGCTTCAACATTCTGCACGTTTGCCGAGGTTGACAATAAATTGGATCTCTCTGACCCAGCCGTTCGCGTATTTGCGTCTTCGGGAGGCCAAGGGTTTGACCCGCGGAGCCTGATCATTCGGCCGGGGGTGCTCAAGGAAGGCCAAACATACGCGTTCTCTCTGAGCTGCAACACACTTGGTGGCGCAACAGGGTTCGCAGCTACTCCAGTCATTCGCGTCCCGATCTCTCCTAAGAATGGTATGATGTCTGTAGAGCCATCCACCGGGTCACCGTGGGCCACCACCTTCAGTTTTCTCACCTACGCTTGGGCGGCCGAGGAGAGTGGCAGTAGTCTGAAATATAGCTTCCGCCTCTATCGGTTTGGATCAAGCACTTGGTCGAACGACAACCAGCAGGTTATTGTGGAGACAAGCGAGGCATCGCAAGGTGCAGTGAGGGGATACCGAGAGATCTTTCTACCGTCAAATAACTCTTTTGTGAGAGTCACTGATCAGCAGGTTCTTATTTGGAGGAGCGCCAACGTTCTCCCATCTTTCAGCTCTCCGTTACCATACGAATGCACTTGGGAAGACAAACAGGCAGTACTCGAAAGTGGTGAAAATAGAACTTGCGATCTTTTGATTACCGTTGCAGCAATCGGAGATTCGGAGAGCGGAACAGAGTCGGAAATCGGGTTCATCGCTCGGCTTTATCCTCCGGCTCTTGCGAAAATTGATTCCGATGAGAGCTCCACAACGCTGACCGACGTCCGGCAGAAGATGGCCAACGCCAGCGCGAGTGAGTCTGTCGAGGGAGCAATTCAGCTGGCGCAAATTGCAACGTCTCTTCTGCCGCCTCAGCTCCGCATTGGAATTGGTTCTGTGTGGCTGGACGTCTTTGTGAGTATACTTTCGACTTGGAAGCGTATAGATTGGAACTCGGAGCGTGTGCAACAGTTTCTAAGAGCACTGGTTGATTTCTTGGAGCGCTGCGAGTGGCTCCCGGGCGCAGCTCTTGCAACTTTAGTCGTGGGTTCCATCGAATCAGTCACAGAGGCGCTCTACGAAGAGGCTCGTTTGCAAATTGCAAAAAGTGAGCTCGACGTTTCCAAGCTCTTCATCTCGGACTCGATAGCGATATTGCTTGCACAGGTTTTTCAAAATATGGCCCGCCTTGCCCCGACTGAGAGCGTGGGAAAAGTCCGAACACTCGCACATCGCCTCAGTAGAGCGCAGGTCGCTCGAGCTGTAGGAGGAGAGTCTGCGAAAATCTATCTGGATCTGTTCAATCTGCAAACTGTGCGAGCCCTGGGCACAGATTTCGCTACTTCCGACGAAGAGCCTGTGAAATTCGACGCGAGCGGGGGCCGAAAAATGAGCTTTCACATTGCAGCGCCGTTCGTCGTAGACGGCGAACTTGACATTGTGCTGCTTAATTGGAACGGGAGAAACCCTCACGGCGGCCAATTTGATGGGGTTGCTTTACGTCAAGTCGACTCATCCCTGCAGCTAGACGCGAGCGATAACAACACCACCAACAGTACGACCAGCTTCTTGACCGACATTGTCGAGTTCACAATCCGCAACCCACAGTCTGGAAGACGATATTCTTTGGAAGTGGCAGATGCTGCACAGTATCCCATTGTCATGGAGTTCGAAGCGTATGGCAGCCTTGAAAAAGACCAAGTCCACTCATGCGGGTTCTACAATGAGACGAGCGGGTTGTGGTCAGAGGCAGGATGTGCGCTGCTGGAAGCCAACGCTACCCACATCGTCTGTGGGTGCAATCACACCACGGATTTTGCAGCATGGGCGGCAGTGGATGACATATTTATCAACACAATTAAGGGAGGTGGTTTCGACGATGACGTGGCTCACAAATGGTATATTATTGTGATTCTCGCTGGTTTGCTCGGCGGTTGTACATTCGTCGCTGTGATGGGAGTGTACTTGGACCGTCAGGACACGTACCAGTATCATCGTGCGATGAGCGTTCTGTTAGTAGCGAGGGCGAGCCGAGAGCGAATCGAAGCCAAGCGTGCATTCGCAAAATGGGCAGAGCTGTTGAAGGAGTCGGCACGTCTCAAAGACATCACGAACTCGTCTTCGTGTTCGCGAGATCAACTCAAGCAGAGCTTCCGCGCAGAGCCGTTGGGAGACACGATCACTGTTCGCGTCGGTGGAGACGCGCGCGACTGGGAGTCCCCTCGTCGCGCGTATGACAACGCAATCATATCTTCAACGCTGTACTCGCTCAAAATGCGTTCCCAACTCTTTGGCTACTTTTTCCAGTATGACCCTGTTTTCAATCGTCTTCACAGAGCCCTCATTCTCACCGCTGTGGTCCTTGGAAAACTGCTTTTGAGTGCATTGTTCTTTCATTTTACCCTCTCTGGCCCGATTGATTTGACGGATCGCGCTTTGATAATTTTGCTGAATGTGTTTGCGTTTTCGCTCTTTGTGGTGGTCGCCACAGGTATCTTCATACGCATTCCACCATTCCCTGGAACTCGTTGGAGGTACAATTCTGAGCTGCGGCGAATGAACCATATTGTAGAGGGACGGAACGGCCAGGATCGACGGGAAGCCTGTGAGTCGCTGGGCCTCGACGTTACTGTTTTAGAGCTTGCCAAGCAATTGCATTGCAACCAAGCAAAGCTCGGCGGCCTTTTAAGCTCTGCAAGCAAGCAGATCCATGCCGACGGAGGTGCTCGACATAGCCTGAAAAGGTTCAGTCTTTTGCAGCGGAGGAGCGGGGGAGATGGTTCGTCTTCATTTGGCGAAAGGGGGTCGGACGAAGGCCCGGCCCAGACCAACGCGGACAAGGCTGCTTGTCTCGTGAAGCAGGATCACGTGGTAGAGTTGATTCGCTACGTTCGGCTGATCAACAAAAATGCCCACTTGGTCGACTCGCCCACACTGCTCCAGATTCTTGACACTAGCAAGCGTCTATTAAGTTTGCATGTAGAGCAGCGCCGAATTTTGTTTGGGACTATGTGCGACTGCCTCCCAACGACAGCAAAGAGAGAAATCAAGGAAATGGAAAAGACAGTCAGTGAGTTGGAAAAAAGTTGTACAAGTATTCGAGACTCTGAGTTGGGCGACTCGCTACAACTCCGTTCATCGGAAGGAAAAAGTACTGCGAGGTCTTTTCATTGGCTTTTGGTGTGCGACGACGAGGACGCACGGTCTCGCGCAAGTGCGTCGACGGAGTCGGCAGGCACCGCGGAGAGGGGTTCGATGAGGGCGAAAACCAAACTCGCCTCAAGTAACAAAACCGGTTCGTCTATGCGGGTTCGACCAAAACAAAGCACTTGGCTGGATATGATTTTGGCTCTTCTTTCCGAGAAGCCTTACTTGGCTACTGTCCGCTTCTGGCCGTACTGGACGAGCTACATAGCTTACTTGGTGATGCTGGCTTGGTGTGGCTTTTGCACATATTTCCTTCTCAGCTGGGGCTTCATAAATGGGAATGATGCGGTGTTTCTATGGTTCCCAAATATGGCAATGTCTCTCCTGCTAAGTCTCCTTTTCTTCAACCCGATGCTACAGCTGTTCAGACACTTCATCCTTCGTTGGCACCATAGCCGGGCCCGGAACCGCGCATTTAAACCCAATGAGGCACAAACTCGCAAGTTCCAGTTCTTTCGTCAAGATTTCGTTGCGGAAAGAGAGGAGGAGAAAGTTGCAGACTCGCATTCAGTATCGCTGATTGTGTCCTAAGGTGGCTGTGCTTGAGCTTGAACGGAGTTTCGAACATCTTCAATTGTTTTCCTTTCCCACATCGTATTTTTAAGTCAATGCCTTTTAACAAACTATGGCGCTCAAATTTTGGGCAGATTTTTCGCAGCGCATCATATTGATGACATTTACGTGGCACTCGGTTCGCATGAGAGGGTTTTCACTGTTTGGAAGAAGAAGATAGATTGCACATACATGTGACAGCGTTTCATTTCTTAGCAGTTCTTACTTGTTTGAAGTACGTGCTTGAGAAAGAGTAAAGTTCTATCAAGTGATGGCTCCGTTTTAGTTCTTGAACAGAGCCGATTTCGTGTATTCCTTGTCTTACATCGGCCAAGAAACCTACCTCAAAGCCCTGGAAACAAAGCGCTTTCCCGCAATGTGAACTCTACGTCACCGTCAAGAATTACAAAGCTTTGCTGCTCGAATCTTGTTTATGTGCACATGCACTTGAGAAAAAGACGGTAAAATTTGCTGCATTCTGACCAACTAACTACAGGTCACATGGTTCAACTGCCCCAAGCACTTTCGGATGGCATTCCCTCCCCAAAACATCTTGAGGAAGAGATGCAAGTGCTGACATGAGCTAGCAACTAGAGCTATGAATTGGTGCGCTTCACCCGAATTACTGATTTTCCTCGCTCCGATTCCAATGGAGAATCCGACGTGCAACGTTGAGCTCTTGCAACTTAGACGAAAACCTCAAATCAATTCTAGGAACGGCATCAACGATGCAGAATTCGGAATCAACCGCGAACAAGAAAATGATGCGCTAGTTGCACCGGATCTTTGAACTGCAGTGCGTTTTCCATCATGGCCAAACTTGGTGTCTGACTTTCAGTTTCGACACGCCTAGATTCGTGGGATCAAAGGAAACAACAGGGCAATCAACTTGCTGTGACTGAAATCGCACTTGTGTGGTGCGTCGCTCTTGAAGTTGGCCAGTATCCGTTGAAAAAAAAAAAAATCGCGGTTCATGATGTTTTAAGGAATTTGGCTATACTTCAAAAGCAAGCGACACCAATTTCGGTCACAGCAAGTATTGCTTACCTTTTGTTTCCTTAGTCCCGTGTCACTTCAAGCTAAAAAATTGACGGTGACGGTTGTGACGGACCCAGGCGTCTGCAACTCCAATTTTGGCCATTTTCAGAACCTAGGGAAAAAAATGTATGTGAAAATCGAGGCAAAAATTTTTTCCTTGAGTTTCGGGAAAATCCAACGGAGTAACCTACGGGAAACTAGTTTGTCCGGACTTGGCCATTGGAATTTATCGTAAAAAGTTACCCCTTAGATTGACTAGTAGAATTCGGGGGTATTGTTTTGGTCAAATTTCTCCAAAAACTTGTTGGCAGAGCGTGAATGGAGGGTGATTATCTGTACTTGCAAAATTCCGAGTGGCATAAGAGGATGCGAGAGACTCCAGTGTTCATCGAGGGAGGAAGCCTAAGACTCTTTTTAAGTTTTCAAATTTCACAGTCATGTCAGGTTCGCCTAGTCGAGGTGCTGACGAACGTGTGCCGGCAACGCAAGGGCGGGAGCGATACGTTGTCCGCCTTTTGCATTTGGCCAATAGGAGGGAACAAAATGAAATGGAGGAAAATACATAGCACTGCAAAAAGTGTCCGTGATGTAGATGTGACCCTCCAGCGTCACAATTGAAGGGAGCTCTTCAAATGTCGATGATGCGCTTGGAGCGTTGAAAATTATTTGTTACAAAGCTTACTTCGAAAGGCTCTCCAATCTATGTGGGAAGGCTCCTCATCATCAGGCCCAGATAATTTGTTGGAGGATGCACATAGGAATATGTTCGACTTATTTGCAAAATTTCTTCTCGGAATTTCGCCCCGTGGCGAGCTCTTCGCCAGCTCAAGTTGATGGCAAATCATGCAACAGTTCTCTTCTCAACTCGAGCCGCAGCTCGCGATCCTCACGCAGTGATCAGAGTCATTCAGCGATTGCACTTCAAAACAAAGCAGCCCATCGGCTTCGGTAGCGGCGAAAGAAGTGAGGGGAGTGTAGCGACGCGCTTAAAAGTGACTGCAAAAGGCGGTCTGAAGAGAAGACGAATCGAGGTACTTTGATTCATATTCATTCATTGTACAAGTCCGTGAAGGTTCTTCTCATTACTGTCATAGGTAGCCGAGGTTAATTACTCTGTCTCCACTTCAATGGTTTAACTTGGTCAAGAACTTCAAGTTCAAACCTGAGTATGGGCTTGTTGGTCCAAGGTTTTTGGCCCACCGTCTCCGTCACGGTCATCGGTCACGGGAACACCTTCATGATAGTGCAGTGCCAGTGCCACAGTGTCACCAGTTCAACTTGAAATTCACGTTCAAGCTGCCTGCTTCAAATTATTAAATTGTATACATAACATAATTTCTAATTATATTTTGAATTGGGATTGTATTTTTCAAACACCATAGTCAAGATACTAAGTGATCATATGGTTCTTGGGTTTCTTCGTTTTGAAGAGAAACGCAGAACGTGCCCGGCAAACTCGGATCTTCACGCCACATTTACGAAGTGCGCAGCCAAGGCGAGCACAACATGCACGAGCCTTGCGATGCAGGGCTACACTGGTAGGAGGGAGGTGGCGCAGGATCTCGCGAAGGTAAGTATTCAGCCACTTGCAGTCCTCCAATAAATTTAAGTTGGGTTTCTCCTTATTTCTTTTTTGTCACGATGCCTGGACCAAGACGGAGTTTGAGACGGGGGCAAATAGCAGCGAGTGACCAGAATCACTCGGCAGCCCAGGCGGAGGGGATTCCTGGAATACCAGAGCGTGCGAATACAGCTGAAGATGACGAGCACTCTACTCCCGGTGAACAGCGAAGTAGGAGGAGATTCGACAGCTCGGACTCGGACTCGGCCTCTGCTCTGGATTTCAGTGACCTCGTCGCGGACGGCCTCTACCGGGATAGCGATAATAATGGCAATCTGGAAACACATGCGAGAAAATTGCAATTTGCCAACGACACCGTGAGTCACGTGCGCTACCTGCGACTCAATGTCCTTGCTGGCGAACGAAAATCGGAATTGGTTTCTTCGGCGAAAACGCCTCTGGAGAAATATGGGTTCCAGTTTTCAAGAGATCTTGGAGAAATGGTTTAAGTCGCAGAGATCTCAACATAGATACGCATTAAACCCGGAGAAGCGCTTTTGTGCTAGTTGGAGAGAAGCAATCCCGAGAGTCGAAGACAAACCCAGGACGGTGAAGAAGAATTTCTCTCTGCTTGGCTGCAAGGCAAACGATATGCCATGGCTTCCGAGCTCCAGGTTCTTGCCAATCTGTACACTGGCCGACTCAGTCGCAAGCACCGGCACGGGCATAGATGAAGAGGAGGTCACATTCTGTTGTGATGTGGACATCGACCCCACCGAATTTGATTCTCGCTGGCCAAATCTGTGCAACTGGGCAGCATACCCTCGTAAATTTACTGCGTGCTTGAATTACCACGACGAATGACTGACAACAACTCACTTCACTTGTTGTGAAAACAGCGAATGTACTTGACACCCTTTTGTCATATATTTGGATGATCTTCCTCAAATGCGGGAGGTACGAAAGCGAGGGGCCAAAACGGTTTTCCATCGAAGATTTAGAGGATCGAATCACTCCTGAAAGACTCGCGATGACTCTGGCAGACCTTCTTCTGCACTCGTTTCAACAAGAGCCTGGATCCATGGAATTACCAACAGAAGATGGGAGCCCCACCCGCTCACGCAGCAACTCCCGCCTTATGCGTAAAGGAATCTACCAACGTGGAGAGTTATTTCAACGCTTGTATTTGTGGAGGGAACACTACCGATCCAAAGAGTCAGCATCATTTCGTCGAGCAAGGAGATATCTTGTGGAAGTCGAGGCTCGAGAAGCCAGAAAAGATACCGACCGGAACTCCGGGCCACCGAAGAAAAGGCAAAAGGGCGGTTTTTCCCTCGTGGGTGTGAGGACAATGAAAACTCCATTGCGATGATTGTTCTTCTTGTCGCACTTGGCGATTCTCAATACTGCTATTCAACAACAAATTAAAATAACAAAAATATATTTTCCGCAGTTCAATCTATATCAGGCAAAGTTTTTTCCCTTCGTCTCTGACGTGTCAAATTTGGCTCATTCAGACGAAATCTAACCAACTCGTCTCTCTAAGATTTTTCCGGATTCGGACAAATCGGAGGTTCTTTTTCGGGCAAATACACCAGGTCTCTGCTCTACATCTCGGGAAAATTTTGATCGGACTAGGACAAGCTATAGCCTTGGAACAACCTGGATTTTGTTTAGATGTCTCCTCGCATTTCGAGGTGCAGACGGGTCGCAGTTGTGGCAACGGATCTCCCTTTCGGATGTATTTAACTCTTACTAAATCTGACTACGCTCTAGCTAGTAGAAAATCCTATCAAGAAGGCGTTGCGAATTTTGGCCCAAGGCTTACCTAGAAAAGCGACACACCACGCACGTGGGATTGCAAAGAAAGCAAGGGGATACAAGGGACTGATTTTCATGCTTTGCCCTCATTGGGCCCGGAAGTCGAGGGACACGAAACTTGAAACAGTAACACAGATTCGGTAGTAATAGTTCCTGCTACCAAATGTTCTTAAATTGATCCGGCGTTTTATCCAAAAATGCTATTGCCTGGCTGACTTTTCTGGAAGCGGAGCGAGGCAAATCAGTGAATTAAAAAAGTTCCCTTGAACGATGAAAAGTTCATACAGTTTCACGTAAAGAACTAAGTGACTGTCAGAAATCGATGAACGAATCCTCTGCATTGAATTTCCAGCTCTCGAGCAGGGAAGCAGACCCAAAACGCGGCAGGAGAACAAAATAAAGTTAGTTGAGCATCTTCACGTCCAACTGTTTTTAAGAAGGATGAGCTGGAAACACTTTTGCCTTACAAGCGCCACAGTCTGGGCCGCTTCGCAGACTCCAGCAGCGAATGGCGAGCTCGTGACTGTTGCACTCTCAACGTTGGCAAGCGAGGTAATGAGCGGAATTAGCTTGTCCGAAAATGCCGGATGCGGCTACCAGACAGACTTGTTGCCGTGGTCAGTGAACTGCATGGTCGGGCTTGACTATGATTACGAGGTTTCTGCATATGGTGTAACAGTGGCGAGCGTTGATGCAAGCTTAGGCAGCGGAAATTTCTCGTTCAAGATGGACATCGATACCAACGGCATCCTCGTTGCTGATCTTGGTGTGAAACTCTCTTCTGCCTCTGGAAGTGCCTCTGTAGTTGGCTTGGCTTCCACCTCTACAAACGCAGTCACTTTCCCGACTGATGACACCACTTGGTCGTTGCCATTTGATCTCACAAAACTAATGTCCGGGCTTTGCCTTATCGAAGACTTTTCAGGACTCGCTGAACTGGGATCAGACAACAGCCTTGTGAGCCTTGTTCAAAGTGCTGTTGAAGTCGCTCAAATGTTTGGTGCAGACCTGTGTTTGCAAGCTCCAACATTTGACTTCGATTCTGACACCAGAACCGGACAGCTAAAGCTTGACGTAATTGCGTACCTCTTCCGAGGAGATGACTTTTCCGTGTATAGAACCGGATTTGGTATCGAGTACGATTCTGTAAATGTCACCATGAACTTGGGGCGTATGATTGCAGAGCAGCTCACGTCAGAGCGGAGGATGCTTGAAGCTTCAAGCTTTGACGATGACGGCACAATCCACTTCTCTGCGCCAACTAATGCTCCAACTTATGCCCCTACATCTGGCTCCGGTGATGACTCCGGCGATGACTCCGGCGATGACACTCTAAACACCGCGGGGGTGGTGCATTTCTCAGCGGTGGTGTTGATTGCAATTGTCTCGCTCGCAGTTCTGTAGGCAAATATTTCTCTTCCATCTCAATTTTCGTTATTCTTTCCATTTCTCATCCTTTTTTGCTGCCCTTACGTCGATTGCGAACGGAGAGCTCCACTCAATGCGAGAGCAGTGTTTACAGTAAGAGGATTCACACATATTCACACAGATTGATTGAAAAGCAACTCAAGTCCGCTGGAATTCGTATTGGCAAGTTTCCGGTAGTCAAGGTCCTATTACCTCCTACTCAGCTAGGTAAACTGCTTAGGAAGTGCCAAACTGCGAACACGCGTAGCGCACAAAATACTTGGATTTACAGTTAATTCAAACCAAGCACATGGCGGGAAAGCCCCGAGCTTTATCTACTCATAAAATCTGCATTGGGTTCATGAAACATTCGAGCAACATTAAAACACGTTTTGGTCAAGTTTGGATTTGACTAGTCAGCTGTTCTTAGTATATAGACAGTGTGCTAGCTAGAGCGAGCACCAC